>REGO01000180.1:2286227-2310981 GCA_010120015.1 Rhombomys opimus | reverse complement strand
TTCTGAGACTGACATTCAACCAAGGACCATGTATGGATATAACCTAGAACCTCTGCTCAGATGTAGCCTGTGGTAGCTCAGTAACCAATTGGTTTCCCAAAGTGAGGGGAACAAGGACTATTGCTAACAGGAACTCAATGACTGGCTCTTTGGCCTCCCCACCCCCCAAGGGAGGAGCAGGCCTGTTAGGCCAGAGAGGAGGGCTTTGCAGCCAGTCCTGAAGATACCTGATAAAACAGGATCAGATGAATGGGAGGAGGGCCCCCTCTATCAGAGGACTTGGAAAGGGGCATGGTGGAGATGAGGGAGGGATGGAGGGACTGGGAGGGAATGAGGGATCAGGACATGGTTGGGATACAGAGTTAATAAAATGTAACTGATAAGGAAAAAATTAAAAAAATAAAAAATTAAAAAAAAAGTTCACTCTCAGAAGAACCTTCTGAAGCTCTATGATTTGTAGGTTCAAAAGAGCATGAGTACCTTATAGCCTAAGAGAGTTCCCCATGAGTGTCCAACCACCCTGGGCTTCCAGTAGGACTCCTACTTTCAAAATCATTTTCCTGACTGGAAAATAAATAATCGTACATGAATAAGTGACCAACATTGTCAAAGAAGGACAATTTATTTTTATATCACTCAGAACAGCAACAATAGCAATTTCTAAAATTGAAAAAGCAGACACTGAGCATTTAAGCAGAGTTCTGGCTAAAATGCTCAATCCCCATCCAGAAAGGCAAAGAGGATGGACATCAGAAGAAGGAGAAAACAGGAACAAGTTAGGAGCCTGCTAGAGAGGGCCTCTGAAAGGCTCTGCCCTGCAGACAATCAAAGCAGATTCTGAGACTAATGGCCAATCTTTGAGGACATTGCAGAGAATCTTATGAAAGAAGTGGGAGTAGTAAGACCTGGAAGGGACAGGAGCTCGACAAGGAGAGAAACAGATCCAAAAAATCTGGGCACATGTGTCTTCCCTGAGACTGATAGTCCAACCAAGTAGCATGCATGGAGATAACCCAGAACACTTGCACAGATGTAGCCCATGACAGTTCAGTCTCCTAGTGGGTTCTATAGTAATGGGAACAGGGACTGTCTTAGACATGAACTGATTGACCTGCTCTTTGATCACCTCCCTCTGATGGGGGATCAGCCTTACCAGGCCACAGAGGAAGACAATGCAGCCACTCCTGATGAGACCTAACAGACTAGGATCAGAAGGAAGGAAAAGAAGACCTCCCCTACCAGTGGACTTGGAGAGGGGCAAACATGGAGAAGGAGGAGGAAGGGAGGGATTGGGAGGGGAGGAGGGCGGGAACTACAGGGGGGATACAAAGTAAATAAAGAGTAATTAATAAAAAGAAAAGAAAAGAAAAAGGAAAAAGATAAATAATAAAAAAGAATAAGAAAAAGCAGACACTGATTCTGTAACAGGAAATTCCAGGACTGTTGTGTTGGTGGTAAGAGAATGATAGCTGAGGAAGATTTCTGAGCTTGCCCTTTGCTGCTCACTTCCTAAGTTTTCCATAATCTCCATTTCTTTTCGTATCCTCATCTGAGAAGCCATTTCTGGCAGTATAATCTATTCATGGAGTAGATGAAGATATGAATCCAACAACTGGTCAAGGTACAGAGAAAAAAACTTTAGATTTCTCAGCCATGAATGGGACAAGAGCACCACAACTTTTCTTCTGAAAGCTCAGGGATGGGTCATCGCGGAAGAAGGATTTTGGAAGAAGGAGTAGGAAAAAAATGCAAGAGTCAGAAGTGGATTACTACAAAGATACAGTGTTTTCAAACACAACTTGGCAGTTTCTAAGATGATTCCACAGCAGTAGAAACAGTATGCACAAGATCTTTACAAGGTAAGAGAGAAAATTTGAGAATACAGAAAATGACACCCTTAGCTGAAAAGCTATTGAAATCGATTGCTTCTGTTCGAAGGTGAATAGGTTTTCCTTGAGGAGTCAGCTCTTGGAGGATGAAAACACTCCACTGAAGTCCATACATGCAATGGTAGATGGACAGCACAAAATAGACCTGACATTTTGTTTTGTACATGTATGTGTATGTATGCCTATATATGCAGGTAACCACAATTAGTGTAGAAAAGAGGGCATGAATTTAAAAGAGAGAATGAGCAGTATATGAGAGGTTTTGGAGGGAGAAAAGGAAAGGAGAAATGATCTAATTATATTACAATGTCTAAAATAAGAGAAACAATTTAAAGTAATTTAATTAAAAAAGCAAGACACTTGGGTGGTAGAAAAAGAGGGGGATCTGGGAGAAGTTGGAGGATGAATATGATCACAATACATTGCAAAAAATTCTTAAAGAACAAATTAGAATGGTGGGAACAAGCAGGGTGAATGTCAGTAAATGCTTAAAAAACATCAAATCTAGAGCAAAGGATTCAAGTTTTACCTTATAATTTTAACTGCATAAGAAATTTTAGCTAGCATTATTCACAAAACAAGTATACAAGGTAGGTCATGTGGACTTATAGATCCTCATCTGAGTTTCAGGCATGTGTTCTTTTCTTTCTCTCAAGTCTCCACCATACACATCTCTTTCTCATCATGGAGCTAGGGATCCAGCTCTTCTTTCCTATTTCATACATCTTTCTAATTTCAAAATGGGTATTTTATTTCCTATCAGCTTTGAGTTTAAGTGTCCATACTTTAGAGATTCGTTGCTTATTTCGCTTATAACAAACAAATGAGCTGCGAAAGTCCATTCTGATGTTTTTTTTTTTATCATGTTGTTAAAATTTAATTCTGTTTATTTGCTTTGTTACCAGTTATATTTGGCTTCTGACACAAGCTCTATTTGCTCAAGATGCTGGAAGAGAATGAAGCCAGCCCTGATGAGGCCTGATAGCTAGGGTCAGATGGAAGGGGAGGAGGACCTCCCCTATCAGTGGACTAGGGGAGGGGCATAGGGGGAGAAGGGAGAGGGAGGGTGGATTGGCAGAAGAGAGAGGGGCACAGCAGGAATACAAAGTGAATACAAAAGGAAAAACTAATCCAATAGAGTATGAGTTATGTTTACAGTGTTATATAAAAATTGCTATTAAACACAGGGATAAGAAGTGCAGGGGAAGGTGTCAGGATACCACACAACCAACAGAAGCAGAGGTGGATGGGATGTGCACAATAAAAGATGTGGAATTCACTGCTTCTATAATGCACTGAAAGCTGTGATCATATCTCTAAATGAATAACAACAATCCACTATTGAGTAAATAGCTAAGGTCACAATTAAATAGAAGAATGGAAATGAAGCAAGGAGAAATCCAACTAGCAAAATTCAGTGTTTGAAAAGGTAAATCCAAAGATGGTATTCATAGTAATTGAACAAAGATATCTAAACAATAGGAAAAAAAGAATAATGGACTTTAACAAAAACAAAAACATTTTCCACACAAAAGCTGTGAAAGAGTTTAAAAGCAGAAATAATGATGAGTGACATAGTGATCCTTGGGTGATATTTAGAAATGTGATTTTAGGAGCCATATTGTAACCACTAAGTTCATGTCAACTTAACGATGCATCATTTAATAACTTATTTTATAAGTTGATATGGAATGTCTAATGATAAAAATTAAAATATAATGCAAATTCACTAATTCTCAACAAAACAAAAGAACAACAACAAAAAGATTAGCTCTAGATGAGCTTGAGAGCCAAAGCAATCTTCATCATGGTGTATCAAGCATAAACATGCTACCTGACAAACAGTACACACCCTAGCAATTATTTGAAAGGAGTCTGGTAACGCAAATGCAGATTAAATGAACATACAGCAAGTAGCTAGTTTAGGATTTGCAGTCTACTCACTTGTAGCTCTTTCTTCCCTGGGTATCACATTTTGTCATGCTTTATACTGTATCTCCAAGTTATTTGACCTTTTTAGGAAATTCTATGGAGCTGGTAGAAACCATCTGCTTTTAGCTAAAATAATCTTTTAAAACAAACTTTTTAAAATAAACCATCACATTTAGCTAAAATAAATTTTAAAATTACATTGTTAATCACAATAGAATCTCATCACTTCCCCCCCTCCCTTTTCTTTCTCCAGCCCTTCCCTGGTACCTATTCTACAACTCTTTTCTTGCTCCTCATCTCTCAAATTTCTCAAATTGCATCTTCTTTGTTTAGCATTGCTACAACACCACCTCACACATATCTTCAAATATATCCCTTTTTGTTGTTTTATGTATTTATGGTTTCAGAGCTGAATACTTTTTACTGGATAATCAAAAGGGAGACCCTTGAAACATAATTTGCAATCAAATATGAAGCTTATGGTCCCCTAAGCTTAGAGAGCATATGTTTTCTTTAAGTATAGACACATAGATTCCATATAAGACACGGATCAGTGGAGTCTTTCAGTGACCCTCTATGGTAGGCATGATAGGCTTTGTCTCCAAGTGGGTACCCCAGTAAGGGGATCAAGGGCTGTCTCTGACATGAACTCCCTGACTGGCTCTTTGATTACCTCCCCCTGAGGGGTGTGCAGCCTTGCCAGGCCACAGAGGAAAACAGTGCAGCCAGTTCTGATGAAACCTGATAGGCTAGGGTCAGAGAAAGGAGGAGGAGGACCTCCCTATCAGTGGACTTGGGGAAGGGTATGGGAGAAGAAGAGGGAAAGAGGATGGGACTGGGAGGAGAGGAGTGAAGAGGTTACAGCCAGGAAACAAAGTGAAAACAATATAATAAATAATAAAAGATTCCATACATTAATAATAAGTAAATAACTATAAAAAGGAAAATTAAAAGAATAAAAGGAAGAATCATACATGTATCAAGATGGCTCTTGTTGACCTTGATGTTGACCTTATAACAAAAGTAAAATGGCTAAGAGGCAAATAATTTATTAATAAGGAAGAACTCAAAAGGAATTATATGGCTTAGATATTTATCACAAATGCTCATGAATAAATCATTTTTTAAATAATGTGTAGAGATTTTACAACTTTAAAAATAATATTGTAGGAGATTATCATTTTGTTGTATTCAAGTTAATTTAGACTGAATGGAGAGCAAAAATTCAGCATAAATATTACATTCATATTATTCTGGAGTTCTCATTACAGGAGAGATCAAATGAAGGCAATTCTATATAATAAAAATAATGGCGGCTAAAATGTATAATACGCTAGAAGACTGTAATCCTCCTTATTGTTAGTTGAAGTTGGATTCATTCCTTTACTGTTTAGGAGGCAGGCTGTAACCTAGTTTCATGGTCTCCAAAGAATTGAGGTTCTTTAAATAAAGATTAAATTAGATACCACAGCTGATTCCAGTGTTTAAGAAAATTTATTTCTATGTTTTCCTAATTCTCTAAATCATATTCAGTGTAGAGGCTCCATCTCATATATTGTACATTTTATAATTTAAATAGGTAATTGAATAAACTGCAAGTAAGAATTAATTAAATCTCTAAAACGTTCTCGCTCCCTCCTGTTCTTGCCTGCTTCATACAGGGGGAGAAGCCATCATCTGCAGGAAGAGAAGATTAGCAGTAGAGAGTGTTTAGTCAGTTTTCACATTAACCTGCTGGCCAGTGGAAATGACTCTACAGACTTGGGTTGGCCTGAAGCCAGATGCTTGATACCGTTAATAGAGAAAACATCTGTTTACCTTAATGTGTTAGTTTACTGTGTTTGAGACCATCGACATGAACTGCTGTGCACAGGTACTGCAGAAGGATTAAATAGCCTTTTTGATTGCAAAGTCAAAGTTACACAGAGATCTTGCTTTATGATTCCCATACTAGACTGTTTTCAGCATTTGAAGATGAAGAATTACAGACAGGCCAAGGACTGACAATGCTTCATTAATTCTGAATAAGTACTTCCTCTTGTTCTGAGTGAAATCAGAAGATTTTATAATCTTATGAAATTGCCTGAAATGAAGCAATTAATAAGAAAAACATATACACTGCACACAGTTAATCAGCAAATTCCACAAAATCACCTATTATGTAATTGTATCCCTTCTGAAATCATTTCATCACATTCATCTGGAATGATTTCTGCATCTAAAAGAGATACTTGACTTATGTCTTTTATGGAAGCCATGTTAAATTCAAGGATGGGACTAAAGAGCCATCACTGGAAAGAGAAGAAGATTTGCAAATTCCAGAAATATACGAGAAAATGACATGTTCTCAAAAAGGACAGGGTAATATCGTCAAAAACAAAGAGTTATACTTTCTTAAGAAAGTCACAAAATGACCAAAACCCTGTGTGACCTTCAATAATCATGCAAACCTTCATAAATAATTATTAGTGAATGAAGTAAAAAGAAAACCAGTTTGAGTTTATATAGAGAAGGTCATTACTCAAATGTAGACGGTCTCTTCACTTTGCGGGATACGCTAATGAAAAATGTACTTACTCACCACAGAGAGAATCAGGGCATGAACTGAAGCAATAAAATTTTTATGGATCTTCTCCACAGATACCACATTTCTCTTTGCAGTAAACTCGGTAAGAAAAAGCTAGGTTTGGTACCAAGACACAAAAGCACTGCTCAAACTTATATTAGTTGACCTGGGGGTCCAGAGAATTCACTGACAGCTTTGTTATATCCAGGTTTGGTGGAAAGTGAAGGCTTGCTCCATGCAGTGTTCTAAGTATGCAACATAAAGCAGGTTTCATAAATATGCCTATTTGATGTATTCAACTGAGTGTAAAATAATTACACTCTGCTGAATAATTGTTGTTCAGGCCTTCTTACAAATGTATTTAAGAGTACAGAAATATCAGTTTCAGTATCATAATAGAACATCAAAAAAGTGTTAACATTTGTGAATGTCGAGAGCTTTTTCAGGTATTTCTACTGATCCAAACACAAAATAAATTACATCACATAAAGGAAAACTATTATTTATAGTATCTTCAGCTCTACATACACTCATATTTGTGAAGTCATTAAATGTTTATTGTTTAAAATATGAAAAATTGTAGTAATTAGGACAAGATATTCATCATTCTAGTTTTGACATTCAATTTACTAAATATACATTTTACAGGAAAATATCTTTCTCACACATCTCAACAAGATTCTGAATATTTGCTATTTAGTATGAAAACTTGCTTCTTAATATACTAAGAGATGGCCTCGGTTTTCCAGCACATAAGTTTTGTTATATGCAAACAAAAATCCATTCTGAGCAATTTTTTCATTTCCTAACAGTATAAATTTAAACTAGTTTTTAAGTTTTGGTCATGACTTTGAGAAAGAAAATTAGGAACAATAAGCTGCAGCTTTAATTCATCTTGATTAGGGTTCACTTAAGGATAAAATCCTCTGCTTGAGTTCTTCAACTCTATTTTGTGTTTGTTATTACAGTTGGGTAGTCTCATATACAAACCCAGGGCCTCTACGTTCATTTTCCTCATCTGTGAAAATCTTGACTTGCCCTCTTTTTCTGCCCTCAAATTTTGGGAGAGAAGGACTGTGGAATGTCTGAGTGATGCCGTTGTTCAGTTGTTCAATGTGTAGGTTTCTTCAAAGAATACCACAGACTGTGGGTTGGTGCTTTGAAGTTTATCCTTTTCTTATTTGCCTTTTGAATCCCCAGGGATGAAGCACTTAAACCTATATTTCTTTAATTCGGAGCCAAAATTACTTCCTGCATTTTGCTGGCCTCATTTATGGTGATAGAAAATTATCTTCTCTTAATTAAGGAAATCACACTGTTACCTTGAATGAAAAATACCTACAGTATTTGGTTTTTATTCTGGCCAATTATTTTTTTAAAATACTAGTTAAACAAATTACATATTAGAAGACGGGGTGGGGCAAAGGGATTCAGAAATGGATAAAGAGAAAACAAACTAACTTTAATAACAATATTTGACATATAAAATTAAATGTGTTATTTATCTGGAGAAAGAAGATAAATTAACTTTGAAGAAAATTGCTACAATAAGTTTGCATTCTGTAAAATTGTTCATGTTAATGCCATCCATTTATTTGTTCTTATAGTTCATATTACACTCAATCATTCATTTTAATTCACTCCAGATAAAGGCATTATATGTACTAAATGTTTAATCAGTCACTTTGTTATGAGTGAAAAACGTAATTTTGTAGGGATTTTCATTATTTTGCATTCACAATCCGAGGTCTTTAGTGAAGTTCTCTTAAGTATCATTTTATGGATAACGAAGGTGAAGGAGCCATTTCCAATTAATCTTGCTATCTGTACAGAAATATTAGACAAGTTACATTAACCATTACAGTAACCTATAGCCACTATGGCCAAAGAGCACTGAAATATGAGTCCCCCAACGTACTTACCTTTTACTTTTCCTTTCATTAATTAATTTATTTACTTTACATCCCAGTAAGAAATTTCCCTCCTTGCTCTTATCCAAGTCTCTACTTCTCACCTCCTCTCCTCACCTGCCAACCTCTCCCTCTTAACTCCCCTCCCGTCACCCTGTGCCTCCTCCCAGTCTTCTCATAGAAGGTGAAACTTGACATGAGTATCAACCTGACTTAGCATATTAGATAGGACTGGGCCTATGTTCTTCTGTTGAATCTAGGCAAGGCTGTCCAGTTAGGGGAAAGGGACCCAAAGGCAAGAAACAGGGGCAAAGGCAGCCCCTTCTCCTGCTGCCAAGGTATGAGGACCAAGCTATCCATCTGTTACATATGTGAGGGGGGCCTAGACCTGTCCCATGGATGAGCTATTGTTGGTGGTTCAGTCTTTGTGAGTCCCAGTGGGCCCAGGTTTTGTAAATTTTGTTGTGGTGTACTTGACCTCTCTGGCTCTTTAAATGCTCCCCTCTTCCATAAGATTCCCTAAGCCCTGATTAATGTTTAGCTATAGGTCTTTCCATCTGTTTTCATCAGCTCCTGGGTGAAGCCACACAGACAACTGTTATGCTAGACTCCTGTCTGCAAGTATAGCAGAATGTCATTGATAGTCAGTGGTAGACTCTCACAGCATGAGACCCAAGTTGGGCCATTCATTGACTAGCCGGCTGGAAGGGTTGATGTCCACCTCCCTTCACTGGAAGTCGGCCTGGCTATAGGAGGCAGCCACTTTATGCTCCATATTCCCTGTTGCCATGAGTCTCAGCTAGGATCATCAGCATAGACTCCCAGTAGCCTCCACTGCCACACAGATGACAGCCCCACCATTTTCAGTTCTCTCTCTCAGCCCTCCCACCATGTCCCCACACCTGATCCTGGCCCCAGTTCCCCTGCCCAACACGCTCACACAGTTCCTCATCCTCATTTAATTTCACACCGCTGTTTTATTTCCCTTCTGAGTGAGATTTAACATCCTCTTTTGGGCTCTCTCTGTTACTTATCTTCTTTGGGTCTGTGGATTGTAACGTCCATCCTGGATTTTATGGCTAATATCCATTTATAAATAAGTACATATCATGCATATCTTTGTGAGTTTGGGTTACCTTACTCAGGATGAGATTTTCTTTCTTCTATTAATTAATTTACTTTTTTATCAATTACAGTTTATTCACTTTGTATCCCATCTGTAGCCCTCTCCTTCATCCTCTCCCAAACCTACCCTTCCTAACTCATCTCCTCCCATGCTCCTCTCCAAATCCAGTGAAAGGAGAGGAGGTCCTCCTCCACGTCTATCTGACCCTAGCCTATCAGGTCTCATCAGGACTGGCTGCATTGTCTTCCTCTGTGGCCTGGTAAAGCTGCTCCCTACGCAGGGGAAGGTGATCAAAGAGTCAGCCACTGAGTTCATGTCAGGGACATTCCCTGTTCCCATTACTAGGGAAACCACTTAGAGCCTGAGCTGCCAGGGGCTGCATCTGTGCAGGGGTTCTAGGTTATCTCCATGCATGGTCCTTCTTTGTTGTATCGGTCTCAGAAAAGACCCCTTTGCCCAGATTTTTTTTGGTTCTGTTGCTCTTCTTGTGGAGTTAATTCCATTTATTTGTCTGCAAGTTGCAGGATGTCTTTGTTTTTACTAGCTGAATAGTATTCCGTTGTGTGAATGTACCATGATTTTTTCTAGTCATTCTTCAGTGAGGGACATCTAGGTTGTTTCCAGTTTTTGACCATTATGAATAAAGCTGCTATGACCATAGTTCATCAAGCATCCTTGTGATAGGCTGGAGCATCTTTGAGGTATATGCCCAGGAAGTGCTGTTGTTGTTGATGTTGTTTTGCCTTGTTTTGTTTTGTTTTTCAAGATAAGGTTTCCCTGTAGAGCTTTGTCTGTCCTGGACTTGCTTTGTAGACTGGGCTAGCCTAGAGCTCACAAAGATCCACCTACTTCTGCCTCCCTGAGTGCTGATATTAGAAGATGGACCACCACACCTAGCTTATGCCCAGGAGTTTTATAGCTGGATCTTGAACTCTTCCCATTTTTAAAAGAAACCTCCAGATCAATTTTTAAAATGGTTTTGCATGTTTAAACTCCCACCAGCAATGGAGGACAGTTCCCCTTTCTTTAAATCCTCTCCAGGATGTGTTCTCACATGAGTTTTTGATCTTAGCCGTTCTGATGGGTGTAAGGTGAAATCTCAAAATTATTTAGATTTGCCTTTCCCTGATGACTAATGGCATTATGTTTCTTGGCCAGTAGAGATTCTTCAAATGAGAAATGTTTGTTTGGGTATGTGCCTTATATCCCTGATCCCTCTAAGACTTTTAACGTGAAGGGGTATTGGATTTTGTCAAGTTTTTAAGCATCTAAAGAGATGATCATGTGAAGTTTTTTCCTTCAGTTTGTGTATATGGTGAATTACAGTGATAGAGTTTTTTTTATATTGAACCACCACTGAATTCATGAAATGAAGTCAATGTGACATTGATGGATGGTGTTTTTGATGTATTCTTGGATTCTGTTTATAAGTATTTTATTGAGTAATTTTTCCATCAATGTTCATAAGGGAAATTGTTCTGAAATTCTCATTCCTTGTTCATGTGTGTGTGTGTGTGTGTGTGTGTGTGTGTGTGGTTTAGGTATCAGGATGACTATGGCCTTGTAGAATAACTTTGACAACTTCTTTATATTTCTATTTTGTGTAATAGTTTGAGGAGTATTGGTATTAGTTCTTCTTTGAACGTCTGGTAAAACCCTGGCTAAGACCCTATGCTCCAGGGCTTTTTGTGGCTATGGGACTTGGATGACTCTTTCTATTTCCTTAGGAGTCATAGGCCTGTGTAAACTGTTTACTTGATCTTGATTTAACTACAGTAAGTGAAATATTTCAAGAAAATCATCCATTTTATTTGGATTTTACAATTTTGTTAAGTACCTAATTATTGTTTAGTTTTCCTCACTGTCTGTTGTTATGTCCCCCCCTTCATTTCTGATTTTGTTAATTTAAATACTGTCTCTCTGTCTTTTAGTTAGTTTGGATTAAGGTTTGTCTATCTTATTGATTTTCTCGAAGAACCAGCTCTTGGTTATGTTGATGCTTGTTATTATTCTCTTTGTCTCTAATTTATTGACTTCATTCCTGAGTTTGACTATTTCTTGCCTTTTATTCCTCTTGAGTGTGTTTCCTTCTCTTTGTTCTAGAGCTTTCAGGTATGCTTTTAAATTCCTAGTATAAGATCTCTGCAAGTTCTTTATGAAGGCACTTAGGGCTGTGAACTTTCCTCTTTTCACTGCTTTCATTGTGTTCCATAAGTTTGGGTATGTTGTGTACTCATTTTGATTGAGGTCCAGAAAGTCTTTTATTTCTTTCTTTATTTCTTCCCTGATCCAATGGTCATTGGGTAGAGAGTTTTTCATTTTCCATAAATGTGTAGGCTTTCTATTGTTTCTGTTATTTTTGAAGTCTAGCCTTAATCCATGGTGGTCTATATGATACAGGGGGTAATTTCAATTTGGCTGAATCTGTTGAGAATTGATTTATGTCTGAGTGTATGGATAATTTTGAAGAAGTTTCTGATCAGTGAGGTACTGATAAGAAGGTATATTTTTTTCTGTTTGGGTGAAAGGTTCTGTATATATCTGTTAGGTCCATTTGATTCATAACATCTGTTAATTTCATTATTTCTCTGTTTAGTTTCTGTATTGTTGACCTATCTATTAGTGAGGGTGTTGAAGTCTCACACTATTAATGTGTGGGTTTCAAATTAAGTTTTAGTATGTTATTTTTACAAATGTGGGTACCATGCATGGAGAGGACTTAAAACCCTGGCTCATATATTGCCCATAGACTCAGTCTCCAAGTTGGGTCCCTAATAAAGGAAGCAGGGGTTATCACTGGCATGAACTCCATGGCAAGTTCTCTGATCACCTCCCACTGGGGGGAGGGGTTGCAACCTTACCAGGCCATAGAGGAAGACAATGCAACCAGTTTTAACCCGATAGGCTAGAGTCAGATAGAAGGGGAGGAGTATCTCCCCTATCAGTGGACTAGGGGAGGAGCTTAGGGGAACTTGAGGGAGGGAGGGAGGGTGAGATTGGGAAGAGACATGGCAAGGGGCCACAACAGGGATACAAATCAAATGAATTGTAAAATAATAATAATATTTTTAAAAGGAAGGGAAAAAAACAATGTGCGGGCTATCACATTTGGAGTACATATATTCAGAATTGACACATGATTTTGGTAGATATTGCCTTTGTTATGTATGAAGTGTTCTTCCTCATCTCTTTTGATAAATTTTATTTGAAAGTCCATTTTGTTAGATATTTTTTGTTAGAATGGCTACTCCTATTTGATATTTGGGTCTATTCACTTGGAAAATCTTTTCCCCACACTGCTCTGAGGTAATGTATATATCTTTATTGCTGAAGAGTGATTCTTGTGCAAAATGATGGATCCTGTTTTTGCATCCATTCTATTA
This sequence comes from Rhombomys opimus, assembly GCA_010120015.1. NCBI lineage: Eukaryota > Metazoa > Chordata > Mammalia > Rodentia > Muridae > Rhombomys > Rhombomys opimus. Next base: position 2,298,175 of record REGO01000180.1, on the reverse strand, counting down.
GCATCTGTCTTTTTCTTGGGGAATTGAGTCCATGATATTGAGCTATATTAATGACCAATGATTGTTAATTCCTGTTATTTTCATGGTGGTGGTGGTAGTGTGTGTCTGTGTTTCCTTCTTTTTTAAATTTTTATTTATTTATTTGTTTGTTTATTTATTTATTTATGCTGGTGTGAAATTATTCATTTCCTATGTTTCCTTGATTGTAGTTAATCTCCTTGTGTTTGATTTTTCCTTCTAATATCCTCTGAAGGGCTAGATTTGTAGAAAGATATTGTTTAAATTTGCTGTTGTTACAGGCTATCTTGTTTTCTCTATTTATTGAAAGTTTGCTGGATATAGTAGTCCCGTGGTTTATTAGAGATGGCAATATATCTTCCCAGGCCCATCTGGCTTTTAAAGTCTCTGTTGAGAAGTCTGGTGTAATTCTAATAGGCCTGTGATTATTTTGTTATTATTATTATTATTTTACAATTTATTCACTTTGTAATCCCATATTAGCCCCCTTCCTCATTTCATCAGGTCCCACCTTCTTTCCCTCTTCCTCCCTTATCTTTTTCTCCTAATCCACTGGTAGGAGAAGTTCTCTTCCTCCCCTAGCCTATTAGGTCCCATCAGGACTGCCTGGTTCCTCTTCTTCTGTGGGTGGCCATTTTCCTTTGCTACTTTTAATATTCTTTCTTTGTTCTGTACATTTAGTGTTTTGATTATTTATGGGGTAGTAGGATTTTCTTTTTTGGTTCAATCTATTTGGTATTCTGTAGCTGTTTTTACATTTATAGTCATCTCATTTTTTAGGTTAGAAATTTTTTTTTTCTCTAATTTTGTCAAAATATTCACTGGACCTTTGAGCTGGGTATTTCTCCTTCATCTATTCTTATTATTTTTAGATTTAATCTTTTCATAGTGTCCCAAATTTCTTGGATGTTTTGTGTTAAAACCTTTTTAGATTTGACATTTTCTTTGACCAATGTATCAATTTCTTCTCTCTTATCTTCTACACTTAAGATTCTCTCTTCCATCTCTTGTATTCTGTTGGTATGCTTCTGTCTGTAGTTTCTGTTCTCTTACCTAGATTTTCTGTTTCCAGAATTCTTTTTGTTTGTGTTTTCTTCCTTTTTTTCCTTGCTTCTATTTCAATTTTCATTTCTTAAACCCTTTTATTCATTTCCATCACCACTTTGATTGTATTTTTTTTTCCTGCATCTTTGAGGGATTTATTCATTTCCTCTTTAAAGGCCTCCATCATCTTTATAAGATTGGATTTAAAATAATTTTTTTGTGCTTCAGCTATGTTAGGATATCCTGGGCTTGCTGGAGTAAGATAGCTGGGAGCTGGTGGTTCCACAAGGCTTGGGCTACAGTTAACTGTCTTCTTATTCTGGCGTTTAGGCATCTGGTAATGCAGGCCAAGTTGTGGATCAGAAAATGGAACACTGGGGTACAGGTGCAATTTAGCTCTTTTGGAAGTATTTTAGGTAGAAAAGCAGGCAGGTGGTGAGGGTGTAGAGAGTTTTATCTGGTGGTCTCTGATGGCAGTAGGCCCCTGGGAAAAGCTGTGGGCCTGGAATGTAGCAAACAGGAGACAGGGTGTTGCTCACAGCTGCTGGCTTGCCCAGGAGGTCCCAGCAGGTAGCAGACTGTGGTGCAGAGGACTCACCTGTTTGTCCCAAGTGGCAGCAGGCCTCTAGGGATGCAGGCTGAGCTCTGGGCCAGGAATGGAGTGCACACCAGGTATTTCCTTTTAAAATTTAAAAGTCTTAAGTTAAAATGGTCACATATCCATAGGAATTGTGAGAGCGCTCAGTGAAGAGTTAAAAGCTCCCCCTACAATCTCTGGCAAGTCAATCACAAATGATTATTTTATACATTTAAATAATTTTATTTTTACGGATAAATATTTCTTTAGGGATAAAATTCACAGTTATCTACAGTTCATAGTTGCATTTCCTCATCTCTCTTACAATTTTATTTTTTTATTAATTAAAATTTATTCACTTTGTATCCCAGCTGTAGCCTCCTCCCTCATCTCTTCCCAATCCCACCCTCCCTCCCTCTTAGCCTCCCTTGCCCCACCCTAAGTCCACTGATAGAGAGGTCCTCTTCCCCTTCCTTCTGACCTTAACCTTTCAGGTCTTATCAGGACTGGCTGCATTGTCTTCCTTTGTGTTCTGGCAAGGCTGCTCCCCCTTCAGGGGAAGGCGATCAAAGAGCCAGCTACTGAGTTCCTTATCTCTTTCATATTGTACTATACACAACACAAGACATCATGACAGTTTAAAATTCTCATCTATGCTTTGTCATACTGACATCCTCTTAGGAACTGAGTGCTTTAGTGAAATTACTAGGTCAGCACACTTGTGAATAACATTTTAAATCAGAAATCAAGATACTTCATTAAGCTTGGGCAGATTTTAATAGCATAAAGATAGATTGGCTTGTGCCAAGATTTAAAATAAACATTTTATAGATAAATTATGCCTCAGAGTGTTTAAACATAGATGATCTACATAGAAAGTCAATTCTTAATTATCCTTCTCAATCTTCCTTGAAGAGAAGATCTCATCTCAGGCTCTTTACTCTGGCTACCTGCTTGCTATGCAGTGCCTCTAAAGACCTACAAGCTTATGTCACCTCCTCAAAGCTACACCCATAGAAACTTTTTAGTGAAGTCAGCACAATCTGCTCTTACTCTATTCAATAAACATGGCCGTTACCCTACAGCATTCCCCAGTCCCTCTATATGGCGCTGTTTCCCACAGAGCATTTATTCTACATAGCTTATTTAGTTGTTATCTGTAGATATTAAATTTATTGTGTCTTATTTTTTTTCTCACTGATACGTCACCAGCTGCAACACTAAGCCAGGTTGCTAGTAACCTTAGTAAACGTCAGATACCGTCCAATTGACTTACTGGATGTCTTAATTCATGAACTGAAAGTAGTAAACTCTTTTCTCTAAGAAGCCAGAGAGTATGTATTTCATGATTTACAGAAAGCATATGTTCTCTGTCACAAATTCTTTACAAACTGTAACTGCTTTCTTAGCTGGCAGATAATATAAAAACAAACTATGGGCCAGGTTTAGCCCACAGGCTATAATTTGCCAACTCTTGGTTGAATCTAATGGAGATATACAGCAATAGGATACCCAAAAGATAAGCAAACCTGGAGTTGCTTGTATTTGACACTGTTGTACCCAAGCTCTGTCCATCTTCCTCCTAGGAAAGAGGAAACAAGCATTGATGGATAACTCAGCCACTTTGGAAAACCACATCCCTTCCATTCCCAGTCTATGAAAATTGTTATTCTCAGTCTCTCATAAAAGATTAATACACAATGATGCTTGGTCCTTAGTTTTAGTAATAGATCACTAACTCCATTTAAGAAATAAAATAAAGAGGTATTGACATTTATGTCCCCAGAATGTTCATATACCTGATTTTGCACACAAATTTTGAGGGCTCAGAAAATCATTGAAATGTCTTATGAAGGCTTTCTTCTCTTTGGATGTGCTGTCTCTCTTGTTCACATTTGTATATCGAACAGAATGAAAATGCATGCTCTAAATAGCCTTTTCTTTTGACTTACTGTTACCTGACACTGGGAACTAGAGTGAAGAACTGTCCCTGGTAACACTAGCAAACATTTAGAAGTATGTGTTGAGCCCTATTTTGGGGATGTCATTTCCACAACAATTGACATTTCATCATATAGAGAAAAAAATATGACTTTCTTTTAATCAGTTTCATGACCTTCTCAGAGTCTTCCAATTTGGTGAGGTCTGTAGTCTTTCATTTTGGTTGTTAAAATCCCTAAAGTAATAAGAATGAAAGCATATCATTTCTCTTGGGTGGCATCAAAAATTATAGGATTCACCTACTGTTCTACACACCTTCTTAATATAAACTACTACCAACGTCATAAACATATATTCTGTTCAGAGGCATTAAAGTAGATATTTTATTAGTGTTCAAGTGTTATGGGAGAGTTCCTGGGAAGACATGCCTTACCTGAAATGAGTCACCAACAACAGACTAAACTAATGATTCTTCCAAAATCCAAAATGGCAAAACAATGGCTTTATTGAGATTAATTACATAAGTATTGGTAGAGAGTTCCTTACAGGAGCATGGAGCCTATTCCATGGAAACTGACTTCAGCATGTGTGGTGACCCATGGAAGCTGTAACTGGATAACTATGAAGAACTTACAGGAGGCTCTTATTATAGCAGATGTTTCTCCAGGCAGTTTGGCTTCTTCCCTGTTCCCCAGGAATTGTTTACTATTTCCACAATCTCAGGAAGTGACTCTAGAAATTTTGTGAGCTTCAGTTTTCCCAGACATGTAAGTTTTGGGACCACCAGTCTCATGAGCCTTCCCACTCCCGCCCAGTGTGAAATTTTCAGTTCCAAGGAAGTGGCCACATAAAAATCTTCAGGTCTATAACTTTAGATACTATGCATTCCTGGAGTCCTCTGCTGTGAAGTCTAAGGCTGAGAGGGAAGAGGTGCTTAATTTGTTAGTGAAAACATTTTTAATCACTTCCCAAATCCTGTATTATTAAAAAAATATAGCATAAATTGTATACATCCTAGCATTCTGCACACTGGGATTTGGATGGGCAGTTGTGAATGAATATGAAATAGGAACCTCACAAAGTAAATTGCACATCTTCCTGCCTAAGAATGTTAGGGAGCATGTTGTTCATAGAAGCACCACTTGTCAAGTGTATGTCTCTGCGGAACACAGAAAATACTGACAACCATTGATCAGGAGAAATTATCTCTCCTGTGTGAAAAACACATTCTCTATCCAAACTAAATAACAAAGCTGCACATATTCAGCAGTGCTAGTGCACATCCTGTACATTAACTCCCAAGGACTTAAATCAACTGCGTAAGCTTGAAAGCTGAAAATGGTTATTTTGTCTAGTTAATCACAGTCTACTTAGCCTGCTAGGAAGGAAATGAAGATAAAGTTGTGGCAAACATAGTCCAGATTAGTAATGCCAAGGTCAAATTCCCATATACTGTTAGGAATCATTGGAAGTTAAATTAAGAAGAAAAGCTGTGACAGAAGTGGGAAAATGACAGTCTTTTCTACAGATACAGATTTTTACCAAAATAAAATAAGACAGAAGAAATCCTGATTTATCTATAGGATAATTCATGAATCCTATTGCCCTTCAAGAGACATCTTCATCTTGTTTTTGTCACATTTTTAGATAAAGGAAAAAAAAACATGAAATATCCAATTATCCAAACACTAGATAATAGTAGGTCAGGACTTAAGATGCACAACACTTATCTGAGGCCCAGTACATTATAGAAAAGGGAGATTTTGCACGGTATATCTTTTTTTCTTCCAAGTATAATGCATTTTTGAGATCAGAGTGCATATCACATGAAGTTAATAAAGTAGAAAATAGCACTATTTACCTTCATCAAATAATGTGTCAAGAACTTTATAGCTCACCTCCTTGAAAATCTGTCTTATTTTGCTTGTCTTGTGTAATATTTTTGATCCAGAGCAAATGGAGAATGTAAAGCAGGTGAGCTATTTTCTCAAATATTTCAATTTATTTATTGACCTGTTTTTGGCTTCTATATCATTAGTTATGGGATTTTTTTTTAAATGGTGTGACAGTTTACAACTTAGTAGGATCTGTTAGACAAAGATCTGTGATTTCTGGAGCTGCTTCATCATTCCCTTTCTTTGATGATCCTATATGTCACTGCGTGTGTTAAATCTGTCCTCCTTTTCCTGTCTCTTGGCTTGCTTTCTGCTTTTCTATATGATTACATTGAAGACAAAAAATATTCTGTTTGCATTTCTATAACCTACCTCATCATCATCAATAATTTATAAAGGAATGAGCCAAAACGAAAGGAAAAAATATTTTCAATTTCACATCATTTTGTCCTTACCCATTTCTTCAAATCAAAGTAAAACACAAAATCCAAGGAGATCTTCTAGACTGGTTTCTTTTGTTAAAACCCTGGAGCTTTCTTGTTCATATAACTGTAGCCATACAGTCTAGTAACACAGTAAGCCAAAGAAGTAAGCTTTCATAATTTAAGGAACAGACATTTTTGCTGATTTTCTTACAAATGAAACCAATTGTTTGTTTTATAATGCTTATGCTATAGAGTGATACACTTTTTAAAAATTTTGTGTCTTCTTTAATCAATGATGACTAAAATTTTGTTTGCTTTCTTCCCAGATTCAAGTTGCTTGCTATGGTGATGTCTCTGTAAACTTTACAATGGAAAGTTAAAATCTTTCCAGTTAGAATTTTATTAGCTCGAGAAGTTACTTTAAATGACTGTAAATTAGCAATGTTCTCAGATTCCGGAAATAATAAGGGAAAACAATGGTTGTTTTCTTGCAGGATAAGTGAACATAAAGAAACACCACTGGGAAAGATGTAAATAAACCAACTTTGAATAATTGCTGAAATTTAGATCATAGCCCCCAGATGAAAGGTCAACTGAGGTGCCTATTTAACATATCAAAGCAGATCTGGCCTCCAGGTTCTCCCAGAATCCCTCAGTCCTGCCTGAATCCCTTCCTTCACAAAATAGCAGGATACATGTGAACTCTTTATAAACCTTAGTTGAGTAACAGCCAAATATGTGCAATTCGACCTACCCCAAAATGACTGTCTATAAAGTCTCAGAAGAGGCAGGATGGTGTGGTGGCTTTACATTAAATCTTTCATTAGTACCTTATGCCAAGCTTTAATTTCTTTGTGTATCAGTTAATTTATCTATAAGATGCAGAGGCTAGTGCAGGTATCAGCTTTGCTTAGGTTCATGCGTTCTAATGGCTTAGTTCACTACTTATGAAGAATTTAACAAAGCATTATCCTTTTATCTTTATTGTTATTGTCAACTTGCTTTTCTCAGGGGCTGCCACCAGTATCTGCCCAATTTGCCCAAGCTAGAGACCTTGATGCTACTGTCTCAACTTTCTCTCTACATAGAGTTCTACTTCCTTACTAAATGCTTCCTCATCTTCTATTAAACATTTCTTGAGTTTCATTACTGAAGCTCACATTACATATTTCCAGAAACTATTTGATATTTTACTAATCAGATTTTTTGTCTTCATTCTATTTGTCCATTCTGGACATCAAAACAGAGCTATTACTTCTTTCAAAACTAGTTATCTATTGATTACTTTAAAAATAAGCCCAAACTCTCTTTAAAAGTCAGCCTGACTATTCCCCGCCTAATATTAGTTCCTGGTGCTGTGTGCAGTCATTCTTGCTTAACTCAAGATTATATAAATAGCCTGTGTTTAAACAATTTGCTTAAAGTGTGTGGTGTACCAGGCAGATTCTGATTCATTCTCTAGATAGTGCTTCAAAGATCACTCTTGTTTAGCCTACCTCTATAGGAAAGGTTGCTAGCTCACCTGTACATTTCACACTTTCAAAGGCTTGTCAGATTGGTAATTGTACCTTTAGACTGTAGTCATCTTAAAGAACTGAAGCAATGCTTTTGCCTGTATGTTTCATTAACAATAGATTATTCAGTATCACATTTGCTAAATTAGGTTCATTATAACCAATGGTTTAAATTTAAATACTTTCTCAAACACAACAGAAGTTTAAATTCCTTTATGAAGAATGTACACGTATGTTTTGTTCCACATAGTGACATAAGGACATGGGCTGAAAGAAAAGCTACAATTTACCTTATAACTGAAAAGTTTGGTTATAGAAAACTCATTCAACTAACAAAAAAAAAATGGGGGAGACAGGAAAACTCTAATCATACTATATTTGTTAGAATAAAAAATAATCACATTTGTTCATATAGGAACTTGATCTTGTTTTATCTATTGATAAACGGAGCTGAAAAAACAATCCATAAACTCAAATAAGTACAGCAATTCTTTAGTCTTTATTGGTCATGACATATTTTAATCATCTAGAAATCTAAATGCAAGCAAACTCTTGAAATTATTATCTTCTTGGAATCTACTTTTCTGTAACAGATACTTTAAGAGATAATTATAATTTACTATAATTTATTTGATAACTATAACTTCAATATTATTTAAGTACCTAAAATTCTGTGTATTTCTAAACATATTTATTTACATTGCTTAATGACAGTTTCGTATATCTTAATAATGATTTTCTTCTCCCTTAGCTCCTCCCAGAATCTCCCCAAATTTTTACAAACTCAACTTTATATTCTCAAAAATTGTTTTCACAGAAAATCATAAAACAAAAATCAAAACAATCAAGAAAAAGACAAGTAGAACAAAAAAGAAAGGCAAAACATAAAATTAAACAAAAAGTTAATAAAACAAAAAAAAAAACATAAAACAGTAAAAGCCATTAAACAAATTTGGCATTTGTTTTGTGATTACCCTTTGCTCCTAAGAATGAGACCTACCCTGGAGTGTAGTAACACTGTATTGAAGAAACCAGATTATCCTTTTGCCAGCTTGTTTCAATGGCAAATAGCTTTCAGGTAGGTGTCAGACCACATTCTCACAGTCTTTGTGAGTTCATATGGAACTGGGCATCAGTCTTGTTGTTTTGGAAATACACTATTTGCCTTTGAGTCATCCACAGCTTTTAGCTCATACACACTTTCCAGCTCCTCTTCTACACAGATTCTTGATCCTTTAGGGGAGGAGTTTGATGAAATCATCCCACTTAGAACTGAGTGCTTCAAAGTCTATGGTCCTCTGAACATTGTCTATTTGTGTATCTCTATTTTAATCCCTTAATATTACAAGGAACTTCTCTGATATGTCTTGAGTGAATCACTGATACATAGGTATAGCACTATGTTATTAAAAATCATTTTATTGCTTTGTTCCTTGAGCAGAATGACAGCATTAAGTTTTGTACTAACCCCATAATCTACATAGTCTCAGATTCTTGGGCAATTTATCAGTGTCAAGCATACATTCCACCTCATGTAATAAGCCTTAAATGCAAGTAAAAAGAGGTTGGTTGCTTCTATAACATTTGTGCCAGTACTGTACTAGTACATCCTGTAGGCAAGTCATTGTTGTATGTCACATGGTTGATAATTATAATCTCAGGAAAAACTCCATAATCTTCTGTCACCTACAACTTTTCTACCAGTTCGTCAGCAGTGGTCTCTGAGACTTGGGTGCAGATTTTTTATTGTAGATAGGACTGTAGTCCATAACTTCACATTTTTAATTAGTTGTTTTATGTTATGTTCTCCATCTCTTGCAAAGAGTCATTAACTGGATGAGAGGTGATAACAACATGGGTGCCTAAGCATGAGCTGAACAAGCTCAGTAACAACGTAGACAAGCTAAAATGAATAAGAAGAATAATCATGAAGCATCAACCCTCCACAAAGAACTACAAGTAACTAAGGAATGCTGAGAGTGGAAAAGATATTCCTACAATGGAAGAAAATACCAATTTGTTAGACAATACCAAATGGTCATCCTTAAAGACATACTTGCAAGTAACAGTATAAACACTAAGTATATTTTATTTATGTATTTTGGAATATATATTCTGTAATATATAATATAATATATAATAAACATCAAACATGTATTCCAAATGTATATCTATATATGAAGAAATAGAGATTAGAGATAGAGAGAAAGAGATAGATAGATAGATAGATAGATAGATAGAGACATATTCCAAATAAACATGTCTCAATGACATTTCTGAATACTTTAATCAAGGCATAGAGTTAAGAAGTCTACATTTTACCATTATTTGATGATGATGCTATGTAATCAGGATAATCACCAGTTATTAAATAAACAGACTACTTAATAATTCCTATAATACACAAAAGTAAGATTAGACCTTATCCTCAAGATTAACCAGAAGACTTTAAAATAAAAATACAGGTTCAATTATAAATATGACACAACAATTGATTTAATACTTAAGGAAAACTTGGTACAGTAAATATTAGATGCTAAATTCAACTCTTCAAAATTATTGTGATGTGCCTACAAATTTTTATATTTCCTTTTGAAATATGTGTGTATTGCACATGATAAGCTAAGTATACATTTTCAGGTGGCCCATTCTGATTTGAATTTCCTTTTCTTGTATACAACTACCTCCAAAACTAATTAGTACTTCCTGGAATCAATGTATTTCAAAAGATCAATTATTATTACTTGTCCTTTGTTTTAAATTGATTGAGCAGAAAGTAAGACCATAAATCAGAAAAGGGTAGATGCCTTTTTTCTTTTAACTACTAAGATTATATCCTTAGTTACATTATAGAGTCATAAATCAGACTTTCTATTTGTTTCAGCTTTGCTCCTGTGTTTCATAGTCACCTCAGGGAAAATTAATTGGTTTATTATCTGTAATCAGTTTAGACATTCATTTCTCAACACAGAAATATTTATTCACAAGAAGCAATAATTAGTAAAATAACACAAAAGTGTTCAATTGTCTATTTTGTGTTCATGGATGATCTGACAATTAACAGAAATAAACATAAAACCTAAAGAGGCATGAACACTCAAAACTTTAACCACTTTTAAATAATAGATATATGTTGAAGATAAGTTTAGGGGGGCAGAGCCAAGATGGCGACTAGCACACACAGTTTCTGAGCAGTGGAATACCTGAACTTCTGAGTTGGTGAATGGAAGGACCTCTAACCCAGGAAGACAACGGTGGAACTTTCTAGACAACAGGGAACATCACAGGACGTGAAAACTTTGGTCTCAGGTCACCCAGGGACTTATTTGGGGAAGGAGAGAAACGATCCTTTGATCTCACGGCACTCCCCTCCCCCAGACCTCCCTCCACCTCACCTCGGCACAGCGGCACAGCTGGCTGGTCTTTCTCAGAGCAGACCTAACTGCCTGGGGTATACAGCCACTGGGGCAGAGCTCCAAGCCCTTTAGCGGCAGGCAAAGATCAGCAGTACCTGTCCCGGAGTCCCAGATCCTCGCGGCGGCTGCACCATCCTCCCAGGGCCCCAGTCTGCTGGACGCCATAATAACTCCGCAGGATCGCCATCAGTGACTGTACGGCCAGCCCAATCCCACAGTGACAGAGAATATGCCATATATTCACCAAAACCAGGCAGAAACGCCATACAACCTAGACACACCAGGCGCTGGGCCTCCCAAGCTTGGAAAGCACAGTGAAGAGACCCCAGGACTTCCCAGAAAGCATCAGGACTAGCTACCCAGTCACCAGTTACAGTGGGACTTGGCAGCAGGGCAGCACTGACCTGGAAGGGCACCACAGCCCTCCAGTTTAAGACTAACCAATGCCAAACCAGAGAACAGAGACCCTGGTCACCCCATTCCTGCTGATGTAACCACCCTGAAATCTCCAGCTGCAGCAAGACCTCAGAACCTGGCAGTGACAGCAGCACAGAACTGGCAGGGCACATCAAAGAAGCAGGGCCAAACCAGAGAGCAGAGAGGCCGGATTCCATGATCTCTGCCTAGTGACCTGCGTGTAAGTGAGTGCACCCTTGAGAATCTGCAGATCCCCAGATCCTGGGTTTTCTAAAACAGAAGCCAGGCATCGAACCCCCTTCCACCCACATACCCACTTTGGGAAACAGAGGGGCACTAGGGACATTGAAGTTCCTGCTCTGTGGGGCTAATTGAGGAGGTAAGGCAGTTAATGCCAGAAATTGCGCTGCTATCATCACTAGCGCCTGCAACATATACAGTGCAGAGCCCCTCCCACACACTCAAGGGCTCAACATTAGCCATCACTCTGTCCCTTGAGACACACATCCAAACACACTTACACACACACACACACACACACACACACACACATGCCCGCATGCACACGCTCATGTGCACTCTTGCATTTGCCCTGTTTGCTCCTGCGTACTTTCCTCCCACAGGTACAGCCAGTCCTCAGCACACCCTGAGAATTCTCAGCTCACTGAAGAACTCTCCAGACGCCAGAGAGAGACAGTACC
>REGO01000180.1:2268365-2281012 GCA_010120015.1 Rhombomys opimus | reverse complement strand
GAATTAATAAAATGTAACTGATAAAAATAAAATAAAAATAAATAAATAAATAAAAACAAAAAAAATACTCATAGGTAAAAAAAAAAAGAAGATAAGTTTAGATGTATTATTCCAGTCACTAAACTAAAAAAGTTAATCAATCATATGTTTCTTGAATTAGGAAAAGTGAGGTAGTAAAAATTTCAATATCTATGTCTTGTTGCTATGAACTTATCTCAAAACTTCAGTGGAATTTCTTGACCTTGGAAGATTTTGTTCACATTTATACATCTATTGGATTGGGCTTAAGCTTACATAAGAATGGCATGGGTTAGGACCTTTGCGAAATGCTGTTAAGGTATACTTTTTTCATAGAGATGTGGTATTGATTTGTCAATGAAGCTTGAAGAATTACACAGCAATGGATATTTGCTTTTGTCTAGCTGTGACCATGGAGGCACTTTTTTTTGTGTGTGTGTGGAAGAATACATGTTAACAATAATGAAAAAGCTAAAGGAAATTGTAAGAAGATTACTGTAATAGGAGAAAAGAGAACCACAGGTTTTGTACGTCTGTGTACCTACCTTTAAAAGAGTGTTTTATTTTGTTGTTACTGGTACTCCCTCCTCCCCCAAACTGTTTCATTTGTAGTAAAAACCAAAGGCCAGTTTCTAGGGAGACCCCAAACATTGTTGAAATATCAGGAAATAGAAAAAAAAAAACAACTTAATTGTTTTGGTCATTTTCAAATATGGTCTCAAAATTGCTTTTCTAGAATTTCAGTAGTTAGATACAGTACTGAATAAATTCCCAGAGATTCTCATGTAAAACAAGTGTAAACGACACTTCAATTAATAAAGGAATGTTATCAATTTTCCAGTGACTAAAAAAATAGAAATAATGAGAAGTAACTCTTTATTAGCCAGAACATTACATTGTATGTATGCATGCACCATCCCTTCATAGTACTTATGTAATTGCTTGTACCAACTATCAGTTACTATGAAACTTGATCCTACAGATACTTAATCTCCAGGAAACTTCATCTTTATTTGTATGCTCAAATTAATTGCAGATGTACAACTAAAACCAAAATAAACAAAAAAATGCAGGGCAACTCAGAGCACCAATAAAAGAGTCAATAATGTCCAAAACAACAGAATATTGTAAATTAATTGTGGTATATTCCTACAGTAAAAATTCAAATGTCAATGAGATATAAAACTACCATACCAAACACTATGAATGAATGTATATGTTCATTGGTATATAAGGATAAGGGTAAAGCAGGAGTGGACATATGTAACATTTCATGTTATAAATTTAACTACCTCCCAATATATTTATGATACTAAACATGAGGAGAGACTATTCTTTTTGATGGCAAAATGTTTCTGGAAGTTTGAAACACTGAAAATCTTTAAAGTAATATTGACTATTGAAATATAACACTTTAAAAACTATATTGAATGACAATACAAAATTGCTAGAGTACTGTATGTATGTTTGCATCATATCAACTCAACATTTTAAAATTGCTAGAGTACTGTATGTGTGTTTGTATCATATCAACTCAACATTTTAAACTTTGACAGAAATTTGAGAATATGGAGAAATAAGCAGGAACATAAATTAAACAAGGTTTGTCAACATTTGATAATGTTTAAGAGAATTAAAATACATGAGAATTCATTATACCATGTGTTAACCCCTTTGTATTTTCAAATTTGTAACTAAAAATTAAATTGTCAAATTTTATGCATAATGTGAAAGCATACCCTTGTGAAGTTTTTGAGGCTAGATGCATATCAAAGAACAATATGAACAAAATGAGACTATAAGTGAGTTAAATGTGAGTCAAAATTAAGAATTGCACAGATTTTGAAAAGAGAAGATTACACTAACAGAAACTATCTTCTGCTACCTTCATCGTAGTAATTACAATTTGTCTAGGTTTGTTGATAACATGTAAATATGTTGCAATCACTTTAGGAAACATATTCCAAGTATTTTAAAATGCTAAATAAAAATACCAAACTTTTGACCAAGCCTTTTTACTTACAGGAATTTTAAAAGAAACATGAATATATGTCATTTTGTATAATATCTAAAAAGGAAAAACAATACAATACCAATCAGTAGACAAGCGGATAAATGCATTATTGTGAGAAAACATCAAAATAAATATTAAAACAGCTGTTACAGGTTTTTTAATTTTTTATAACTTATTCACTTTATAGCCTGATTGTAAGCCCCTCTCTCATCTCCTCTAGGTCCTCCCCCATCTCCTCCAGGTCCTCCCCCTCCTTCTTTTCCCTATCACCATCTTCCTAGTTCTCAGAAAGGAAGAGATCTCTTCCCATACCATCTGACCTTAACCTATCATACATGTCTCATTCTAACTGCCTGCATCCTCTTCCTCTGTGGCCTGGCAAGGCCACCCACCATGGAAAAGTGATCAAAGAGCAGACAGCAGCTTCCATGTCAGAAACAGCCACTGCTTCCCTTACAAGGGAACCCACATAGAGACTGGGATGTAAATGGGTTACATCTTCAAAGACACCATGAAAAGATTAAACCTAAAAATAACAGGAATAGACAGACAAAAAAGAAGACTCCAGACTCCAGACTCCAAGGCCCAGAAAATATTTTCAAGAAAATCGTAAAAGAAAATTTTCCCAACCTTGACTACTATGGTGCCAACCCAGACTGCTACACCCAGCAAAACTTTCAGTCAACACAGATGGAGAAAACAAAATATTCCACGACATAACTACATTTAAACCATATCTACAACAAATACAGAAGAGACTAGAAGGAAAATGATAAGCCAACAAGATCAACTACACCCAAGAAAACACAGAATAAAAATGCTTTCACAACAAAAATCAAAAGAAAACAAACACAAAATCACCACCAACTCCACAATATAACAATCATTGGTCACAAATATCTAACAACATCAATGGACTCAAGTGTCCAATAAGAAGACACAAACTAACAGAATGGTTGTGGAAACAGGGTGCAACCTTCTGCTGCATTCAAGAAACACACCCCTGCAACAAAGATAGACACTACCTCATAATAAAGGGCTAGAAACAGGTTTTCCAAGAAAACGGTCATAAGAAGTAAGCTGGAGTAGCCATCCTAATATCCAGTAAAATAGGCTTTCAATCAAAATAAATCAAAAGAGATGGAACGGGACACTTCATTCTCCTCAAAGGAAAAATCCACCATGAGCATGTAACAATCTTGAATATCTATACCCCAAATACAAGAGCTCCTGCATTTGTTAAAAAGAAAAAAAATCATTATTAAGCTTAAATCACAATCCATCCTGACACATTAACAGTGGAAGACTTCAACAGCCCACTCTCACCAAAGGACAAATCATTGAGACAGAAGTTAAACAGAGAAATAAGGACATTTACGGTGGTCTTAAATCAAACGGACATAATTGAGGTCTACAGAACTTTCAACAAACACAAGAGTCTACCTTCTCAGCACCTCACAGAACCTTACCAAAATTAACCATATAGTCAGGCACAAAGCAAGCCTCAGAAATATAGGAAGATTGAAATAATCCCTTGTATCATAGCAGACCATGATGGCCTAAAACTAGACTGCAACAACAGAAATAACAAAAAGCCAAACTAACTAAAAGGCAGAGAGACACTATGCAAATCAACAAAACCAGAAATGAAAAGCGGGATACAACGACAGACACTGAGAAAATCTAAAGAACCATTATGTCCTACCTCAAAAGCCTATTATCAACAAATGTTGAAAATCTAAATGAAATGGACAATTTTCTGCGTAGTTTCCATTTACCAAAGCTGAATCAAGATCAGGTAAATAAATTAAATAGTCCTATATCCCCTAAGGAAATGGAAGCTATTATCAAAAGTCTCCCATCCAAAAGAAGCCCAGGGTTTCAGCACAGAATACGAGAGCTTCAAAGAAGACCTAATTCCAATACTCTTCAAACTATTTCACACAATACAAAAAGAAGGAACATTGCCAAACTTATTTGATGAGGCTATAGTCATCTTGATACCTAAACCATACAAAGACCCAACAAAGAAAGAGAATTTCAGACCAAGCTCTGTTATGAACATTGACTCAATAATACTCAATAAAACATTTGCAAACCGACTCTAAGAACACATCAAAGATATCATCTACCTTGACCAAGTAGGCTTCATCCCAGGCATGCAGGGGTGGTTCAATATATGGAAATCCATCAAATGTAACCTACCATATAAACAAACTAAAGGAAAACAAAAAAAAAAAAAAAAACAACACATGATCATCTCCTTAGATGCTGAAAAAGCATTTGACAAAATCTGACATTCATTCATATTTAAATTTATGGAAGATCAGGGATACAAGGCACATACTTAATTAAACACAGTAAGGGCAATATTCTGCAAGCCTATCGCCAACATCAAACCAAAATGAGAGAAACTTAAATCAGTCCCACTGAAATCAGGACAAGGCAAGGCGGCTCACTCTCTCTGTATCACTTCAACAAAGTAATGGGAGTCTTAGCTAGAACAATAAGACAAGTAAGGGAGATAAAGAGGATACACATCATAAAGGAAGAAGTCAAAGAATCACTATTTGCAGATGATATGATAGTACACATGAGTGACCCCAAATATTCTACCAGAGAGCTCCTACAACTGATAAACACCTTCAGCAAAGTGGATGGATACAAAATTAACTCAAAAAAAAAAAAAAAAAAGATCAATAGCCCACCTGTGTATAAAAGACAAAATGGCTAAGAAAGGAATTAGGGAAACAACACCCTTCACAATAGCCATAAGTAACATAAAGTACCATGGTGTTAACTCTAAACAAGAAAATGAAAGATTTGTATGAAAAAAAACCTCCAATCTTTTAAGATAGAAATTGAAGAAGATATCTGAAGATGGAAAGATCTCCCATGCTCTTGAATTGGTAGAATTAACATAGTAAAAGTGGCCATCCTACCAAAAGCAATCTACCGATTCAATGCAAATCCCATCAAATTACCAACACAGTTCTTTACAGACCTTGAAAGAAAAAGAAGCAAAAAAACCCTGAAGAGCTAAAACCATCTTGTAGAATAAAAATCTTCTGGAGGTATCGCCATCCCTGATCTCACATTGTACTATAGAGCATCAGTAATAAAAACTGCATGGTACTGTCATAGAAAGGGATAGGTGGTTTAATGGAATCAAATTGAAAAGCTAGAAATACACCCATACACATATGGACACCTGATTTTGGCAAAGAATCCAAAAATATACAATGGAAAAAAGGCAGCATCTTCAACAAATAGGTCTAGTCTAACTGGATGTCTACATGTAGAAAAATGCAAACACATCTAAATTAATCACCTGGCACAAAAGTAAAGTCTGGGAGTATCTAAGACCTCATCATAAAACCAGACACAATAAATCTGGTCAGGAAAAGCTTAAAAGGTCAGGAAGAGCCTTGAACTCATTAGTACAGGAGAAAACTTCTGAACAGAACAACAGGGCTCAGTCTCTAAGATAAACAATTAATAAATGGGACCTCCAGAAACTGAAAAGGTTCTGTAAAGCAAAGGACACAGTCAAAAACCTATAGATTCTGAAAAGATCTTCACCAACCCTACATCTGACAGAGGGCTAATCTCCAGAATATATAATGAAATCAAGAAATTAAACATCCACATACCAACTAATCAAGTTTAAAATGGGGTACAGAGCTAGACAGAGAATTCTCAGCAGAGGAATATCAAATAGTGGAGAAACACTTAAAGAAATGCTCAGGATCCTTAGTCATCAGGGAAATGCAAATCAAAAGGAATCTGAGATTCCATCTCACACCCATAGAATAGCTAAGATAAAAACTCAAGTGAAAACATATGCTGGTGGTGATGTGGAGAAAGGGAACCCCCCACCATTACTGCTGGGGATGTAAACTTATACAACCAATTTGGGAATAAATTTGGTGTTTTCTCAGAAAACTGGGAATAGTGCTACCTCAAGTCCAGGCTATACCACTATTGAATATCTGAAAGACACTCAACCACACAACAAGGACATTTGCTTAACTATGTTCATAGCAGCTTTATTCATAATAGCCAGAATCTGGAAACAACCCAGATGTCCATCAACAGAGGAATGGATACAGAAATTGTGATACATTTACACAATGGAATATTACTCAGCAATTAAAAACAAGGAAATCATGAAATTTGCAGGCAAATGGATGGAACTAGAAAAGATCATCCTGAGTGAGGTAACCCTAAAGCAGAAAGATACACATGGTATACACTCACTTACAAGTGGATACTAGCTATATAATATAGGGTAAACATACTAAAATCTACAAACCTAAAGAAGCTAGACAATGTGGAGGACCTGAGGGAAGATGCTTTATTCTCATTTAGAAGAGAAAACAGGATAGACACTGGATGCAGTAGAAGAGAGGGAAGAGGATGGGAGCCTACTACAGATCTCATCTAAAAAAGTCTGCCCAAAAGGAGATCAATGCAGGTGCAAAGACTCAGCCAATATTTGGACACAGTTCAGGAATTCTTGGAAGAAAGGGAATATAGAAGGCCCTGGAGGGAACAGGAGCCCCACAAGAAGACCAACAAAGCAAAATAAATAAATAAATAAATAAATAAATGAAAATACTACTAATAACAAATAAATAAACTGGACCCAAAGTGTCTTCAGAGACTGTAGCATCAACCAAAGACCATGCATTCAGAGTACCTAGACTCCTGCTCTCATGTAGCCCATAGACAGCTCAGTCTCCATGTGTGTCCTCTAGTAAGGAGGGAAGAGATAGTTTCTGAACTTGGTTGCCTGCTCCTTGATCACTTCTCCCTGTTGGGGAGATCTAACCAGCCCATAAAGGAAGAGGATCCAGACAGTTCAGGTGGGATCTGATAAGTTAGGGTCAGACAGTAGGGAAGGAGGTCTTCCCCTATCATTGGACTAAGGGAGGCATATAGGAGAGGGTGTGACTGAGAGGAGATGAGAGAGGGGGCTTCAACCAGGATACAAAGTGACTAAATTATAAAATATAACAACAATAATAAAAAGCATATAATAATAATTTATAAAAAAGAAATAGCATATTTGCCCACAGGTACCATAAAAATATCTCTAATTTAAACTCCACAAAATTTGAAATAGATATAACAAATTTTTTCTACCGAAAAAGGTTCAGAAAGGCAAAACAATTTGCCTCAAATGCCATACATTTTTCTACTAAAACCAAACCAAAACAAAAAAACAAACAAACAATAACAAAAACAGACAGAAATACAGATAGGTATTTTAATCCCATTTCACCGGTGTCTGATGGATGGCTTAGTGCATGTCTAAGATCTTTGATATTCCAAACATTTTTTTCTGAGTTATACACCTTTCCCTCTGGATGAAATTGCTCCCAGGATAGAAAATATTACAAACTAGACCAAAGGACTGAGAAGACAGTTCAGTGGATAAAGCTTTTGTCATATAAATATGAAGATAAAAGTTCCCAAGAACCATCTAAAAGCCAGTGTTAGAACACTCGCTCAACTATTTTCACCTGCATCTTTATTCATAATAGCCAGAAACTGGAAACTACCTAGAGGTCCTTCACCCAAAGAATGGATACAGAAAATGTGGTACAGTTACGGAGTGGAGTATTACTTAGCTGTAAAATGAAATGACATCTTGTAATTTGCAGGCAAATGGATGAAACCAGAGAAAAAGAAAAAGAAAATCCTGAGGGAAGTAACTCAGATCCCGAAATACGATTATGGTATATATTTACTTACAAGTGGATATTACTTACCCCTTAAGTAAAGGATAATAAAGATACAATCCACTGACTGAAAGAGTTAACATAACAAGGTAGGTTCAAGAGAGGGATGGATGGATCTCTCTAGGAAATAGAATAGATTTTGTGAGTGGACTGGGAACATGTGGAGATAGGAACAGGGAGAAAAGTGCAGTGGGGAATGATGAAGGGAGAGATGACTAGAAATGGGACTTTTGGGAGCAATGTGGAACCCTAGGGCAGTGGAAACACCCTGGAATGTCCAAGAATGAACCTATATAGGATGGGGGCTGAACCAGCCTTCTGTAAATAGGCAAGGCTTCTAGTAGTGAGTCTGGGATACCATTCCAGTCACACATTTTTTGACCTAAAATTTTACCCTAGATGGGCTAGGGTAATGGTTGTATGGAACTTATGTGAGCAGTCAACCAACTACTGGTGTAACCTGAGACCCCGCATTTGAGAGGGACTCCCTGCATGCCATTGCCTGGGTGACTAGGAACTGAATGCTGCATAGCCCTGAGACCTAGAATGGAACCAAACACAACTGGCCAAAATATTTTTTTAAATGTTACCGAATTTATTCCCAATGTTATACTCATAAATAGGTACCTAGTCCAATTGTCATTAGAGAAACTTCATCCAGCAACTTATCAATTGAGGAGAGCAGATAAAGAGACCCACATCCAAAACTTAGGTGGAGCTCAGAAAACTCTACAAGGGAGAAGAAGGATAGTAGAAGCCAGAGGGGTCAAGGACAGCAAGGGAAAACAGTGCACAGAATCAAGGAAGCAGGGCTCATAGGGGATCACAAAGGTCGAAGCAGCAATCACGAAGCCTGCATGGGTCTGCTCTATGCCCTCTGCATTTATGTTATAGTTTTGTAGTTTGGTAGTTTTATGGGACTCCTACAAGAGGGAGTGCAGGGGGTTGGGAGGTTTCTGACTTTCTTGACTGCTCTTGAGACACTAGTTGCCTTGTCCAGCCTTGATATGGGAGTTTGTGCATAGTCTTATTGTAACTTGTTATGCCATGTTCATCTGCCATCACTGCATGGCTTACTCTCATCTGAAAGAAAGTGGAGGAGGAGAAATGGATCTGGAGGAGAGGAGAAGGAGGGCAGGAACTGGGAATAGTGGAGATGGGAGAAATTGGTTGGGATGTATTATACGAGAGAAAACTAAAAGAAAGTGAAGACAAAATATAGGCCTTGTCTCATAAAATACTATGCTAAAAGGTAATAGATAAGAAGAAATTTGGATTTGTCTTCCCTGCAAAAAGGCCAACAGTAACATACAATCCTAACACGTGGAAGAAAAAGATACAGGCTTTCAGGAAGAGACTGATGTCAACTTCAGGCTTCCACACATACACATGTGGGCCCAACACACATCAAAATATCAATACAAACATGTCATAAAACACATTAAACAGATACATAAAAAACCCTAAACCCAATAGCTGGTTGTTAATAGACTTACTGTCTTGCAATGATGAAAGTCACATAAGATGAAAAAGGTTCAGATATTTATGTCAGATATACAACAGTTGAAGTTCAAGTTTGGATTCAGATAATGTGTGTGAACTTAGGAGAATTTCTTCATCCTACTGGGTTAAAATTTGCACAGTAAGTAAAATGACAGCGTTTGGTTCACCTTGCTGGCTATTGTCAAGAGTCAAAGTACCACATAAAGCCTGTATGACACAAAGTACTTCTCTCTAAGTACTGAAAACAAAATTAGTGAATGAAGTTACTACTTCAAGAAGTTACCAAGATAGCCAAGACTAATGATGATAGCATAGAGTGTATGTGAATTCATTGGACCCTCCTAATTAACAACTCATAAGGAAGTTTCCCATGTCTGACAGAAAAAAAAGTATTGTTAGATAGTCTATGGATTTTGTGGGTAGCAATATCATTCCACATAGTATAATTCCGTATAAATACATGCACTTATTTATTAAATATTAATTATTATGTTATATATGATAATGTTTTACCATGAAATTTCAAACATTCTTTGTGTTGTATATCTCTCCTTTCTTCTTTGTTTTTGGTATTGCTTTTCCTCAACCCAGTCCATTTAAAGTCTCCCCTACCTGCTTTTCTAAACAATGGAATAGAATTACATTATTTCTGGGGACCACATTTTCATCATCCATCCATCAGCTGAAGTCCATTTATGTGGTTTGTGTTCACTAGTTATTGTGAATAGGAAAACAATAAGACCCCAAATTGTCACAGTGTTCTACTTCAAACAGAGGTCTTGGAGGAACGAAGCTGGACCTGACCTGTATGCCTCTTTACTTAGTACTGGCTTTCACGGTACCTGGAGATGCTATGAAAGCTGCTAATGGAGAAAATCAGGTGTTATACTCAAATAACTGGAAATCTTACAAACCACAGTGACCTGCACTGAATGAAAGATATGCCCAAGGATCCGTTAATGGCACGTCTGTCTTGGGAGCTACAAACAGCTGTCTGGTTGGAGCTACAGTCGTCTCAGCAGAAGGAAGTCCATATCTGGCACTGTAAATTCAGACAAACTACCTGTAGCTGGTGCAGCCATGGACTCCATAGAGAAGCGACTACTGGAATTTTTCCAAAACCAATAGTTTCTAGGGGTATTCTAAATCCTTATTCTTGTCACCCAGATAAGAGTAGCTCTCACCTCTCATCAAAGAAGCTTTTGGAGCAGGGGGCAATTACAAAGGTCTGCAACAGATCGAAAGGGAAGATTAAGTGACTATAGAGTGCCCAACCTACTGACACGTTTAGAGTGTGACTCCTGCACATAAGGTGCATGAAAAACCCTGGAGAGGGGTAGAGCAGAAAGATTGTCAGAGCCAAAGGAGAAAGATTCCTGATGCAAGATAGGGCCTACTAGCATGACAGGGAGGCTACATTCATGTAATCTTTACATTATGGTTGGCTAAATGAGAGGTTGATTTGGGATATTTCATAAGTCCCTACCCCAAATAAATACCTTAAGGCAAATCATGGCTGCTAAAAAAGGGGAAATGGATTTTTGTTCAGGGATGAGTTCCCTTATAGGTTATTCTATTTTATCCAAAGTGCTCAGCTATATAGATATGTATGTATATGTATGCATGCATATATATTAATGTATATATAGAAAGCAATCTATATAGAGAGATATCATAAACATGTATATTTGTGTGTTCCTCTTTACTGATTCCCCAACGCCCCTTCCCTCCTTGCTTCTTGCTGAGTATTTTTACTCATTCTTTGCAGGCATCTCCATTACTCCACTTCTTTTGCAGAAATCTCTATGGGATTTTTCAGTGCTCTATAGATAGGATTCAGTACTGCTCTATCCTTCATATTTTTCTTGACTATTCCTTTTAGTAGTGGGTTTAAATGCATTGTCTTACTCTTGGCTTTCAAATGTATATATTCATTCCTAGTCTCTTCTCTCATTTACAGATTCATACTGGAGTGATGACTGATATATATTTGGTTTTTTAAAAGGAGTCACATAAATAAAGGTTCTAGGGGAAAAAATGCTATCGCCCTATTTCGGCACTACATTCCAGCAAACCTACTTCACTTGAGGTTAGTGTCATGTCATCTATGTGCTTCTTCCTATCAAAGATTTCTTTGATCCAGGTTGTGACAAGTAGATTCTGATTGATCTCTCTGCTTCTCCTATTGCACCCTTCCAATGCATTTTCAACAGAAGAATCACCAAATCATTAAGAAAAAAAAATCAAATTTGTATTGTTTTCTTAATTAAAACTAATTAAAAGCATCCTCATTTCACATAGAATAAATATACATACTTAAATGCCCATATCTGTCCCCTGGAGATATTGGATAGTATCTAATGCAGTTCTGCCTCTTGCTTAATTCACTCCAGCAACATTGATCTGTTTCTCACAAAGAACAGTGTCCTTCAAATTGAGTGGGCTTACACTATGATATTTAAATGTCCGGTTCCTCAAAATTCAGGAAGCAACTTCATATAATATTCTCTAATAAAGGACTTTCCTCTCTGCTTACTCCCTACTGCATCTTAATGGTTTGTACTCAATACATTGTATTATTCCATTTTTCCATCTAACCCTAATATAAAAATGTGCCTATCTGATTCAGTTTTTTGCTTCTAATATTTAAAACAGAATTTGCTTTGTGGAGAGTCTCTGTGAATGTTAGAAGCAAAATGTAAATGTATATGCATGTACCTATTCACATTAAAGATGGCAATAGGATCAGACATTACAACAGGATTTAGATGGTCCCTTCAGGAAATTAATACAATGTGGTTGTCTTAAAGGGGATTATATGACACTTATGAAACCGAAAATAATTTTTAAAATCTATAAACAAAACTAAAGTAATGAATTTTGTATGTTTTAAACCTCTACATATTTTCTGGCACATATATATTTTGTATGACAAAAATTCAAGCAAGTAGGCAGCTATTTAAAGCAATAGACATTAAGGGAAAATGTAGGTTTTACTTCATGGAGTGTATCATTGCAGCCTCATTTAAACAGAAAGAATTGAATAAGAAAACTTAGTACATCTTAGTCTCCACAGATAAAACTGTTAAACTCAGTCCTGGAAGTTCAGGGTGAATGGCTGATCGTTCAATTATTTCAACAACTAAACTCAACCAAAACTCCAAA
Organism: Rhombomys opimus; assembly: GCA_010120015.1. Lineage (NCBI taxonomy): Eukaryota > Metazoa > Chordata > Mammalia > Rodentia > Muridae > Rhombomys > Rhombomys opimus. Next base: position 2,268,565 of record REGO01000180.1, on the reverse strand, counting down.
CATTGAAATTAGGGTGTTTCTTTTTTTTTTTTTATTTTTATTTTTTTTATCAGTTACATTTTATTAATTCTGTATCCCAGCCATGCCCCGAACCCTCGTTCCCTCCCAGTCCCTCCCTCCCTCCCTCATCACCACTGTGCCCCTTTCTAAGTCCACTGATAGGGGGGACCTCCCCCCATTCATCTGATCCTGTTTTATCA
>REGO01000180.1:2198989-2268160 GCA_010120015.1 Rhombomys opimus | reverse complement strand
CCTGTACTCTGCCAAAGGTTTGGTCATGAGTCTTTGCTTTGAAAACACTGCTAGTTAGAGGCTTTCAGATGCGCTCAGTAGACCCCTGTCATGCGTTCAATGCACGTCCCATCTGTCTTTCGGGTGTTTCTTAATATCAAATATTCTGTTGCATTTTGAGATATCTATGAATAATTGTAATAATTTACACCACAGAATTGCTAGGAATTATTTCTATTGTAAACACTATTTTCTTGGTGAGTAATGACAGTCAACCTTAAATATTGCAAAATATATGGGATGAAGCATTCATGATATTAAAAAGCACAAACACGACTGGCTGCAAAGTCCTCCTCTGTGGCCTGGCAGGGCTGCTCCTCCTTTGGGGGGTGGGGAGGTCAAAGAGCCTGCCATTGAGTTCCTGTCAGAAATAGTCCCTGTTCCCCTTGCTATGAGAAACCAGTTCCTTACTGAGCTACCACGGGCCTGAAGACAATGATAAAAAAGGGTCAAATGAAAGGGCAGGAGGTCCTCCCTAATCAGTGGACTTGGAAAGGAGCAGGGAGGAGATGAGAGAGGGAGAGTGGGATTGGGGGAGCTAGATACAGCTGGGATACAGAGTTAATAAGATGTAATTAATAAAAAAATATATACTATTATGTAATAAATACACGCTAAAAATATTTGAAAAATAATTTTAAAAACAGCACAGACACACATGCCTGCTATACAATTAATAGCTACTGTTTGTAGAGAAAAACATGGATGATACAAGGTTTTTCAGTGACCTTGATCTTCCAAGTACTTAGCTGAGTGGCAGTAGGGAGACAGGTGGCCTCGCTAAGGACTCTACATTTATCTACTTATAAATTCCATTCCTGTGAATGGTTCACTGCTAGATCACCATTTCATTGAGTGCATTAGGACTTTTATATACATCTGCTTATCATTTTCCCTTAAAATCCTCGTCCTCTCCTTTAGCCTGTTCCTACCAGAAAATATATATTGTTGATAATAAAGTAGTTTTTTTAAAAATAAAAAAATTAAAATATAAAAGAAGTGGGAAATAGTAAGATTAGGAGGGGACAGGAGATCCACAAGGAGAGCAACAGAACCAGAAAATTTGAACACAGGGGTCTTTCCAGAGTCTCATACTCCAACCAAGTACCAGGCATGGAGATAACCTAGAACCCCTGCACAGATGTAGCCCATGGCAGTTCAGTGTCCAAGTGGGTTCCACAGTAATGGAAAGAGGGACTGCCTCTGAAATGAACTGATTGGCCTGCTCTTTGATCACCTCCCCCTGAAGGGGGAGCAGCCTTACCAGGCCACAGAGGATGGCTATGCAGCCACTCCTGATGAGATCTGATAGACTAAGATCAGAAGGAAGGAGAGGGGGACCTTCCCTATCAGAAGGACTTGGGGAAGGGCATGCATGAAGAAGAGGGAGGAAGGGTGGGATTGGGAGAGGAGGAGAGAGGGGTTTATGGGGGGGATACAAAGTGAATAAAGTGTAATTAATAAAAGTTAAAAAAATTCCAAAAAAAAAAAAGAAGTCTAACATCATTTATCACTATGTATGTTCTCATTTGGTTTTGTTAATTATTCTTCATTTTGCTAATTGTGGTTATCTGGAGCACCACAATTTATCATATTTCTTTGCCTCTTAAAGTACTCATTTACTGTTCTCCTTCCTTTAGAGATTCTTAATAACATTTTTAATTACAACTGCTTTCAAAAATCTTCTACACTTTCCTTTTCTTCTTCAAGTGTAGCAGCATTCATTTTTCATGTCTCCAATCATTTTTTTATTTGTGCTATTCTCCATTGCCTTAGTAAGTGTATTACCTTAATCCAAGCTTTTCTAAGATGGAAATTAGTGTTTGTTATTGATTTTATATTTAGACAGTAATGCTATGAATGTCACCTTGTTGGAAAGTAAAATCAGATAGCTTGAATCTTTTATTTAACAACTAATAAAATGCAATGGACACAAGTCAATGAGTTGAATTTTAATAGGACCCCTGAGTACATAAATAAATAAGAGCTAAGTCCTGCATGGAAAGTACAGATTGTTGTTCGACTCCATGAATAAAATTTCTCATTTATTATTTTGGATATTCATCCATATCTATGTTCAAAAATGTAAAATGCATTCACCAAATGCTTTTCTAAGTGATGATAATTTCCAGCAGTAAGTCCCTGTGTTATAAATGCATGTGTATATATTGGAAGATGTATGTGCATTACATATATAAAAATGTGCTGGAATATAGGAAGATGCAATGTGCCTTGAACCATTTATTAACAAAAATGAGAAAAGCTTTAGGGATAGTTGACATTTGAGCAAGAACTCGAATAAATTATTGAATAGTACATGTAGTGCCTAGAACTATGACCCCCAGTAAATCACTGAGACAGGATAACCTGATGTGTGTTCTGGACAATAATACAGGTGAAATAGAAGAAATCCTATAACAGAAGGGCTTAACACCAAAGGTACAACATGAGATTGGTTTTAATCACATACAGTATGAAAAAAAAACTTTGTCTTGGTATGTTTTAGAAAGCATGCATCATGTTAACTTGTAGAAGACTGAGGTATCAAGTGTAAGAGAAATAGGATTTGTATAATGGAAGATATTCTAGTTATGAAAGGATTACAGTAACCTACTTGGATCTTGAAATCAGTTTCAAAAAAGGAAGTAGAAATGAGCTTATTTTAATGCTGGATTTAGAAGATATGATAAACATTTTCATAGTTAATAAAATACAATAAAAGATTTATGCTAACTAGATGATAATTTTGAACATTAGTTACTGATAACAGCAAATATAATCTCAAACACTTAAAAAGTTGGTAAATTTGAAGTCCAGAGTATTTATTCTTTCAGTCCTGAAACTATTCTTTTGTAGGTAAGAACCATTTTGACATAAATAGGAGTTAGAAAATACGTGGCGGAATAAATTTAGAAAGAAGAATAGTGAATTATTTTTGAAATATGAGGGTTTAGAGCTTTTATAGAATGAATGCTTTAATTAATCAATGCTAATCAATTTAAAATTTGAGAAGTTTCCAACTAAAGAACACTAAATTTTATGTAAGAATAAATTTGATAATGCATGCTGCTGTGTGTATGAACCCATGTGTGTATGTGTTTGTGTGTGTGAATGGAGGTGGATTTGTATGTGTATGTGTGCTTGCATGTCCTTTATATTGACACCCTGGTTTCTAGCATGATAGGTAACCTTATAACACTATCTTACTTTGGAAATAATTCTACTAATGATAGGATAATCTCTACCTCACAAAAGTTATTATTCATATCCGAGGATCAAACACAATGAAAGACAATCTTTCAGTCATAGAATCCATTGCCTTTGACACATAACCCCAGTGTGATGAAAGTCTTGGTCCTTTATATGGCATTTAAAATTCCAGGACTCTGGCATATCACAAAAGGACAAACTGGAATAAACTAATTCAGTGCTTCTGATTTAGGAGCCCAGCTTTGAAACATAAAATTTTCGGTCACAGTCCTTTGAACGAATCATATATTCTTAACATAAGTGCAAATTTTAGAAAAACAAAAGAGTTGTATGAGATCTTTGGCACAGGTATTTTACTTTCCTTTACAAGACATGGCTTTGTAACACATCTTCATGAAGAATATAGCTCCATCTTTCTTGCTCGTAAAGGTGGCATTAAATTAAGCAAGGAGGGTGTTGGGTAAGATGACCAGTCCTCACTCAAGAAGTCAAACAGGACTGACTATGAAATGTGATTTCGCCAATGTCTGCAACCAGAATGTGAACCACATCAGTAATCTCAGACAGAGCCTGCTGTGTACACTAATTCTTTTTTCAGCTACTTTGCATAGATTCACTCACCTGGCTGTGAAATCACCACAAGGTCTTTGAACAGTAGTAATCCAGAGATGTGGTCTCCTTGATGATAGGAAAAAGCTATCCTATATAGAAAAAGCAGAAGAGGGAGAAAACAGGGAAGAGGACAGGAGCCTACCATAGAGGGTCTCTGAAATACGCTACCCAACAAGGTATCAAAGTGATGCTGAGACTCATAGCCAAACTTTGAGTAGAGTGCAGCGAATCTTAGGAAAGAAGGGGGAGATAGAAAGACCTGGAGGGGACAGGAGCTCCACAAGGAGACCAACAGAGCCAAAAAAAAAATCTGAGCCCAGGGTTATTTTCTGAGACTGATACTCCAAACAAGGACCATGCATGGAGATAACCTAGAACCCCTGCACAGATGTAGCCCATGGCATCTAAGTCTCTAAGTGAGTGCCCTAGTAATGAGAACAGGGACTGTGTCTGACATGAACTGAGTGTCTGGCTCTTTGATCAGCTCCACCTGATGAGGGTGTAAGCTTACTAGGCCATAGAGGAAGACAATGCAGCCAGTCATGATGGCACCTGATAGGCTAGGCTCAGAGGGAAGGGGAGGAGGTACTCTCCTATCAGTGGGCTGGGGGAGGGGCAAGGGACAAGAAGAGGGATGGAGAATGGGATTGAAAGGAGATGAGGTAGGCTGCTACAGATGGGATACAGAGTGAATAAATTGTAATTAATAAAAATATTAACCTGAAGTTTTTAGACACAACCATGACTGCTAAAACTCCATTTCAGATTGCATGTATAACGAGGCTATTTTAAGCTGTGGGCTGGCTTTCCCCAGGGTCAGAAGATTGTCCAAGGTTCCTGAATAAACTGCATTGAGAAGAACAAAAAAAAAAAAAAAAAGATCAGAAAGAAGGAGAGGACCTCCCCTATCAGTGGACTTGGGGAGAGGCATTCATGCAGAAAGGGGGGGAGGGTGGGACCGGGAGGGGAGGAGGGAGGGACTTATGGGGAGATACAAAAGGAATAAAGTGTATTTAATAAAAGTTAAATAAAAAATTTAAAAAAAATTTCAAGAACTGAAAAAAAACAAAAACAAAACTTCATGAGCTGGATGTAGGGGAAGATTTCAAAACATGTTGACAATGAGACTTAAAATAAGATGCTATATTAAATTTTACCACTGTAATGCTAAATTGCCTGTTGACATATAACCTGATAAAGTAAGGACTGCTTCAGAAAACGAACTATTTCATTACCTGTCACACATCCCAATAATTCAAAAATTTAGCTATTTATCCAGAGGAAGCAAAGGTGTACAAAAAGCAAAGAGTAAAAATGCTTCTAGTTGTTTTATTTATTAAAGCTAAGAATTAGAAACATTCCAAATGCACAGCATGTGAATGGGGAGTATATGTTATTACATATGAATATACATTTGTATATGTATTATATTACTAAAAATACATATAATTAAGTATTGATTCAGTCAACATAGAAAAAAAAAGCCTCTAAGATGCTCTTAAATAAAAGAAGGAATGAACAATCCATATGATTAATAAATCTCAATTACCCTTGGCCTAAACTCCCATTATCAGATTCTCACATGTTAGAGCATTTTATGAAGGTTCTTCACATTGTTCTTAGTTCATTGTTTTACACTTGTTTGTTTTTTTCTTGCCATTGAGCAGCCTGAAAATGTATAAGAGAACTACAGAGGTTGTAGGCTGTCAACACAACAACTCCCCAACTTTGACAAAATATATATTCTTCTTCTGAACATCTCTAAGAGAGAGACCCAAAGGATACCTATTCTGTTCTGGTTCAAGGGGGAAAGAAAACAAAAACAAAAACAAAAACAAAACCAAAACAAGCTTCAGAGGGAACCACTGGGCAAGAATAGATGAAGGGCCACCAAGAAATAATCAACTTTAAGTGATGAGAAGTCTTATATTTCTAGCTAAGTTGAGAACTCCTGACCAATTATTTTACTACTCACCATGTTTGGTTGGCATTTTTTCGAAGGCAGAGGGAGATGAAATCTGTTTTGGCTTGGAAGTCCAAGATCCTTTGGCATAATTCTTACCAAAGTGTGTGTGGGGTGGTGGGGGAGGGGGGACAGAAATCCAGATGGACAGTGACATTTTTACAAGAAGAAATGGCTGGTGACATTGGAAATGAGTCTCTACCAAAATCTTTTAAGCAGTGCTCACATCTTTCTAGCCCATATCTTGAGAGGGAGCTTGGTCAGAATAAAAAAAAATCTTCACATTCTTTGTCTACCTACCACATGTCTGATAAGGTCTAGCCCCAGTTCATGTAACAGATCTGAAGATAAATTCTAACAAATAAAACACTCCCTACACATTCATGTTTCACTTTGAGTTACTGCAGGGGAAAAAGAAAAAGAAAAGAAAAGGTGGAAGGGAGAGGGAGAACAGTTAACATTTTTTTTCTCAGATCCTTTCCTTAGTTCTAAAGTCACAAAGGTGAATCTAAACGAACTTCCTGTCACAACAATGTTGGCCTACCCACTATGCTCTCCTTTCTCTAGAGTCCTTCCTTGATCAAAGCTTCCAGATGTGGCCCTGAAATTTTAAGCAAATATCATTAAGCTCTCCAAAAATAAAATAAAATTCTTAAGGGGGAAAAAGTACTCACATGGAAAGAAAGAAAAACTGTATATTGCAGCTGCTTGTAAAAATCAAAGAAAGTGTGTGGAAGGAATGACTTGGAAAGGAGTAAGACAGAAACAAAATCCACCAATGCAAGGCCTGCTTTAGATTTCCATATAGTCTGAATTGTTGCTCTTCTAGTCCCACATGAGATCTGGCTTATGGGAGGAGGTCATGTGGGGAGACCCTTGAAGATTACACATGAGTTCATCAAAATTAACTTTAAATATAACTTAACATTCACAAAGTATCATTCCTCAGCTGTCCACAGATTCCCATGTATTTCTCAGTTTTCAGAAACATGTACATTGTCTTGTCAGCATCAATGCTTGCTGCTCCAGCTATCATCAATACATTTCTGGCCTGGACATGCAGTTCAGGTTGTAGAGGGCTTGTATAACATTCATAAATCCCAAGGTTTGATGCTAAGCACCAACTAAAACTTGGCTGTGGTGGCTCAAGCCTGCAACCACAGTGTTGTGAGATAAATCCAGGAGGATCGAAAAAAGTTCAAGATCATTTCTCCTCTTCCTCCTCCCCTTTTCCTGTTATACATGAAAAGACACTATACTGTTGAAAATGCCCATAGCATTTTAAACTTTTTTAGTTCTGTGCAAAGATAACCATAATTCAAAATGTGTTCTTCTAAAATATGCATAGTTCAAAATATATGGGACCATACTTCCTTATTATCATTATTTTTACTCTAAAAATACTTATATTTCTAAGTCCTCTAACATGTAACATCAATCTCCCAACGGCATTGTTCTGGATTTCCTCAAAAGGTGGCGGCAAACACAGTTTTATTCTTCCTTCCATTAACTACTCGATACTGTGCTGGGCTAAGAAGCAAGACTCAAGAGGAAGGGGAGTAGGGACTGGTGCCTAGCCTTGGACAGGGTGGATCCCATTACAGAGGATTAGGTTGACACTAATGGCCTGATTCTGCAGCATTTTCATTTTTTGTCTGCCAATAGTCAGAGTGAGCAGCCAGAGAAAGGGATAACTGTTTGTTGGAGCCAAGGCAGCTGTAGGGAGTGAGGCTTGCTGCTTTCAGTGTCTCCTAGAATTGGAGGAAGAAAAGAATGCAGATGACAAGAACAGTAGTAGTAGCACTAGCAGCAGCAGCAGCAGCAGCAGCAAACAGAACAGCAGCAAAACAACAGCAGCAGTCCAACAAAAGGATTTCTGATTATCTGGCAGGAAAAGAAAAGCACCATTGCCAGTTACTGTTGTTGAAGATAGTCTGGCTCACACCCAACTATATGCCTGATCCTACAAGAGGTGATTTGAAGGCAGGATCAGAATTATCAATAGTTCAATAAATCAATTTTCTTGGGAGACATAGAAGGAAATTTCCCTGTATTTAGTGCATTGTAGATATGGGTTTCACTCAACTTTTTTTCTGGTTAAATAAAAGTAAAATTACTTCAAAGATGAAGTGTTTCTAGATATTTCCACAAGAGGTTTTTGCATTAGTTGACATAACCACAGTTGACCTCCACTGCAGACACTACCATCTGATACCTGGAAACACTTATGGAGTAAAATGTATGTTGAAAAGCAACTACAAAATAACTTGAGACTCTGGAGAAATGGCCCCGTGTTTAAGAGCACTGGTCACATGAAGAGGACACATGTTCAGTTCCCATCTACCATATTGAATGTCACAACAGTCTGTAACTCCAGTTCCAGAAGATCTGATGGCCTCCTCTGATCTCTGCCAGCACCAGGTACTTCAAAGGTACAAATATACGCATGGCATTAAAACAACCCATGTAGTTTTTAAAAAATCATTTGACATTTTGTGGTTCTTTGTTATATTTTAAAAGAGGGAATAGATATGTGTAACATGTTATGGAAAACAGGAGCTGTAAAGTCTTTTTTTAAAATATCTTTTATTTTTTATAATAATCACAGGTTATTTACTCTGTATCTCAGCCTTAGCCCCCTCCCTCATTTCCTCCAGAACCCAACCACCTTCCCTCATCTCCTCTCTGCCCCTTTCCAAGTCCACTGATAGGGGATGTCCTCCTCCCATTCCATCTGACCCTAGCTTATCAAGTATCTTCAGGACTGGCTACAATGGCCTCCTCTGTGGCTTAGAAAGGCTGCTCCTCCCTCAGTGGGCGGTGGGGGTCAAAGAGCCAGCCATTGAGTTCATGTCAGAAATAGCCCCTGTTTCCCTTACTAGGGTACACACTTGGATACTGAGCTACCATGGGCTACATCTGAGCAGGGATTCTAGGTTATATCCATACATGGTCCTTGGTTAGAGAAACAGTCTCATAGAAGACCCCTGTGCCCTGATATATTTGTTCCTTGTGGAGCTTCTGTCCTTTCTAGGTCATACTAACTCCCCCTTCTTTTAAATGATTCCCTGCACTCTGCTGAAGGTTTCTTTGAGTCTCAGCATCTGCTTTGATACACTACTAGGTAAAGTCTTTCAGAGGTCCTCTGTGGTAAGCTCCTGTCCTGTTACTTGTTTTCTCCTACTTCCAATATCCATCCCATTTGTCTTTCTAAGTGAGGGTTGACCAGCTTACCCCAGGACCTCATCCTTGTTTAGCTTCTTTAGGTGTACAGATTTTAATATATTTATCTAATCTTATAGGTCTAGTACCCACTTATAAGTAAGTATATACCATGTGTGTCTTTCTTCTTCTGGGATACCTCTCTCAGGATGTTCTTTTCTAGATCCTACCATTTGCCTTAAAATTTCATGATTTCTTTTTGTTTTAATTGCTGAGTAGTATTCCATTGTGTAAATGTACCACAATTTCTGTATCCATTCCTCTGTTGATGGACATCTGGGTTGTTTCCAGGTACTGGCTACTATTAATAAAGCTGCCACAAACATGTTTGAGCAAATGTCTTTATTGTGTACTTGAGCATCTTTTGGATATATGCTTAGGAGTGGTATAGCTGGATCTTGAAGAAGCAGTATGGTTAGATGAAAAAGTGGGGAAGAGCCTAGAACTCATTGGCACAAGAGACAACTTCCTCACCAGAACACCAAGAGCACAGGCTCTAAGAGCAACAATCAATAAAGAAGACCTCATGAAACTGAAAGAAAAGCTTCTGTAAAGCAAAAGACACTGCCATCAGAACAAAAAAGCAGCCTATAGACTGGGAAAGGATCTTCACCAACCCTATATCTGACAGAGGGATGATATCCAGAATATATAAATAACTAAAGAAGTGAAAAGACAATAAATCAAGCAACCCAATTAAAAAATGGGGTATGGAGCTAAACAGAGAAATCTCTGTAGAGGAATATATAATGGCAGAGAAACACTTAAAGAGATGCTCAATGTTCTTAGGCATTACAGAGATCCAAATCAATATGACCCTGAGATTTCACCTCTCACCCATCACAATGGCTAAGATCAAAAACTCAAGTGACAGTACATGCTGGAGAGGTTGTGGAGAAAGGAGAACCCTCCTCCATTGTTGGTGGAAGTGTGAACTTGTACAACCACGTTGGAAATTAATCTGGCACTTTGTCACACAATTAAGAATACTGTAAAGCCTTTAAAATGACCAATTTCTTGGCCAATTTTCCAAAACATGATAGGAGAATAATAAGTACTGCATTTTAAATGCTTTCAAGTTTGCTATTTTTTTTTTTTGGTTAAAATTATGATTCAAATATTTTGCACTTATTCAGTCATTTCCTCAAAACTCTTTGTAAATTTGTGAGCACCACTGAGCTTTGGAGTTAATGATGTCATGTCCATGACAATATATTTATTTGATGATACAGATGTTATTGTGCTAGGGGAATATAAAGAACTGGAAGCAAAGACCCTGACTTTCAGTAATTAGGTTTCAGTAGAAATCCTTGCTAAAGAAGGAGTGAAAATATACGTGTGTATGCTTGTCTAAATGGCAAGAAATGTTAAGTAATAACATACTTCTTAAAATTGTGGTAAGGAGAATATATACAATCAACAAAATTTTAATAATGTGCCTTTACTCTCTTTTATGTTTGAAAATTCTCTGTGTCAATTAATATAACCTATAACTTGGGCAAGAATAACCACTGCCTTAGAAGGAGAAATGATCAAACAAAAACTTAACATTCATTCTGATACTTTGGAAATTCTGTAATTTCATCACTGCTCTTTTCATCAGTGACCTTCATTATGAGTTAACCCACACATGTCTTTGAATCCTCTGAGATGAAGAGGAAGACAATTCAAGATGGTGAGAATGTGAAGCAAGGATGAGATCACTACAGAGAAAAAGGTTTTACCAAAGATTTGAAATTTGTGCCTCTGGGACTGACATTAGGAAACTACTTAACTTATTTCCCCATCACTGTAAAGGCTCCTTTGGAAGTTGAAATATAGCCTTGTCTTTTTTGGAGGTACTTTAATTAACCAATTATTCAGTTTTACTCTTGTAAATCAGAATTCAGTAAAGAAGTAGAAGCCGTATAAGTTATGCTAACAGAGAGACTTTAGTTTGAGTGATTGTTAACAGCTATTAGAGTGCTAAAAAGAAAACAGAAATGCTGGGTACTCATGAGTTATTAAATGTCAGGAAGCAGCTGATATCCCAGGGTTGGGCAAGTAAAAGCTCAAGGTTAGAATTTTAGCCTCTTAGATTCTTGGAGAAAGAACTAGGGTTGTAGTTTCTGAGAAGACATGTCTCTGAGCAGAGATTCTGAGACTCATAGTCAACTCCGAGACAGATGTCTCTAATGAGGCTGATTCTGGCACAAGTGGAAAGACTATAACGTAAAAAATGATTCTACTCCTGCCCTACTCAGGTCTTCTACAGGACACATGAAGGGAAATGGAGACTCCTGGCCAGCCTCCTATCCTTTGCTCTTCCCTCTGCATCTCCACTGCCCGGACCAACATAAATATAAGGGAGTCATCAAAGGCAAAACTCCCTTGGGTTGTCTCATTCCTACCATCACAAGAAGAATATGAAAGAGTTAGTTTGAGCACAGTTCATGAATGCCATTTGTAGAAGACTGTGCAATATATACAAGCCATTTGATCTACAGAGGAAGCCTACCACTCCTAACAATGCCTGAAACTACATAATACCAAACCTTAGAAAGCCTGATTTTCTCTTTTATGTAGGTTGGCAATGACAAGATATAATCTATACATTTATTATGCTCAATAAGAGATTAATAACAGTAAATGTGTGTATGTGTGTGTTAATACTTAGGCCTAATGGTATACACTTTGATTCTGTCACTTGATTTAAGAACCAGAGATAAAGGCTAGGAGATAGCTCAGAGGGTAAGAGCACTTTCTGCTCTTCCAGAGGACCCTTGAATAATTCCCAGCACCCACATGACAGCTTACAACTGTCTATAACTCCAGTTCCAGGAGATCTGACATCAAACATCAATGCACACAAAAAATAAAATAAAATATTAAATTTAAAAAGAACCAGAGATAGAAACTGGTTAGATAGGTACCTGGTTACAATCGAAGAAATTAGTTTGACAGGTAACACAAAACTCCAATAATCCTAACAATGGCCTTTACTGGAGACGATGAATACCATAAGAGAGTCCTGGCTCCTATTTCTCTGTAACTTCCTGATTGAATGTTTCGGCCTAAGGACTATAGATAATTATGAGTTTAAACTGAGGGGAGTCACCCGGATATCTGGTTAGGACACATAAAATGATCAAGCACCTCCTCCCAACATTTCACCCAGCTTCTATCATAAGTCATTTAGAAGACCCCAGACTATAACTTTTTTTTTTTTTTTTTTTTTACTGGAAACCTTCTATTTTACAGGGACTCTCTTTCTCTCCTTCTTTTTCCTCCATCTCTTTCCCTCTCCTCCTCTCTCCTTCCTATGATAAGTTCAATTTATGAATCTATAATAATTTTCCCTCTAAAGCTTACTTTCTGTGGTCTGTGAATTTCATTCTTCACATATGAAAGACAAGAACCCTAAAACTACTAAAACAAGAATTGTTCAGTCATTTTCATAGACACCTCAAAATCACCCGCCTCTCCCCTATCATTTAATCAATGATTCTCCTGGAGACAGGAGAATCAGGAATTTAGGACCAGCCTTAGCCACATAGTAAATTAAAGCTAATATTAAATGTATGAGGCCTGGTCTTGAAACAAACAAAAATATATTAAAAGTTATTTAAAATTTAGTTGCTTACTTTTACAGATTTTCAGTCAATGTTTGCACACAAAAACTGGCAAGCAACTGAAAAACAAGGGAAATGAAAATGTAGGGTAGAATGCTGGGGTGTTTCTTATGGCTACAATCTGAATACACACACACACACACATACACACAAAGGGAAAAATACAAAGTCAGATTAACCTTGATTATTAATGCAACACTTTAAAGTTTGGGGTAAGAAAGTCTGAGGAAGAAAATGCAGCTAGTCCTGATGAGAACGTATAGGCTAGTGTCAGGGATAGGAAGGGGAGGAGATTCTCCCTTATCAGTTGACTTGGGAAGGGGCATGGGAGGAGATGAGGAAAGGTGAGTGGGACTGGGAAGGGATGAGAAAGGAGGCTACAGATGGGATACAAAGTGAATCAATGTAATTAATAAAAAAATATACTAAAAAAGGAAGTCTGACTTTAAACTAAAGTCTAGATTAAAGTTATCTGGAGTAATGTGATTGGAAGAAGACAATAAGAAGCATGGACTTAGTTGTGACAATGACAATGACACATGACTTTAGAGTTATTTGGTTGTCAAAGTTATAATCACTGTACAATATGAGACACATGTTTGAAATAAAGCTTTAAATAATAAGCGGTTTAAGGGAAAATATACCTATGTTTACAATAAATGATATAGAGACAATTATTGTTTACTGAGTTACTAAGACAGGAAAAGCTTTGAGAGAAGAATGACAAAATGTTTACTCTTGTCTTTATATTTTAGAGCACATGACAGTATTATTGCTGCATAAAAGAAACTGTCAATAGAGAGAAAGGGGAGGGAAAATTATATGTTTAGGGCTTCTTATCAGAAAACAGTAATCAAAGAGGTTGACAGCAGTACTATCAGGGCATTCATTTCATCAGCTTTTTTGTAGTGAAAACTATGAGATTGATATAATAAGGGTTAGGAAAGGAATTAAATGCAGGATGGATCAACTTGATGACTCTTTACAGCAATAATATCATTTCCTCTAGTTAGATAATGCTGCAGTGTGATGATGATAACCACTGGGTAGACCTGGAGTTTCTTTCTTGATTCTGATTTTAAAATTATTTTTAAAACTATTAAAAATTAATCTTTTATGATTGTGGCTTAAAAATGGTTCAATGATTCTCAAGTAAGACCTGCTTAAACACTAAAATTAGAGATTGCCATGAATCATAGAAAAAGGTTTCTATATATCAAAACTTAATGCCATGCACTAATGCATCAGGAATGAGAACATTGTCATTCTTCTTGCCATTTCTTAGCCAAGGTTATGATCAAAGAGGAAGTAACATAAAAAAAATAGGGTCTTTCTACTTGTTCATGTTTGGGTCTTGTTATTCTGTTATAAACTCAACTGTCTTTCTTTTTTTCAACCTTCCATCTTTAACTAAGCAACAGCTTTTAGATAAAATATATACTTAAGTTATACAATTAACCTATACCAATTTTATATTAACCTTAGTCAACACAACTAATGTTAGTGACATATAGTATCAGATTATGGACTTCTTAAAAGTGCTATTTTTGTTTGTGAGCCTATCCTTTAATGGCTGATCCATCTCTCCAGCCCACAAACACTATTTTAATAACAACGTAATTCAACTTTATTTTACTTTAAAGTTCACACTTGATCTCAAAAGTAAACTATTAAACAATTTTATATAATTCAAATCAAAATGAATTCAATTTCACAATTATATTTGTTAATAGTTTTCTTTCAGCATATATCAACAGACACCTAAGATTACCTGCACAATATTTTATCTATCTACTTTTATTAAAGTAGTCATATAAGGTCATTACTAGAAAATTATTGTAGATATCTCAATGTAACAACTTTTAAAATTAAAGACACTGACAATATTCCAGCTCTTATTAGTGTGTCATCTATAGATTTAATGTCTTGGGCCTTTAATTTGGGGGTCCCATTAATTGGATTGACATAATTTGGCTATGACAATTACAAAACCGATAATCATGGTATATAAAGTGCCAGAACTGTTTTCAAAGTTTTTTCCTTTGAATAAAGGAAAATTACTAAGCTAATAAAATTTTCATACGTTCTTCTTTCATCAGTCTTTGAATATAGATAATTGGGCTTCTTTGGAATAGTTTTTACTTCCTAATGATTATACTTGTTTGACAGATAGATGTTGTTGTCTTTCCTCTATTGTATTTCTTCTTACTCTCTGTCCCCAATAATTAACCGGAAATATTGACTTTAACCATAGCAATGTAGGGTATTAGAAAACAGGTCTGAGATGACTGAACATGACCTTGTGACTTACAAGAGCCAGTAGGCGAGCAGAACTGTTGAGAGGACAGTTGAGGTGGTAGGCTAAAGTGCAATGTCATTTAACAAAGGAACAAAGGGAGGTCAAGAACTTTATTTTGAAATGTTCTAGGATGAATACACACAGAGAAACACATGCATACACAAACATACACACATATAAAATACATCAAATTCTGAATCTCAAATATGGTACATAAACGACATAATATTTCATATCCCGTGTATGTTACATTGTATTCATTACATTTTATTATCTACAGGATCTAATACAATGTAAATGTTAATGTAAATATTTGTTCTAGTACATTTCAGAGCATAGTGATAAGATAAAGTTTTCTGTATATTTCTACAACAGATGCTATATTTTTCTAAAATTATTTTTGTCCTCCTTTGGCTTAATCCATGGGTGTCTCCCTTGATATGGAGGATACAATTTCTGATGTTAGAAATCATTTACCACCAAGTACAGACTATCAAAAAAAAAAACTGGAAATAGTGCTACCTCAAGATCCAGCTATACCACTCCTGGGCATATATCTAAACGATGCTCAACCATACAACAAGGGCTACAGGAGGCTACAACCAGGATGCAAAGTGAATAAATTGTTGTTAATAATAAGAGTAGTAATAATAATGAAGAAGAAGAAAAAGAAGAAAAGCTGATGGTATACAGGACACTGAAAAGGAATGTTTAGTCCATGAACTAACATACAATGTTGGAATCATCAGTTTTACATTTGCTAGATGAACTCCCAGTGAGAAGATGATTAAGAATGTAATCACTGAGCAATCTGTTGAATCATGAAAAAACTGAAGCCAAAAAGAACTGAACTGTAGTTCCCCATGATGACAGACAGAAGGAGAAATAGCATAGGGTAGGAAGTCAAGGAAGGAATGAATTTCAAGAAGAGAGGCATCAACTATTTTAAATGTAGCAAAGAGATGAAATATGATTACTAGAGCAGTAGGTGTGATGTTGAACAATTAAATCATTGTTGACTTAATGAGAACATTTGCTGAAGTAGAAAAGAGAAAAAAAAACAAAAAAGATATTCATAGAATAAAAACAATACCTGGGAAAATAAGACGAGACAGAAAAACTATAAAAACATCAACATTCATTCTGCTGCCCCTTTCCCCTGGTCTACCAAACATAGCCCATTAGCAATATCTAGATACAGAAAACAAACAGCCCTTGCTGACAAACACTAAAGCCATTTGTGGGCATTGGCTTTGAGCTTGCTATTCTTGTTCCGGGTTTATGTTATTACTGTAAGACTCATGTAAATCCCTTTTCTGAAATTGAAATACTGGAAGGGCTTATCTTCTTGCTTTGTGAGAATAAGCTATTATTCATTTAGATATCTACCTATGACATTTACTTATCCATTTGTCTTTGAAAAATATTTTTAGGCAAAAACGAAAAATGTTTATTTAGTTCATAGAGCAGAGCCTCATTAAGATAGTCAAAGCCGTATCTCAGAGCAACAAGGGGAACATATCTCTGAATTGCCTAACATTCATGAAGGAAACAATTCTCTATCACCGCTCTCCCCTCATCCACCAATCTGCCATACTCAGACAAAAAGAAAAAAAAAAGTTAATGAAATCAGCATAACAGTCCACTCCTCCTGTCTTCTTTATCAGCATATTGTGTTTT
This sequence comes from Rhombomys opimus, assembly GCA_010120015.1. Taxonomy (NCBI): domain Eukaryota; kingdom Metazoa; phylum Chordata; class Mammalia; order Rodentia; family Muridae; genus Rhombomys; species Rhombomys opimus. The sequence goes on along the minus strand of REGO01000180.1, from coordinate 2,251,524 downwards.
CATGGGTCAAACACAAATAATCCTGTAGCATCTTTGGGGGCTGAGGACACAAGTTTCAAGAGTATAAAACAAAAAGAAGTATACCCTAACGTGCTTGTGATATGCTTACTTTTTGCTGAGTTTTCCTTGTGAAAGTAGAGGGGCTTCTAAACTTTACATGAGTCAAAATGATTAGATAATATTTTTATGACTAGACGGTTCTTTTTCTACCTCCAATATTACAACCCTACCACAGTTTTCCCTCCCCTCCCCCATTCTCTCCCTCCCACCTCCAGTCTGTCCCAGATCAACTCCTCTCTGCCTGTTCTCAGCGAAGAGCACTCCTCCCAGGGACATCAAATAAACACGTTAAAGGTGGACAAGGCAACCCAGTAGGAGGAAAACTGTCTCACAAGTAGGCAGAAGAAGCAGGGACAGCCCGAGCTCCAACTGTTAGGATTTGCACAAGAACACCAAGCTACTTAGTTAGCTGTAACATGTATACAGAGGTTCTCGGTCAGACCTCTACAGGCTCTCTGATCTTTGTGTGTCCCCATGAGTCTCAGTCAGTTGATTCCGTGGGCTGTGTTCTCTTGGTGTGTCCATAGTCCCTCTGCTCCCTCCAATCCTTCCTGCTTCCTCCACCTCCTAGGCAGAATTCCAAGGGCTCCACCTAATATGTGGGTGTGGTATTCAACATCTGCCCCTATCAGTCGCTGGATGTAGTCTCTGATTTCTTTAATGGTGATTCCGCTAAGCTCTGGTCTGAGAACATTTGCAGGGAGGACAAACTGTAGGTCGAAGGGTTTGCGGCTGGATTGGTGGTCCAATCCCTCCACTTGAGACCTTCCTTGGGTACAGAAGAGAGCCTGTTGAGGCTCTGTCTCTTTCATTACCAGGAATCTTTCTGGGGTTCCTCTCCTCAATTCCTTGGCATTTCCATTGCACTAGGTTTCCACCTCGCCTCCGAAATCTGCCCCTAATTCCAGTCATGTCTCCAAGTAGCTTCTCTCTCCCCTAAGCTCCCACCTGATTCCGCCCGATCCCAACTCCACCTGCTCCAAGTCCACCCACAAAATCTGTTTCTCTTACTAGGGAGCTCCTTGCAATTCCACTTCAACCCCCCTTGTTTTGTGGCCTCTCTGGGTCCGTGGAATGTCGCTTTACTGTCTTTTCTTTATGTCTCTATGATGTCAAAGTTGTTCTTTCATTCAGTTTGGACAGAATTGTACTCATGTGAATGTCACAGAGCTGAAGAGCGTTTACAAAATTCCTCTCTAGCTTTGCCTCTCAAAACATACCAGCACAGCAGAAGCTGCGTTTTAAACATACAGAAGTTTAGAATTATTTCATAATGAATAAAATCAGTTGACTGTGTAATTCCAGAAAATGTAAAATAACACTTCTCCTTTCATAGAAATATATTTTCTAAGTGTTCTGAAACACTGGAAGAAATGAGAAAGTACAGACAATAGAAACAGGAAAAAAAAAACAAATATAATAAAGAGGCTTCACCAGTTCAGATTTGAAACTAAATCCTAATAGCTATGAATCCCACTTAAATGCATCAAGTCTGTCTGGTTCTATGAGAAAATTATCCTTGGTTAGCAAAGGACAAGGGAGCTTTGCTCAAATTTGTGGTCTGTGGACATGAATCATCTTTGCTAAATGCACTGTAGCTTTTCTTTTTCAAAGGGAGTGTGCTTTTTAAATGCCAGTGTGGAAGAGTTACTTCAGGAAGTTGCAAAGGCCTCTTGTGAATATGGTTGCGAAGATATTCAAATAAGGTCATGAAATATTAAAGGGATGACACACAGTAACCAAAGGGGGTTAACTCTATCCAAGGATAGTTTGTTCTCCTTTGTAAGTCAGGCATTGAAATATACCTTGTGACTGGACTAATTTCATTTTGTTTTCAAGACAGAGTATCTTTGTGTAGCCTTGCATGCCAGGGACTGTCTCTGTAGACCCAGCGAGTCTCAAACTCACAGATATCTGCCTGCCTCTGCCTCCCCGTGTGCTGTAATTATGTGTGTGCAGCACCGTGTCCATCTGACTGGATTAATTTTTAACAAAAGGACATATAATTATTGAAGTAACATGCAGGAACAGGGACTGGTTCTGGCATGAACTCAGTGGCTGGCTCTTTGACTTTCCCCACCCCCCAAGGGAAGAGCAGCCTTGCTAGGCCACAGAGGAGGACATTGCAAGCAGTCCTGAAGAGACCTGATAAGCTAGGGTCAGATGGAAGAGGAGGAGGATCTCCCCTATCAGTGGACTGGGGAGGGGCATGGGAGGAGAGGGAGAGAGGGAGGGTGGGGTTGGGAGGGGGTTACAGTTGGGATACAAAGTAAATAAACTGTAACTATTATAAAAAATAAAAATTTAATTAAAAACAGAAGAATTATTTTAAAAAGTTTCTTGAAAAAAGTCAAACACATTTTTCCATTAAAAACAACAGTCTAATATAGAAAACTTTCTTCCCTAACTGAGTAAAATGAATTTAAAGAAAACTCACAGCTAACATTTGTGGTGAATATGTGACAGGTTCTCTCTATAATTATAAAAAAAGACAATGATACCCACTGTTACTACTTCTTTTTTTTTTTTCAAATGGTTACAATTGTTTATTTAAAAGACATACTTTCAAGATTTTGACTATTAGTAATGTTAATTTAAAATTTCTTTTTTTTTATTTTTATCAGTTACATTTTATTAATTCTGTATCCCTACTTCTATTTAACATTGTATTGTGGGTTCCAGTCAGGGAAATTGGGGAAGGGCAAAATAACTTTACACTAGAACCAGAAAATAACACTATCATGCATAATCCGCTAAAAAAAAAAAAAAAAAAGGCCCAAGTGATCAGCTCTAAACACAGTGTTGTATGGCATAAGAACCGCTGCTCAAATGTAGCCCATAGATTCAGTCTCCAAGTGAGTTACCTAGTAAGGGCAGCAGGGGCTGTCTCTGGCATAAACTCAGTGACAGGCTCCCTCATCACCTTCCCTTGGGGGATGCAGCCTTGCCATGCCACAGAGGAATACAATGCAACCAGTCCTGATGAGACCTGATAGGCTAAGGTCAAATAGAAGGGGAGGAGGACCTCCCCTATCAGTGGACAAAGGGAGGGACATAGAGGGAGGGAGGGTGGGATTGTGAAGAGACAAGAGAGTGGGCACAGCTGGAATACAAATTGAATAAATTGTAATAGATAATAATAATAATAATAATAATAATAAGAAGAAGAAGAAGAAGAAGAACCATGGGAGAAAAAAAAAATAAAAAGACTATAGAAGAGCACCAGGCAGCCCAGCACTCTGGGAAAAAGCAGGCATGTCTCTGTGTGTCTATATATTCTACATAGTGAGCCCAGAACAGCCAAGTCTACACAGAGAAACCTTGTCTCAACACACACACACACACACACACACACACACACACACACACACACACACGGGCATCAACAGAATAGACTCAGAATGCAAGGTGAGCCCTCAAATACTTGACCAACTAATTTAAGCAAATGTTTGATAGTAAATTAAAATGGGAACACCAATGCTTTCAAAATACAACATGAAAACAAAAATACTGAACAGTTTCTTTATAATTTATATAAATAAAACAACTTCAAGCAAGGTCTGGAAAGAATAATACTTTAAATCCATGAGATAGCATCTTAAGCTCTATTCTTCACAATACTGAACTTATTCTCTTTGGGTCTAATAACACAATCACAGGCAACAAAAGAAAAAGTGGGAACACAGAAATCCATAGAAAATTCAGTCTTCTCGTAAACACACACCTTGCAGCTTCTAATTACTGATTTCCAAATGAACAAACATGTCCATCTCCATTTCATCCACCATCACGATGCAAGTATATTCACTTTGATGTCTCCTTCTAAACTATATGCCTACCCAGACAAGTAACATTACAATCCAAAACGATTTAAACTTTTATTATCATAATAGTAATAAAGTGAAGAAAGTTAAAATGAAAACCAAATAAAATGCAATGCAAACTAAAATGCAAAGAAAAAACTTTGCAATGGAAGATATGATGAGGGACGTGCTCTTATAATTAACAAGGACCTATTGCAATTGAAAAAACCACCCAACTTAAAAATATATCATAAAATTCTGCATTTCATCAAATAAAATATATTAATGGTCAACAAACTCAAGAAAAGTAGCCAACAGCAGTGATCATTAGGATTTTTTTTTTAAAAAAACACACAAAAAATGATGCTTCACACACTTAGCATGACTACATTCCAAGCAGATTGATAACAATTGCTGGCATTAGTGTGGCTAAACTGGTATATTCCTGTGTTGCTGATGGGAATGGTGGGGAAGAAACATGCAATAAAATTTTGAAAGGTTGCTAGTTTGCTAAACAAGTGAATGCAATGTGGCCATATGATCAAACAACAACAGTGCCAAGTGTATGAACTAAACATTTCCAAACCCAAATGCTATACTTTTAGGTGAATACATTGAATGTTATCAAGCCAAAATACTCCAAATTTCAGACAATTTAATTGCTGACATGATGCTTATGAGCCTTCATATTCTAAAGCATTTCGGACTTAAGATTTCCAGGTAATGATCAACTAATAAAGTCTGAACAGGTATTTGAGGATCCATAACATTGTGAAAAGCGAAGTTTGTCTGATATGCCATACTAACCTCCATAATTAAGTTGGTTAAACATATGCCTAAAACATAGACGTGAATGTCCTATCAACATCATTCATATTCAAACCCAAAAATTGTTCCAGTGTACACCAGCTAAATGAATATTTCAGTTAAATGTGGTGTATCTATGTCAGGGAATCATTAAGCTTTAAAAGGAAATGAAGGTTTGATTCTTTCCAGAGCCTATATGAAACCTGAAAACCTGCTAACTCAGAGTCCATTCATAATCTGATTCCATTCATATGCTATATAATCTACAGTAAAATTCAGGTATGTAACTGGGTTAGAATTGGTTTGGCTGTAAGGGCAGGATTAGAAATGGCTGCTATTTTGTATGTGGCTCTCTTTTTGAATTATAAAGTTATACTGAAAATCATTAGTGGTGATTGTTGTACAACTCTATTTATTAAAAAAACTTTCTGTAATTATAACGTAGCAATCTATTGAACTGAGCTAGATATCGTAGCACTAGCCTACAATCCCAGCACATAGGAGGCTGACTCACAGCTGGGAGTTTGAAACGAGCTTGGGTCACACAGTGGAACCGTGTCTTGAAAAAAGCTGAAAATCAGAACAAAACAGTGATAGCAACAGTTAACACTCTTCTTCAAACTGATTACTACTCCAGACTGACCAAATCATAGTCTTTCAAAAGCAGGCTATGTGTTAATTTCTAAATACCTTGTGGGAGAAAAAGGACAAGTAGCCCACTTCTCACACAGATGCATGAGGCTGTAAGCAAACCAGCTGATGAGGTGTCTTCTTGTAACAGGAGTTGTTTAGACCTCAGGAGAACAGCTACACATTGCTGCACTATTTTCATTTTAACATGCTCTTTAATATTTATTCCCTTCTACCTAAGTGCTCTTACAGTACATTATAATTAGGTTATGCTAAAATTAACCAAGAGGTCTCTGTTATTAGTCGTTAACATTTTCATAATACAGATAATAATAAAATTAAAATCTCACTACATAGATTCTGTAGACATGATGATCACTGATCCTTCCAAAAGTGGGTTTGTGTGCCAAACTAGGGGAAAGGTTTCAAGCAAAAGGATGATTAGTCTATAAGCCATAAGTGTTTAAATATTTGGCTACCCCTCACAAATGTATTCAGTCATCATGGCGACCATGTCTGTGTGTTGGAGTGTGGTGTGGTTATAAGTTTAACATTGTTCAAAGGTCAGTGTCCCGCAGTTTCTTTCATTCTGTCTACAAAGTAATGAACTGAGGCCCTCCTACAGAGGAGCACACCCAGCCCCAGATGAAAATACACAACCACAATTTAAGTGGGCAGGACCCCAGAATGAGTTGTGACCATCTGCTTAGAGCAATTCCTCAGAGCTGAACTTTCAATTCTAAATGTTGCAGCTCAAAATGTCTCCAACAACAGCTCACATAAAGCCTATCTGATAGCCACATCATGGCCTCCACAGCACAGCTCTTTGTGAAATTTTGAAGACTTTAAATATTGGATTTTCCCATAAAAGATTCCTTTTCTCTTTATGCTCATCATTAGTCTCACCTTTTTTTTTCCATTTTTCATTACATATACATTGACAAATGATATAAATTTATTATAAGAATTTTTAGAATTCACCCATCCTTTACTCCCTACCATCATTGCAGATGAATAGCCTTGGAAGCATTCTTGAATGTCTTGCTCCATTTTCATAATTCTTAACAGTTTTTGCCAAAGATTTTTATAGAACTTTTACTTCATTCATAAGCCTTTAAATAAATAAGGTATTTTTGCCCGTGTGTAAGTGAATGACTAACCACTTTGGTACCATTTTTCCTCTCATTTTTCATTTTTAATAAGTATCAAAGCTTCAAATTGGGTATTAAATTCTAGAAACAGAACCACAGGATTGGTCAGTGGGTAGAAGAGAGTTGTGGGTAAATGGAGTAGGAGAAAAGAAAATATAGAGAAAAGAAAATATAAAGCTTCCAAAACCTGAACACATTTAAATTCTCATCTTTTCTCATAGATCAAGGGGGATTTGAGCAATTCTTCGTCTTGAAGGACAAGTGATCTGGATGGTGTCATGGTATATGGGGAGATGTTGGCATGAACTCAGTTACGTACACACACATAAATAAATATGCACTGAGTTACTCTTTCATCCATCTGTGAGGTGCACCAGTCCTTGCATGTTCTGAAAGAACAGACCGCGCTCATAATGAGAAGAGTCTTTGTTGTGTATGTTCTGCCTTTTTATATGAGGACAAACTAAATGGAAAATAGTATGCAATGTGCTAAACAATAAAAGCAATAATAAAATAACAGAAGATAATGAGGGAGGAATGAGGCAACATAACAGCAATGTTTAGGGAACTCCCCTCACCCATCTGCCCCAGGTAGTGTGTGGGAGAACAAATTGAAGGGTATCTCTAATTGTGCTTCTGACTTTCTGCCTGTTAAAGCACCATACTTTTAACTATATAGAGGAGTTGAAGCAAGTATCTATTGGGCATAGAGAAATGTAAATTGTCACCACACTAAATCACGAGTGTAATAGTGTTTTTGCAATAAAACAAAAGTTTTAAAACACCACGAAAACAAAACAAAACAAAACAAAAAATCCCAAAGTGTGATGTTGCAAATAGAAATTGAGGCAGTGAGGCAGTTTAAACACCAGAAATGGAATCTTACCAAATGTCATGGGAACATTTTTTTTAGAGAATTGCACAATAGATAATATTAGCAGAGAGCTGACTAACATTTCATACATTCCTCTGGGAGTATTTTTACTCACAATTCCCATGAGACGGCACTGAAATCATTTCATGAAATAATCAACAATTTATTCAGCAACCATAAAATCAGTACGAATTTGACGTTCAAGGCAAGAGTGTTCACTTTGGTAATATGTGTTTACATTTTAAAGATCAAAGCACTATTTTAACATTGGCATGCTATGAGTCCATTTTAAAATATTCCCATGAAAGCTTTGTTGGATGTGTCTCTCCATATTCTTTCATATTCTGATCCTTCTTTATTTCAATAAAAGAAATTCACATCATGGGCAGAAGAATGACAAACACTAAAATGTGATGACACTAAAGCCCAGGTTTGAAAGATGAAGTAAATCAAAGACATTGGAAATGCTTCTAGTAATAAGGATTCTAGAATCCAGCAGTAATGTGCATCAGTAGGTCAAGTTCAGAAAGATGTGATGTAAGTGACCAAATACACTGAAAATGATTCAAAGGTAGATTTTATTGGATTGTATCTAACAGCCGTAGGGAGGTCAGATCCTGTCTGACTTTCCAGTTTGTCTAGGTCAACTCATGAACCTACTTTACTTAATATTGTATAATTATTAGAGTATTAAAATAGACTCGTATGTCAACTTTGGAAATGGGAATAAAATTTTCTGTAAACTGGAAAAGACTGGGGCTAGAAAATAACATAGAGTAGCCAAAATTTCTTTGGTAATTAATATCTTAAAGGAACAAAAGTAAGCTTTGTATAATTTTCTTATGTGAAAATACATAATTTATGTTCATTAATAAATATACTTTCTAAAACACTTTAAAAACAAAATTTATGTGATTAAAATGTTCATCAACAAAAAAAATGTTCATCAACTTTAAATAAAAACTCAGAAGAAAGACAGTTTAAGAAAACACTAACAAAAACTGTAATACAATTGTCTGGAATGGTCAAAGTTCAAATACACACATGTTCAACTCATCTATTAAACCACTACAGTTTTAGCAGCTAATGTAAATCATCCTCAAGACAAAATAAACTGTATATGAAATCAAGTTCATGATTAGAAAACAGCATATATTTTAACAAGATGCTATGTAGCCACAACCCAGCTAATGTCAAACATGCATGCATTATGTATTACATAGAAATAATGGATTCTTTCCTAACAACATAGATATATTCATCTAAATTTTAATTTACACCTATCCATGGGAGGGAAATGAGAATCCAGAGGACAATAAGAATTAAAACAATTAAAAATGTTAAGTGTTTGACATAGTTATTAGATTTTAGAAATTAATGAATGGGGCATTACAATGAAACTCTGTTTGATTTCTGAATGGAAATAAATATCAAATGTAAATCCAACTTAAAAGTACTAAAATGTTCCTGGTTTTAATCATCTAAAATGGCTTATATGTTCACCTCATTAATAATAATTATCTTGAGCTTGAAATATTTAAAGTGATTGTTTTCCTTTAAGAAAAAAATAAACATAAACAAAAATGTCAATTTTGAGGCATTTTGAAGTACTTTGATCCTACCAAACAAACATCCTACTATTTTTAGGATCTGAAAACACTGGCGTTACCTCACATGGCTGAAGGTAAGGTATTCGATTTTTTGTTTGTTGTGTTTCTCTGTTGGTTGTTTAATGAAAGTAAACAATCTCCAGGGAATTGTTTCATTGTTTGCTTAAACCTTCCCTCCGCAATGCATGTGACACAAATGAAGTAGATGCCACTTTCTTACCATTCCAAGCAGAAAGAATTTTGGGAAGAGTCCTTAAGTGAATGCTTCCTTCCTGTGGTTGTGATGAGAGGCTCATAGTGAAAAGGAGACAGAGCACACATAGGTACAGGGGAAGGGGATTATTCTTCACACTTTGCTGTGAAGCTTCCCTTTGCACTCACCCCCTAAGCTTTGACTCTGTTTGAATCTGTTCAGTTACAGAGTGGGAAGAAGAATTTTTTAGAATCTTTCCTCTGAACTAATAAGTATCAGTTAATTTAAAAATTAATATAATATACCACCACTTGATTTAAGCCTCTGTCATATACTGACGCTTCTTAATAAACCTACAGTCATTTGTAACAGATGCAGTTCAATGCTGTGCTCAAACATTGGTGGCTACATTTTTAACTGCATATTTTAGCTGTCAGATCTTGCTAGCACCTCCAGCACCATGGAAATGTAAGCTTTTGAGTAATGTAAGAAAGCTTTCTAAAAGCCTGCAGAATAAATATTGCCAGCAGCTAATGCTTAGTTGCTTAAAAGAATATGTAGTTATGCAAGTGTGTATACACACACACACACACACACACACACACACACACATATATATATATGCATACACATATGCATGACTTAAATCTGGAACATGACTTTAAATGGATTTCTGCTTTATCTAAAAAGAAATGGAAATTCAGAAGGTCGTGTCTAACTGCTCTTACAAAGAAGCAACTGCCTGTGCGTGAAACGCCAGGTCCATCATGGTAACCAAGAGTTACTACCTCAAATGCTCCCCAGAACCATTTTCTTCTTTACTTTACAGACTTTCAGTTTGCGAAGACTGATGTGTTCCAGTGATTCGTGGCGGTATTAGGTGGAGTTCAGGCCTGATGTATGGCTCTGTGATTAAGAACACTTGTACATGCAGAGGACCGTTGTTCAGTCCCATAACCCAAATGGTGCTCACAACCAGCCGTAACATTGGTCCCATGGGTTCTCATGTATCCTCTCACATGAGTGGGTAGCAGATTTGCATGTGCTATAAGTGTATGGATGCAAACGCAGGACACATGCATGTAAAATAGAACAAGTCTTTAAAACACATTTGAAACATATGAAATTTACCATAGTACTCATGGGACAGAGATAAGCCAGTCTGGGATTTTAGCAGATGGCTTGAGTCAACAGCCTTGACTCTTTTCTTTTAACCCCAACTCATATACAGCAGCTTCAAGATGTCTTCTCCTGGATATACTCACAGAAATGGACACCAGCACATTTTCTGTATAGCTGCATCCAACACCCAGTGTCTGAACTATACACGGTTTGAATTTCAGCAAGGAAAAGTAAGCTGTGCGATCAGGAATCGGGAGACAGGCTGTGCTCTGTGTTTCCTGCTCATATGTTGTCTCAGCTGTTTTTTGCTTTACAATTTCAGCTGAAGAATGTCCATTTATCACGTAATGCTAATCAGTTATCATTCTGCTCCACATTTTGTACAAAACAGTGCTGGGAAGTCTGTTCTGGATTTGATGGATAGCCAGAATGGGACAGCACATAACCAAAAAAGGCATAAATACTCACAGATGTCTGGTCATACAGATGAGTTAAAATCAAAGAAAATTAGAGTTGGATAAGACAGACGTGATCATAGAGCACATCAGGGGAGTGTTAACTTGCTTTTTTCTTCACCTTTCTCTTCCAAATGGACTTCCTTCTCATTAAAATAAATATTCAAAAGCAGAAGGTCTTCATTTGTTTCTTTAAACCGGTATTTTTTTATCCTCCAAATGTAAACCTCACATCATGAGGACAAAAAGCAGAAATCCTGTTTATTACCAAAGACACACAAAATGCTGTCCAAGTCCAAATCAGAGCATATGGTGCAAATTCCACTACTCTTATCCTCTCCGGCATCCTCCTCCGAACCCCTCACCCCACTATTGTTCTGGCTTGAGTAATTTGTTTATATTTCCTTATTTAAGAATCATTGAACTAAAGCCAATTTTTGCTGCACGAAAGTAATTGGCTTGCTGAAAATAAGGCAATCATTTTACTGTTTATCTCTTCCATGATTTTGTATAATTCGTCAGATGCCGTCTGATTATTTTGTCTCCTACATATGAATAATTTTTTGCTGCTGGAAATTAACTGCTTCATATTTGGTTGTATAGGTGTCAGTCTTTTGTTTGAGTGTTTCAGTGATATCCTTCCATGCTGAAGACCAACCATTGCTTTCATGCTCACCCACATAAATTATTGCATACTAAATAGACACAGCCGCAGCTTCACAGCTTATATTGGTTTAGGAAGATGCCCAAGTGATTACTGCTATTTTTCTTTGTATCCCATTAACAGATAAAAATGTACTACTACAAAATGGCTTCTTTTTCTTCCCAGTAATTTTCTTCCCATTTTGTATGTATCAAAATGCAAAATATAATAGTATTTAATTCTAAGTAACATAAATTTAAAGTATTGGCTATTTGCCTAACAAAAGTTAGAAATAATAAGCTTTTGAGTCAAATGGTGATAGACAGAATAAACTAATACTTATTATTAGAAAATTTTTGCAGATATGAGCCCCATAGAGCAGATTTTTAAAGGCAGTCTGGTAACTTCAACATATTTGAGTAACTAAATGATGATTATCTCATAGAAGGTCCAGAATAACCATTTACTTCAAATTGTTGTCATCTGAAGTCATTTTTCAGTACAGATTTTAGGATATGATTTTCGCTATATTATTTGATCTGGAATTGCTAAAAGAAAATTGACTTTAGCATATGTATCTAGATATTCCTTTTCTCCAAGCTAGAAAAAAATTGTGCTGTCTTATCACTAAGCGGAAAATGAAAAGCATCATTTTCCACGTTTGAAAGGCCATTCTTACATACTTAACCACTAATGCTATTATTTTTTTCTTGAACCAGAACTGAATTTTGCAAGGTCTACCAGAGCTTTTAGATGATTTAGGACATGGAGACCGTCCTCCCTGAATATTAAAAAAGAGTTAACAAAACATTGAGAATTGTAAATGATGATGGTATATTCCTCCTGGTGGGTAACAAGTGTAAAACATAATATGAATGGCGATAAATATACAAATCCAAAACCAGCCATAAAATTACAATTCTTGGAAGTCACTTTTCAAAAACTGTAAATAAGATTTAAATAAGTTATTTTAATAGATTATATTTCAATTTAAGACAAAGGTTTCTTGGGTCTGTTATTTTTAAATTAACTTAAATTTCATCACATGACTTTTTAAAGGTAACTCTTAAATATGTTGGTCGTTGCTAACATGAAAATCTGTTGCTATAACTCCAGACCTCCAAAACCACAGCAATTAATTTCAGCAGGATTAAAGAATGTAGAGGAGATGCTTTCCTGTCTTCCATTAGACAAAGAGTAGGTTTGTAGCAATCTGTAATATAAATTCAAGATCAATATTACTTCAGTAGTCCTACACATATCTCCAATAGGAGCTAGCAGTATCTCTTTCTATGCAAAAAAAAAAAAGTTCTATTAAATACATCTACCACAAAACTGAAGGACAAACACATAACTCTCATACTGTACAGCAACACATTCTTATTGGCATAAGAAACATGTTCAACATATAAATTCATCATATATGCATATCATAAACATTCAGGGGATACTCACAGTGTGGCAGGTTTCTTTCATAGCTGCACTAATAAACAGAATCCAACAAGTGTAAAAGGAATGAGGGCAAGCAAATGGTCTCCGAGGAAGTGGAGGAGTCCATACTCTGTTACTTGGGAATGCAGAAGATGGAATGTACCCCTCTATTTCCAACAATTCAAACTCAGCTCCAAGAAAGGAAAATCAAAAGCATCATACTTTCCTAATCCCCAGCTGTCAGAATGCAACCCAGAGCATTCTAACGGGCAATTGTAATTGCAAAGTTTAATTATATCATTTTTTAGATTCATCAGATCTAGCGGCTGGTGCAGAGAGCAGCTGTAACAGAGCAACTAATGAACTATGTTCTAACCTTAGTATTTCCTCTATTTCCACACCTTCTAAACACAAGAAAAATACATGCTTTATAAGGAGTACTTTGCATTCTCAAGCAATGGGAAGAAAACGGGAAGTGGCAGCAAACAGCCTCACTGATTTGTGAAATATGGAAGCATTCTTAGGAGAATGATAGAAGTCTTAGAAGAGAAGCTATAAAATATGAATCCGTAACAAATACATTTTTTTGTTAAGCCTAGAAAAGGTAATGTACCCTAATTGTTTCCAAGGATCATGTTGCTTCTACTGGAATGAGGAAATTCCACGTTATGATCTGATTTCCAAAGAAAGAACAAAATACAGATATTGTGATGCTCTTTGAAAGGAAAATAGTTAATAATCAGTTTGGGGAATGGTTTTGCTGGTTTTTGTTGTTTTTGTTGTTTGATTGTTTGTTTTTTTCTTAGTGAATGGATAACCAGTTGGTATGTTCTTTCCTGGTGAAGTCTTCCTCATGAATGGGTACCGTTCTTTAAATAGAATTTTATTTGAATAAAAGGGAAAGCTAGGAAAAAATAGTCCTTAAAACATAGTGGGTTTTTTGTTTGTTTGTTTATTTGTTTGTTTCTTTGTTTACAGAGGATGGAGTCATGGAGAGGCAATGTGGCTGTATATAAATGTGTCACCACAGACAAGGCACAGAGCCAACAAAATCCTCTACTAAGCCCATTGCAAACAATTTGGCAAAGTTTACTACGTGCTATGTCCTGTACTAAAACAGAAGCATATATAGAATGAAAAGGGAATTTTCCCCATTTGGTTTCACTTTATCTTATTTTTTTGTGATACTTTGGTTTGATACTTATCACTCACATTTAGTGAAGAAACCCAAAAGGCAAAATGTGAAAAATGTATACTCAGAAAACAAATGCCAAAGCCTGACACACAAGGAAAGTTTTGAAAAAGTTAAGCATGCAACTTTGCATTGTTCCTATAGAAAAATCCAAAGAAGTTATGTGAAATTATATAGTAGACTGTTTCTTGTAAACTTGGCTAGGACTTTTGGAGAATATTGGGCTGCACCAGAGAAAAGTGGAAGCCTCACATCGGAAGCAAAAGACAGGGAACGTGCCTCTCCGAACTTCTGAAAGATCTTCTGTTGGAGGATACAGAGAGCTTGGGAAGTTAAAACTCTGAGGGGAAGGGCAGCCTTATGAAGTGCAGCTTTTCATCCCTCCAGCCTCTGAAGGCACAAGTTTCAAATGTGAGCAGCAGCACTTGAAACTGCAGAATCCGTTAAGAATGTTCCTCTCATATAGTCAACGGGAGTACCAGGAAAAAAATATTCTCAGAAAGTAATGAAAGAGGAGGATCCAGAATGTGGGGCAAAAACTGGGGGACCCCGGTCTGTTCTTAAAAAAATAAAGTAAAAAGCAGACACTGTAGTGTGGGGTCAGTCCTGTGCATAAGTAAGACAAATGAGAACATTGATATGGAAAGAAACCAGCTTGAACTGTGGAGCAGATGCACAATCTCTTTGATTACTGTCCTGTCCTGACTCTGGATCCCTGAAAGGCATGAGAGGTTTGGCATTAGAGTGGCTGCTCTTGCGGGTGGGAGCAGACATGAACTATACCCACAGCCATGGGTGCTGAGCTTGTGATGGTGAGCTCTGTGGCTAACAGAGTTATCAGTAGGGATGATTCTGGAGTTCAATAGCTTTGAAATTCAATTCTTACTAATTAGGAAAAACATTTAATTTTTGTGCTTTGATAGTGATGCATGACTTGTGCCATTCCTGGCCCCTTTTCAAAGAGATGCATGGTGAAACACTTTCCCAAAAAATAAACAACAAAACAAGTGAAAGCTTTAAGCATAGTATACAGAAAATCCTGAGTACAGTAGAACAGGCTATTATAGTGGTCTCAATGATATAGGTATGAGTACAGATCTATTAGTGTAGCAACAGAAGGTAAAAGAGCAGGTAATAACTAGTAGAGATTTGGAACAGCTTAGTAGTATAGCTTTGTAGAGGTATGGAAGCAGGGAGACAAAAAGGAAATCATGAAATTTGCACGCAAATGGTGGGAACTAGAAAAGATCATCCTGAGTGAGGTATCCCAGAAGCAGAAAGACACACATGGCATATACTCTCTTGTTAGTGGATATTAGACATATAATATAGGATGAACATAACAAAATTTGTACACCTAAAGAAGCTAATGAAGGAGAAGGACCTTGGGCAAGATGATCAAACCTCATGCAAAAGTCAAAGGGGACGAATGTCAGAAAAGGGAAAAAAGCCGACAACAGAGGGTTCTCCCCAGCAAGGTATCAAAGCAGATGCTGAGACTCATAATCAGAGTCTCATGGTCAGAGTGCAGGGAATCTTATGAAAGAAGTGGGAGATGAAAGACTAGGAAGATATCAGGAGCTCCAGAAGGAGAGCAAGAGAAACAAAAAACCTAGGCCCAGTGGTCTTTTCTGATACTCCAACCAAGGACCATGCATAGAGATAACCTAGGATCCCTGCACAGTTGTAGTCCATGGCCACTCCTTACCCAAGTGGGTTCCATAGTAATGGGCACAGGGACTGTCTCTGACATGAACTCAGTGGCTGGCTCTTTGATCACCTCCCCCAAGGTGGCAGGGCAGCCTTACAAGGAAAAAAGAAGAAGACAATGCAGCCAGTCCTGCTGCCACCTTATAGGTAGGGTAACAGGGAAGGGGAGGAGGACCTCCTCTATCAGTAGACTTGGGGAGGGTCGTTGGAGGAAAAGAGGGAGTGAAGGTGGGATTGGAAGGGCATGAGGGAGGGGAATACAGCTGCGATACAAAGTGAATAAATTGTAATTAATAAAAATAAATAAATTTTTAAAAGAATACTGGGTTCCTACTCTCCAAAATACGTTCTATTTCTGATTGCTTAGAGTATCTCTAGTTAATAACAAAAAGCTGAAAACCAAAAGACCACCAGTGCATATGAAGCATGAATCTCATCCATAAGACATAGCCTAACAGAGCAGCCAAGCACAGTGGATAAAAAATGACTGACTTCTGACTTCAGAAGTTAGTAACTGGGAGTTGGTTACTCTCTCTATATATACATACTTATTAACCTTATATTCAAAATGGAACCAAGTGATATTTATCTAAAGTAATTTCTATGAAGATTAAATGGAAGCAAAGAAAACCACCAGGAACAAGTGCATAATAAAAGCTTAATTAATCTTGGGAAAGAATAATATTTTTGTCTCATGTCAGATACAAAATCCTTTTTTGGATCAATACCAGACTGTATGTTTTTACGGCTTACCTCTTCATGCACATCACAAAAGGAGAAAAGGGGGGAAGAGGATGATCAGCAAAAGGAAGAGAAAGGAGCAGGGGAAGGAAAAGAAGTAGGAGGCAGAAGAAAAGGGAAAGAATAGAGAGGGGTAAAAAGGGAGAAAGAGCTACCATGGACTACATCTGCACAGGGGGTCTAGGGGTTCTAGGTTATCTCCATGCATGGTCCTTGGTTGGAGGATCAGTCTCAGAAAAGACCCCTGGGCCCAGATATATTTGGATCTGTTGCTCTCCTTGTGGAGCTCCTGTCCCCTCCACGTCTTCTTATCTCCTCCTTCTTTCATAAGATTCCCTGCACTCTGCTCAAAGTTTGGCTATGAGTCTAAGCATCTCCTTCAATACCTTGCTGGGTAACGTCTTTCAGATCCTCTGCGGTAGGCTCCTGTCCTGTTCCCTGTTTTCTCCCTCTTCTTATGTCCATCCTCTTTGCCTTTCTGCATGAAGACTGATCATCTTACCCAGGGTCCTCCTTCTTGCTTAGCTTCTTTAGGTGTACAGATTTTAGTTTGTTTATCCTGTATTATACTTATATTTCTATATTTATATATCTAATATCCAGTTATAAGTAAGTATATAACATGTATGTCTTTCTGCTTCTGGAATACCTCACTCAGGATGATCTTTTCTAGTTCCCACCATTTGAATGCAAATTTCATGATTTCCTTGTTTTTAATTGCTGAGTAGTGTTCCATTGTGTAAATGTACCACAATTTCTGTATCCATTCTTCAGTTGAGGGACATCTGGGTTGTTTCCAGATTCTGGGTGGCTCTTTGATTACCCCCCCCCCCGATGAGGGAGCAACCTTAGCAGGCCACAAAGGAAAACAATGCAACCAGTCCTAATGAGACTTGATAGGCTAGGGTCAGAGGGAAGGGGAGGAGGATCTCCTCTATCAGTGGACTGGTGGAGGGGCATGGGAGGAGATAAGAGAGGGAGGGTAAGATTGGGAGGGGCTATAGTGGGGATACAAAGTGAATAATCTCAGTATCCAGGTGGGTTTCTTAGTAAGGGGAAGAAGGACATGAACTCAATGGCTAGTTCTTTAACCCCTCCTCCCCCTAGGGAGGAGCAGCCTTAGTAGGCCACAGAGGAGGACATTGCAGCCAGTCCTGAAGATACCTGATAAGCTAGGGTCAGATGGAAGGGGAGAAAGACCTTCCCTAGCAGTGGAATTGGAAAGGGGCAGGGAAGAGATGAGGTAGAGAGCATGGGATTGGGAGGGCATGAAGGAGGGGGCTACGGCTGGGATACAAAGTAAATAAACTGTAACTAATATAAAAAATAAAAATTATAAATATATGTATATATATATATTTAAATAAAAAGTGAAAAAACAAATAGAAAGATAGAGCAGAAAACAAAATGAAGAAAATGAATAAGAAATAGTGCGGAGATTTATATTTTTACTTATGGTATTACTTTTAGGAATATTTCCCTGATATTCTTCTGTCACAAGGCTGTCCTGAGAATTGAATGAATCCGTTTGTCTGAATGGAGGGCTATGAGATGATGTGAGGAAACTCTGCCTATGTTAGCGCGTGTAAAGAAGCATACTGTACTTTTGTCAGTATCACATCCGATGAGAATCTAACATTCTGTTTATCTCACTCTACCATTTCACCTTGAAGAACAATGTTCCTGCTTCCTGTGCAACACTGTTGTGCTGAGACCTGGATGCTCAGTAGCCTGCTATTGCAGCAACCCTGACTTTAAAATAACAATGTCTGGGAATAAAGTTGAGTGCCCACATAATCCAAACTATACCAAGTCTGGGCTTTATTCCTTTCCCCTAATATCATACATGAGAGGATCAGAAAATTGCAAAGCTGTTATACCTTTTATTCCAAAGTAAATAAACTCATTAATTAAGCAATAAGGAATGCATGTGAATAGAAGTGGAAACATTTGACAGAATTCCTGCTTGAGACCTTTCTGATATGCCAGGAGTAACAATCAGCATGAAAACTTGACTCTTTAACAATCACAGTTTCTGATGGTATATGTATTTCAATAACCATAAAATTAAAAATTCCATACAGAAAGTTAATTCAAATGCTACAAAAAAAATCATGACCACTAACAAATGGAAGCTGCACTTTCTGCACCTATGGAAAGCAATAGAAAGTAAATAGCCTATGCATCTTTCTATTACTTTTCTGCTTACATAGAAAGGGACGTAACTTTCTCACCATGGAATCATCTCTCTTGCCAGGTTGTAGTTGTTTAGAAAATGCTATCCATAACAATCAGCGTTAACTGTACCAATGCAACATATGCAAGTCAACTGATACAATCAAATTTACATATTAGACACATGACTTGATCTCTGGTATAAATGCCATGACTCTAAGCGGACAAGATTCCCCTAAAGTGCAGCAATCTTTTTTCTTTCAGTATCTAAAGCTTGAATCTGTACAATACACTCAACAATCAAACAACACTATAAAGCAGACTGACAAGACTTAAGCTTGATTTTTATGCTGACGTTTAACCTTAATCCAATGAGCTTTTAATTACGAACAGTGTAAAAGTCCAAGAAATAGTTAATCCCCAAGGGTGATTTTCAAAACAAATTTAACCATTCTTCCTTCATAGTCTCTTGTCCTAAGTAATCTGTCTTTGACATCACCCTAGGGAACTCACATGGCAACAGTTTCAGTTAGAAAATGGTTTTGTACAGAAGCCCAAAAATAAAATTAAGAAAAGAATTTCATACAAATGCAAAAGTCCCCCTTTTCTTTCTCTCTTTCTTATGTCTCTCACCAGTTTGTTTCCCTCATTTATATTCCCCTTCTTTCCTTGTTATCCTACCTCCAGTGTGTTATGCTCCCACACTGGTACTTCAGAACAACTCTAAATCATTCTGCATATGTGCAAGGACACACACATTATCCTTTCACCTCCCTTGGCTTCCACTTGTACACTTTGTCTTCTTAAGGAACTGTCTTCCATTCCTGTTAAATTATAACCGTTGAGTTCTAGTTATCAATCACGAAAGGAGTATGGTAAGTATGTATTCATGCTGCAGTGTGTCTTCTAGCACTGAGTGTAAAAAAACTGTTTTCAAGGCCAGAAAACCTACAGAAGCCACTGTCCACAGAGCAAATAGTTAACACTTTCACAGACTTTGGTTTCTGATAGTAGACCACGAAAATCCACTCAACTCAGCCTCAGATCTGCCATGCTGAGAATTTCTTGTTAGAAGAACATGTAGAACTCAACTTGGATACTTTTAATCCCCCTATAATATAGCTTAGCCTATTATACATACATACATATATATATATAATATACATAGATATGTTTATAATTACATAACTAGTTTCATTTACAGTCTTTCCTGGGAGTTGGAAAGACTAAAACTTGCTCCCATCCAACTATGTATTTCTGGCAAAGAAAGAAGATATTTTTTTGAATGGGGGATATTTACAACTTATTACACTTCGATTTCCACAAAATAAATAGGAAAAAAATGTACACTTAATTTCACTTAAGTCTCAGAGTGGTGTTGCTTTATGAGAAATCGGGGCCCCTCTAAATCATATGGCAATGTTTTGTTCAGCTTCCAATGTGTAGGAAGACCTCATTCCACCCTACACTCATCTAATTGAATATTTTCCACTGACAGTCAAACAAGGTTTGTATGACTTGGTTAGCTGCCAAATGTAGGCTTTTGAAGTGTTATAAGTGTCATGCTAAGAACACTCCGACATTGTGGTATATTTATGAAGTGAAGCTTTGAGCAACTGACATGGACTTTGCAACAGCTCCTACATTGCTCTAGAGAGCATTGCTGTAGACAGAGCTGCGAGTGACATTGTAGGATCAGAGGTTACTTTCAACAACTAAAGAAAATTCATAAATTATTACTATAAAGAACACTATTTTTATTTGTTTTGTGTGTATATTCACACATATGTGTAAGAAAGACAGAGAGAGAGAGAGAGAGAGAGAGAGAGAGAGAGAGAGAGAGAGAGAGCGCTTGTGTATGGAGATCAGGGGTCAATTTGCAGAACTGGGTTCTCTCATTCCACCATGTGGCATCTTGGAATTTCATTCAGGTCATCAGCCTTGGCAACAGGTGCCTATCTCATTAATTAAAGGAAACATGTTTATGAACCACAAAAACATGTGTCTTCTATACACATATTCGTGTCCTAATGTACACATACCTATAACTGGTGGAAGTTACAGGTGATTATATCCAAAGATATCAAGTGTGCATATATGCATGTGTGTGGAGGTAGGGTAGGATATTTGTATATATACATATATGTGTGTAATATATATATATATTCATATATGCATGTCATGATGTATATTTTAAAGTATACAGTATATACTTAAATACATATATATATATATACATATATATATATGTGTATATATATATATGTCTTTGTAGGAAACATTCTAGAAAGATAGGAAAGAAATCAGTGTGTAGAAAATACTCAGATGTGTAACTGGAAGTTATAGTTTAGGAGGATCATATGTATTTTTCACAAGTGCCATTACTTTTTCATTTTAAACTTTTTTTATTTTAAGTATTGTGATATTCATATCTCATTTCTATTTGAATTATTTTTTTCCAGTTTTTTTAAATTTTATATATGTTTTTTTATTAATTACAATTTATTTGTTTTTGTATCCCAGCTCTAGCCTGCTCCCTCATCCCCTTCTACTCCTACCCTCCCTCCCTTTTCCCCTCCCATGCCCCTCCTCCAGTCCACTGATTGGGGAGGTCCTCCTCCTCTTCCATCTGACTGTAGCCTATCAGGTCTCATCAGGACTAGGACTGGCTACATTGTCTTCCTCTATGACCTGGCAAGGTGCCCCCGCCTCAGGAGGAAGTGATGAAAAAGAACCAGCCCCTGAGTTCATGTCAGAGACAGTCTCTGTTCCATTTACTAGGGAACCCACTTGGACACTGAGCTGCCATGGGCTACATCTGAGCAGAGGTTCTAGATTATCTCCATCAGTGGTCCTTGGTTGCTGTACCAATCTCAGAAAAGGCCAATGTGACCAGATATTTTTGTTACTCTCCTTATGGAGCTCCTGTCCCTTCCTATTCAATTATTTTATTTTAATTAAAATATAATTACATAACTTTCCCTTTCCTTCCTCAAACCACTTCTATGTCCCTTCCATTGCTCATTTCATTTTCCCTTACTTTTTTTAATGTTGATGGCACTTTTCCCTTTGATTATTGCTATGTAATACAGTTTGCTTAGTGTTACTTGTTCAAATACAATCTTGGGGTCATTCATTTTGTATTGGATAATCAAGTAGAAGCATCATCTCTGGGAAAGACTAATTTTTATTTTCCTTGAAGCCTGCAATTCTTCGTTGAAGGGTGAAGGATTATTTCCATCCCCTATCCATTCTAACACTTCCCATGCATCTTCCAATACCCCATTTCAAACTCAAGACCTTTTCTTCTATGTTTATTTTTATGTGTACAACACACTGAGTCCAATTAATGTTCCCTTATTTTCATAAACCTAGAGATGACCACTTTATGTTAGTCTCACTCCTGAAACAGAATGCAACAGCGGTTGTAGCACTGGCTCTTCTTCTCTGAGCAGCCACTGACTGCCTGTATTTTTTTTTATCTAGAGATGGAGCATGTATCATTTTCCTTCATTCATGTTAACAGGTTGTCTGCTGTGGTCTGTAACGTTCTTGTGTAGGCAACAATATTATTGAGAGTATGTGGGAGCATCACCTGTGTCCATTGCAGACACTATCAACCAATGCCTATTATTGCTATATTTATTACATTTATATTTTATTATATTATGTATTACAATTATTCTATATTATTATAGTTATTGTTACTGGTCCCAAGGCTCTTATAATGTTTTTTCTTCCTCTTTCACAATGTGTCTTGAACCTTACACTTAGGGGTTGCATTATAAATGTCCCGATTTTGTTGGGTACTCCTTTGCTTTTATACCCTCTATTCATGGTTCTTCTACTGATTATCTATGCTACATAGTGAAGTTTTTTTTAAGAGATTTAGAAATTGCACTTAGCATTTAGAAGATTGTTGGAAACTATATCACTTTATTTATATGTAAGTAGTAAGTTTGCATCTAAGGCCAATGACCTTTCCAGCCAGGGTTCTTGGCTAGCTAACAGGAAGTTGTCTACAATTATATGGTCTGTGCGTCCAATTAGATAGCTGTTGGTTGCCCCAAGATGTAAGTATCACCATTGTACCTTTGGAGTTATCTTGCCAGAAAGACAAAAGCTGCATGTCCTCCCTTATTTTTGGATCCCACATATGAATCTTTAGGTTTGACTGTAGAGTAACTGTAGAAGCCAGGAAAGTATAAAGGGACCAATTGGTTACTGATAGAAGAAACTCCAGAGAGGATATACAAAGGTAGAAAGGGAAAATGGTAGAGTAACTTCACTGGGAGTGAGAAAGATAATACAGGGGAAAAAGAGAGAAGGAAAAAAATAACACCAGGTTTTTTTTTTAATTCATAGAGAAACCTTTTATTTTATATGTTTACACACTCACACACACACACACACACACACACACACAGTATATATAGTTTTAATGCAAATTCCCTACACAGTGCAATAGTGCCTAATCTAGAAGCCATATTTAACAAAAACTCACCATCGGACAGGGGGTAAACTCCCTTGAATTGTTGATCAAGGGTTTCAAGAAACCCTCAAAACTATATGGGCTATTGCTCTTGCCTTTCTTTGCCTGACAGAGCATGACAATAAGGGCCTATTGCTAAAGACATTATGTACTTCAGTAGCAGTATTTAGAGAAGCAAGCTGGAACTGATCTGAAAGCCTCCTCCCTGAGGCCCGGCACTTGGAATGTCTGAAGTTGCTATGCTTTGTGAGCTGCCAAAGGAGAAAAGTTGTCTAGAGTCCTACCGAGCTGTAAAGTGTGAGAACCACAGTCACCATGTTATTTTTAAAGACTCATTACTTTATACTTCTGTTCAAAATAAGCTATTGCCCTTCCCAGATTTAAACTGGAAGTCTTTAATGTCTTCATACTCTGGAAGAATTCTTTAGATAGATTACACATAGATTAAGTACATCCTCAGTACCCTCTTTATTTCCTCTCAAAACAAACAGGTTTCATAGCAATAAACTCTCCACAAGTTTTTTTCTCTACATATGCCTATATGAATATATTTCTTACAGGCAGAGGGGAAAATATACAACATTAAGCTGTATTCAATTCAAGTCCAAGTTGGAAAAGAATACAGAACAAACAGCACTGCACAATTTGCATAGTGCTCTTGAAAAAGCAACAGGATGTCCAAGTATGATTAAGACTGGTTCCTAAATCACAAAATTACATCAGCTCTAGGAGTTATGGTTACTTTCATCAAAGAGGTGAAAGTTGCCGGCTCAGTCAGATTATTCTCAGCAATATGCCAGCGCTTGCTGCCATATGTTCCACATTGTAAGATGTCCTGCTAGAATTATGGATGCAGTTCTGCAGTCAGGAAAATGACAGATTCCTCTCCCTTGCAGACATTAACTTTGCTCCACTTTGTTCTAACACTGTGTGCAGACAATGAGAATGATGTAGTAGTCCCCCATTTTCTCAATGAATATAATTCAAGAGAACCTCCTGCTACATTCCCACATGGCTCTGTCTGACCTGATGAATTCCAGTGGACGATCAGTCTCCTCTTCCCTCAATGGTCTCTCATTTGAGCTCAGCTTTATTCATTGTTTACTTATTAAGTTATCACTGTGTTATTAATTCAGTTACTGAAAGTTTTTACTTATTATTATGATATGGTAGTCACACCAGTTAGTTCACAATGATAATTGAAACCGTAATTAGTGACTATTTACATATGGAATACTTCAAACTCATGATGAAATATCTGAATATGAATTTTTTTACTGTAACCTCCATTCACTCTCATTGTCATTAACTTAATCTGTAAGACTTCTCTGACATAAATGCTACTGTTTCATCCAAATGTGTTTGATTCATTAGTTTATATTTAAGTTCTTCCCAAAATTTCATCCTCAAACAGAAAAATATGACTTCCATAGAGAATTTGTTAATCTCAGGACTAATGCCAGAATTCTAGCATTTCTTTTTTACTTAGGCATGTTTACTTCTACTCTGATGAGGTTTTTCACTACTTTACTGCATGTCAATTGACAAATATATTTTTGTTAAATCATTGTTATACTATAATACCAAGTTCTACCACTTTCTTGAAGATATTTCCTACTGGTAGGGATTTTTTTCATTTAAAATGAAAAAATAACTCAAAACCATAATCATACATTGATCACAGAGTCTCTGCTTTAGCAAGGTATTTTACGAACTGTAAAATGGATTAAAAAAAAAAAACATGCCTGTGAAAGAAATATATTGAACATTCATGAAATTTCACGTTTTTGTTTTCTTTTTCTTTTTATCACTGTTTATTCCTTATATATACCAATTGAAGCCCCCTCTGTCAATTCCTTCCAATCTTACCCTCTCTCCCTCTTATCCCCTAACCCCTTCCCTTAGTCCACTGAAAAGGAGAGTTTTCTTCCTCTGCCATTTGCCCACAGCTTATCAAGTCTCATCAGGACTTCCTGAATCCTCTTTCTTTGTGGCCTGGGAAGGCCACAGTACCAGGGACAAGAGCAGTCAGCAGAGTTCCTGACAGAGGGAGCCCCTGCTCTTCTTACTCAGGAACCCACATGGAGACCAAGCTGCCACTCAGCTACATCTGAGCAGGAGGTCTAGGTAACACTAACCAAGCAACTGAAAGACTTATATGGAAACAAACATACAAAAACTTCAAATCTCTGAAGAAAGTAATTGAAGAAGATAACAGAAAATGGAAAGATTCCCCTATGATCATGGATTCATAGTCTTAACACAATAAAAATGAGCATTATAACCAAAAGCAATCTACAGATTCAATGCAGTTCTCATCAAATTACCACCATAATTCTTTACAGACCTTGAAAAAAATTCTCAACTTCATATGGAATAGCAAACAAAGCAAGAATAGCTAAAACAATCCTCTACAGTAGCAGATCTTCTGGAGGTGTCTCCATCTCTGATCTCAAGCAGTACTATAGAGCAACAGTAATAAAAATTTATTGGTACTGGTATAGAAATAGAAACGTGGTTCAATGGAATTGAATCAAAGACCGAGAAATAAACCCACAAATCTACGGACATCTGATTTTTGACAAAGATGCCAAAATCATATAATGGAAAAAAGAAAGCATCTTCAACAAATGGTGCTGGTCTAACTGGACGTCTACATGTAGAAAAATGCAAATAGATACATATTTCTCACAAAACTAAAGTTCAAGTGGATCAAAAACCTAAACATAAAACCAGATACACTAAATCTATTAGAAGAAAAAGTGGGGAAGAACCTTTAACTCATTGGCACAGAAGACACTTCCTGAACAGAACACCAACAACTCAGGCTCTAAGATCTACAATTAATAAATGGGACCTTATGAACTGAAAAGCTTCTGTAAATCAAAGGACACCGTCAATAGAACAAAACAACAGCCTATAGACTGGGAAAAGATGCTAACGAAGCCTACACCCAAAAGAGGGCTAATATCCAGAATATGTAAAGAACTCAAGAAATTAGACTCCAACAAACCAAATAATCCAATTAAGAAATTTCACATATTAAGAATGAACTCTGTTGCCTGCTCGTCTATCACTTTGTCCTCACCAGGCCACAGGGGAAGAGGATGTGCTCAGTCCTGAAGAGACTTGATATGCTGGGGTGGGTGGATAGGGGGTGTTCTCCTTTTCTCAGGAGTAAGGAAGAGCAGGGATGGGGAAACAGGGAGGGAGGATGAAACCTGGAGGAGAGAAGGGAGAGGGCTATGACCAGGATGTAAAAATAAATGAAAAATTTTTAAAAAGTTTGACTCACACATAGAATTTAGTCTATTTAATGTAAATTGAGACCCTACTATGTGAACCCAGGACTGTTGTAGGTAAGATATATGAGACTCTATGTATGGCTGAAAAGAAGCTGTCCTGAAGCTCATGTTTTAGTTGAAAACAGGCAGGAAGCAATGAACCACACAGAGCCATGATGCACAGAACACTTCAGGCAACAATCTCTGCTCAACGAACATGAAACAGGATGCTCTAATGGAAAATATATGGAAATAGAGGACTTTATTAGTGTGAGGAAAAAGAAAGTACCCTAAGGAATTGACACTGAAGATGAAACGTGCATGATAAGAGGGCAAAATATGCAAGGTTCTTTCTGATGAAAAACCAGATAGCAGAGCAAACCAATATACGGAATCTAAGACAGACTTGGATGAGCTTTTAAAACAGCAACCAAACAGCTTTTGCCTGCAGCACAAGGAAACCAAAAGTGAATAAAGAAACAATAAGACTGGGAGGATACCAGGCCACAGAGGGAGACAATGCAGCCAGTCCTGATGAGACCTGATAGACTAGGGTCAGAGGGAAGGGGAGGAGGACTTCCCCTATGAGTGGACTTGCGAAGGGGTATAGGGGGAGAAGAAGGAGGGAGAGTGGGATTGGGAGCAGACAAGAGAGTGTGCAACAGCTGGGATACAAAGTGAATAAACTGCAATTAATAAAAAATAAATTAATTAAAAAAGACTCAGGGATAGACAAGCACCCCTTCCTACAGATCCCATAGTAAAAGTGGGGGACCTTTTCCTACATGTCACATGAAGCTGATAGTAGAGATAAGGGATAGGGTTTAATTAATGCTTTTATAGATCTTCTCTGGAGAGTGAAAGATAGGATATAAAGACTTACCTGAGAATGTCCTGTTATTATAACAATGCCAGTTATTATAACCACTGAAATACTCAGTTAAATAGAAATTGAAAATCACAGAAGACCAGAAATTCTATTTGCAATACTATTCTATCATGTTTAGGTCCCCAGACCTGGCCTCTGTCTGGCTCTGCTCTGGAAGAATTCCATCTATTAACATATCACTGGCCTCAAAATAACAGAAAAACTCTGCTTGTTTTCTGTATCAATTGTTGATGTTCCACATAAGAAAAATTGATGTATTGCTGTTATATTAATTGCATTTTAAAACTGTAATATTCTTCCTTCCTCTGAGGTAATTTTTTTCCTTCTTATTGTCGTATGGAATCACTTAAATGACAAGCAAGTCCTAGGCATTGTGCGGTTCACGCTCAGTACCCGACTTCGTCAAAGCTTTCTGCTTGGAACTGCCATACCTGTATACATTTCAGAACTCTGCTGAAGATCCAGTCTTGACTTATTCTGTCATCATATTGTATATTTACATACAGACTGTCAGAATGTTGACTGCTTGTTAACTTAGCAAAGTTACCATTCTGTAATGTTTTATAAATAAGAATATACTCTTGTTGAAGACAGCGGCATTGATTTTACGTGATAATTTCACCACGCCTGCAAAACATGATAACCTTGGCTTACAGTTTTGAAAACAGAGGAAAGAGGTTGCTATATGCAAGTATTACCTCTTCAGCTGTCTCACCCCTGATGTCATTTTCTTAATGTAGATTTATTTTAAAGCTAGCATGGAGCTTTCAAATTTCATTCAAATTTTTCTATGTCATTTGGTAAGACGGAGAAAGCAATCGAGACTGTGGAAAGCAGAAAACCAAGCCATCTCAAGTGATGGCTGAAGCAGTGTGTACTTCATGTGCTGACTGCTGTATTTGGGAATAGGGGCCAAGCTAAGATGAACGGTCTTTGTAGTAAAGTAAAATGTAGCTGCATTTAGTTAAAAAACTATCATATCCAGGAGTCTAAGTAGAAGTCAGTTAAAAAGAGCAGTAATAAATTATTCCAAGATTTCAATTATTTCCTCCCCATTCTACAATAAAGAACCCTCTGTATCTGAACGAAACACATTTTAAACACACATAGTCTGTATTGATACCCATCATCACACTACTTTGCCTGGCTGACAATCAGCAGCTACATTTTCTCTTCCCACCTAGAAGAGTTGCCAGACTAGAAGAAGAGACACACTCAACCCCTAATTTCAACATGCCCAAATACATCTGAAGATAACATGTCACTAACTAGAATCTGCTTTCTAGGATGATAGAGCTGTCCTACATGACCTCTGTGAAACAATGTTAATTAAGAAACATAACTGGTAGGTTTTTCATTCACTAGCCTTAATAGTGTATGCTGTTCTGATAAAAAAATACTAAAAGTGAAGAAATATTACAGGGATATTTTAGTTTTATGAACATGTTTCTTTAGTAGGAATCCTAGGCTATGTCTGGGACTTGATGGTGTTTCTAGTACATTTTGGGGGTAAAAAAATGAAGCGTTTCCCTCTTTTCCTTCTTACCTGGTTAATACTGATAGAAGTCTTATAAACTACAGTAACTAAATTGTTAACATGATGGTACCTAAAACTGGTCTTTATATAGAAAAGAAGTTTATAATGTAAAAACAGTAAGTTCCTATAAGATATTTTAACATACTTTTATTGATTTAGGAATTTCACATCACTAACCCAATCGTACTGGCTTCCCAGTCCTTC
This sequence comes from Rhombomys opimus, assembly GCA_010120015.1. Taxonomy (NCBI): domain Eukaryota; kingdom Metazoa; phylum Chordata; class Mammalia; order Rodentia; family Muridae; genus Rhombomys; species Rhombomys opimus. Next base: position 2,222,521 of record REGO01000180.1, on the reverse strand, counting down.
CATATCTACCCCACATTCTTGAGACCTACCCCACTAACAAAAGACAAAGAAGAAGACAAAATAAATAAACAAGTCCAATTTGTGTTCCCCGTATACTCAGTAGAGCATGGTCAAACTTCTGGTGGCCAGCCGCTGAAGAGAACTCAAGTCATTCCACACCAGCTCCCCATTCCAGAAACCATCAGTGGTGGAAATCTATGCTTCAGCATTCATTTCACAATTTTTAAGAGTTCTTTTCGGTGGCTTCCTATTTATTCTGTTAGGATTTTTATTTGGAGTTTGGGGCGTGCCGTAGTGCTTGCCACAGGAGCTTTCTCTGTCCCTCTTTCTCAACTGTGAGTCTCTAGTCATCAATACCACTGCAAAGTAACTTCCTTGGAATTTATGGTCAGCAGGACCACAGATCATGGATTTCCACATGGATACTAGTGGCGGCACAAAGCAGAGGCATCCACATGGTCACCTAAATAACAAAAGTAGAGATGGAGAAATGGATAGTAATTATCTTTTGTGGGAGCATTGTGGATGTGAGTGGCCTGCACTGCTACATGAGGTTGTGTTGATGTCTCTGGCCTGCACTGCCATCAAGGACTATGATGACATCTGTCACCCATTCTGTAGCAGAGGGTTATGTTCATATCCCAGAAGATTTATTTTATTTTATTTTTATTCACTTTACATCTTTGTTGCAGCCCCTCCCAGTCCTGCCCTCTCTTCTTTCCTCTCTCATTCCCATCCCCTTTTCCAGCCAGCCTAGCTCATGAAGTTGCATCAGGACTGAGTGTGTCCTCTTCCCCTATGGCCTAGCAAGGCAGTCCTGCCAGGGGAAAGTGGACAAAAAGCTAGGAAGTGAGTCTATGTCCAATGCAGTCCCCTTCCCTTACCAGAGGACCCATATGAGGCCTAAGCTGCCCATCTGCTAGATGGGCCTAGGTCCAGTTTGTCCATGGACCTTGGTAGATGCTTCAGTCTTAGCAAGCTCCTCTGGGCCCTAGAGAACGAAGAGGACACCCACTAAGTAGGCAAGTCTCATAGCAAAGGGAGGGGAACACCAACCTACCCACAAAAACATTGACCCAGAATTTACCCTGCCTTCAAAATGTGCAGGATAACTCTAGAGCAGATAGAGCAGACCTTAAAGGAATGCCCAAACAATGCCAGGTCCTGCCAAAGACCCACTTTATGGGAGAGTGCCAACCCCTGACACTATGAATGATGCTCTGCTAAACTTACAGACAGAGTTGTCCTCCGAGAGGTTCTATCCAGCAGCACCTCAAAACAGATGCCAAGAATCACAGCCAAACATTGAGGGATGCATAGGGCATATGGAAAAGTAAGAGGAAAGAGAAAATGACCTGGAGGTGAGGAGCTCCGCATGAAGATCCTGTGAGATTTTTAAAACCAAGCATTTTCTTTCTTCTTGATTGCATATATCCTATCTTTCATCATATAACTTGAAGTTAAGTGTTATGTTAGTACTCAAAACTTGGGTCTTATTTAAAGCGTTTACAAACATAAAGGTTCAAATGCTTCTATATACCAATGCTAAGGTTTGTCAAATATTGGTAGCCATCTGGAAGCTGTGTTACAAATATAAATTTAGATATCATGGTGAAATTTTAATATTTAAGGTTATACATTGTAGAAGGGGAGTAGTGAGGAACTATGCAGAAAGACAGCAAAAAGTATGGATGTTTTACAGGGTTGTTGAAGCATCCTAAATATATATAAAGGTGATCTAAATAAAATCACCAAATAATGGGGGAGATAGAGCCCCAAATAGACATCACTTGTCACAAAATGAAGCTTCCATCACTGAGATTCAGTTACATATAATTGAATTATATAAAGGGAACCAAGAAACCACCCTACAAACCTGGCTATTGCCAAGACTATGAGATGTTCTCCACAAACTAATGGCAAGTCCTCATTACTGAAGACAACACCTACATAACTCATTGAAAAGAGAGAGAAGTAAGGCTTATGCCTACATAGACTCCTTACCTCTATGTGCTAACATCTATGTTACAGGAAGATATGCTGCAATCTATCAATGAAAAACATGAACACCAACCCAACCACAAACCCTTTGATCAACAATGGCATCCTGCCTATATGATATGTTGGCACAATAGTGGTAGGAAGTTGGCTAGAGTAACCAATTAATGTCCGACTTGATGGAATACCTATGTCATAAGATGGAAATAAAGGAAAACATAAAAACCCAACCCTATCGTTCAAAGATGTGTATTATGTGATAGATAGAAAATGTAGAAATGTGGTTACCTAACATTAACTTCTGTGAGAGGTACTGTTTTCCTGTTTGAAAAAAAATAGTTAAATGGCAGTATTGGTTAACATTAAGTGAAGAAAAACTGATGACTGCATTGGCTGGATTCTGAGTGTATAAGTTACTCTCCAGAATGTATTTTGGCAGGAACATAACTCAGTATTTTGCAGCGGAAACACAGTCCCAGGTGTGAAATTAGCACACGGAGTTGTCTGGCTCATGATCAAGAAAACTTTTATCCCAATAAATCAAATATATATATAGTGTTAGAAGGGACAACAGAATTCCCAAAAGAGATGTGGTCCAAAAATTTACACCATGTCCAAACAGCTCATCTCTCTCATGGAATATTTACTTTTCCTGCTCTGGAAAAATCGGTCTTGTTCTTTCTCCAGTATCTCTGTGCAGTGCTGTCTGTAGCTTGATGCTTTTATGGTTAAGGACAGAACACTTTTGTAGATGTCTACTTACAATTTATATCAGTTATAATTCAGTTGATTAATCCTTTGATACTGATGAGAAAGAACTGAACACAACCTCACAATTCATTTAGTCCAAGAAGAATATTAGTATGTAGCAGTCTGGAAAAATGCTGTTTTCTGTTTACCACATCCATGTAAACATCTCATCACTAACTTATAGAAGCAGTTTTGTTTCTCTAACTGCTCCAGCATCTTTGAAAGGGAAGGAAACAGAGGAGAGTCTCTAAAACCTTCGATCTCATCCCTTCCTAAGATCTGTTTACTCTGTGGTGGCTAAGAGCTAAAAGTGATTTTGAAATGTTTGCTGTGGTCACTGAAGAAATGGGTTTGAAATAAAATAAAACAGCTGAAAGGCTCTCATTCTGATTGCAATCTAGATCTGTTGCTCCCAAAACAAAAATCCTATACAAGGTCCTTAAAGAGCTGCCAAATGGACCCTAGGAGGAAACAGAAACAGAGGGATAAATGTGTATTCTGTGAAAGGAAATGCATTGAAAACCAAGGCTGTGAATAGGCCCAAGCCCAGAAGGAAACTATAGTAAAGTATTCATGGGTTGATTTCAGGGAATTCAAAGAAATAATTTTTAAGGAGAGTTGTAAATGGTGCATATGAAAGTCCAAGGAAATGGAGAAAATGATCAAAGACAAGTAGAGTCCGTAAGATATTAACCTTGCAGAAACAGGCTGTTTGATTTAAAGAACATACGAAAATGATCCAGAAAGTAGTGGTAGAAAATGAAATGGGAAGTACGAAGAGCATTGAGTTAGAGGATAAAAGATTTTATAGATAAATAAAGCTCCAATAAGGTTATGAGATCCTTTGTTGCCTCTTCAGAAATCAAAAGTAACTGATGCAGGGACAGAAAGATGCAATGGGATGTATTATACAGGTTTGGTCCATCATAAAATGGAGCAACACATACTAAATCACACTTGTTTCCCCAAAGATAATGAAACCCTGGGGTGGGGGTGGGAGTGAAAGAAGTTAAGGGTAGCCCACTGATCAGTCTTCTATTGATATTGTAGAAAAAAATAGCTATACTTAAGCCCACTTAATATAGAAGTTGAAAGAAACTATTAATGATAAAAGAATAAATAATGTTTACATGTATAAGCAAGCATAGGTGAACAAAATACATGTAGAAAATATATCTCATGTGGTCCACTGGTTTTTCATTACTATTAAATAGTAATATTTCAGGTAGAACATGAGTTAACATCAAACATGCCACATTTGCCTTCTTATTTAAAAGTAGAAGAAAAAAAGATTGGTAAGGATATGTTACAGACAAAATTTCTACTTTGGCTGTCCTAATCATGTAATGGTACTTCAAGCTTAAGCCAGCTTAAACTTCTAATGCCCATGACAGTGGTATCAGACTGAAACGTTATGGGAAAATAAGCATCCTAAAACCTGCAGAGGCATCATGGAAGCATACTTTCCAAAAGCCTTTGGCAGCTGCTAGCTACATATTATTTCTGCAACAACTAAATTATTTAGAATATTTTTATAAATATTCTGAATGTTCTCTTCTTCTTCTTAAGGTTACCATTTAAACTCACTACAAATGAAGATAAAGCAGGTCAATATTTTATGTCAATATGACAAGTATATATTTTCTTATTTGATTTCGGACCTTTGCCTGTAGGTGACCAGAAAGCATTTGCATAATTAATAGAAACTAACAGTTAGGAAAGTCAGAATATACAGTTTATATGCATGCTTTTAGTTTCTATCTTCATATCTCACAACTCTCTGCATCGAATGATATCATGTTTTTTTTTTTTTCAATTTTTAGGTAGTTGACTGCTTTAAGTCCAATACACATACAGACCCTAGCTTCATATGAGTTAAAGAGCTCATACACGTAGATTATTTTGTAATATCCTATCTATTAGAAATAAGAAAAGGATAGAGATTTAGAAGTTTACTTCTCTGCAGATATTATCCAAATGAGTGCTTTTCTTCAATGGTGAATTTTATAAACTATTCTGAAAATGAATTTAATTGCGGCAGAATTTTCACAGAAGTACAGCCATTAGAATGCCAGTCCTCTTTTTCCTTGGCCTTGACTAATTTTACTAATGCTCTAAAATGTTGTATTCGAAATCATCTGTGTGGATCACTGCTTTTAACATATTTTCCACCAGTACATGTTCTACTATGATAATACGTTTCATGCACTATCCACTACAGCACAATGTTGACGTTGCTAATTCAATGGTAGGTGGTACCCATTACCACCAAAGTAGGAACTCGGGAAATGATAAACTGACAGAATGCAGTACTCTGTACATATGTTCAACGCCACAAACGAGCCACTCTGCAGTTTCTTGTTATGCAGCTAGTTGGCTCTGGAAAGTGAAGTGACCGTCTTACTTGGCAGCCAGTGGGCTTCTGACTCTTGTGTCACTCAGTGGCGTTCTTGAGTAATCCTTATTTCTCATCGGCTTACTATCAGAAATACAATTCTCAGGAAGCTGTGGTATCACACAAGCTTCGCTTTGCCTTTCTAAATTAAATTACGCTATGGCTTTTATACTGGAGCTACCTGTGGGCTGATTTGATTGCAGGTAAACAGAGCAAAAACATTACCAATGACACATTCTCAATCCAAGGCATTTTTGCATTATGAATCAAAACGAGGGGTCAGGGGGATGTCAGCATCTGCCTTACTGGTTTTATGGACTGTGTTTACCAGGTACTCAACAAGGAGACCAAAAAGCAGTGGCCTAAGAGGAAATATTTCTAAGGAATCTCTGTGCTATTCATAAAATAAAATAAAACTGTCCTTAAGTCAAAACATTCTCTGTTGGGATACAAAGTGAATAAATTGTGATAAATAAATAAATTCCCTGCTGCCTTTGCCACTCCAAAGGTTATGAGATCATTACATTGTGCTGTGTAGTGAGCATGTAAAATTGGCGCTCAGACAACATCAGATCTGCTCTTATTGGAGAGAGACTCAGTTATCCACATAACTAGGCTTAGATGTTGAGACAATGATAAAATGAAGGTAAAGAGCCACATAAGGGCAGTTAAGAACACAAATACTAAACCAACAGCACTGTTTGTTTTTCTTCTATAGGAAGTTACCAGCTGTACCATTTTTCAGCCACAGCTAGTGATTATAAGTATTCATTCAACATAAGCCCAATTCTCAAATGCCAGACACTGAGTGGCACAGTTTCCAGATGTAGCTCGTAGTAGATCATGTCTTGAGTAATGCAGTCAGATCTGAAAAGACTGCTAACGCAAATCTCCATCAAATACAAGTAATTTCCAGACAATTCCAGACATAAGGGAGAAAGTAGAATTAAGGCTCTACTTACAGTGTATCAAAGCAGATGCTGAGACTCATAACCAAACCTTCGGCAGAGTGCAGGGAATCACATGAAAGAAGGGGATTCAGTATGACATGCAGAGGACAAGAACTCCACAAGGACCTAATATATCTGGGCACAGGGGTGTTTTATGAGACTGTTTGTCCAACCAAGGACCATATATGGATATACCCTAGAACCCCTGTTCAGATGTAGTCCATGGTAGCTCAGTATCCAAGTGGGCACCCTAGTAAGGGAACAGAGACTATTTCTGACATGAACTCAATGTCTGGCTCTTTGACCTCCCCCACCCCACCCCGAGGGAGGAGCAGCCTTGCTAGGCCAGAGAGGTGGACATTGTAGCCAGTCCTGAAGAAACTTGATAAGCTAGGGTCAGATGGAAGGGGAGGAGGACCTCCCCTATCTGTGGACTTGGAAAGGGGCAGAGAGGAGATGAGGGAAGGAGGGTGGGATTGGGAAGAAATGAGGGAGCAGGCTACAACTGGGTTACAAAGTTAGTAAACTGTAACTAATATTTAAAAAACATTTTCCACCATCAAACTTTATGTCCTTTAGAAAGTGCTTTTGTGTCTTCAAGTAATAACACAGTTGAAACACACACACAGAGTTAGTTGATTTGAAGAGATGAAAGAAGTCCATGTTAATATGTTATTTCCTCCAGAATACCCATGGTTTTAATGGTTTTCTGTTTTGTTTTTCAGTAACTATTTCTCAGTGCAGCAACTGCATATATGATCGCATCTCCTTAGATGTCCATTTTACCTACCCTGCTCACTGCGAAGGACAGACAGTTTGACTCCAAACCTAAACACCAGCTCCAAGCTCTCAGCTCTGAAGTGCTCAAAATAGTTTATGTCCATGTATAAACTGAGCCATCAGAAATAGGACCTCAATCCATTAAAATGTCAGGAGATCAAGTTCACAATGAGGCAATGGCTAAATTTCTAAGCCTGGAGGCTGCTCCATTGTCAAAGCTTCCAGATTATATAGGTGGTTGATTTACTAACATGGAGGCCAACAAGATTTGTGTTCTCAGAGAGTGATTTAGTGGTTGAATTCACTGTGTCCCATGAACTACAAATAATAGCTACTTAGAAAAGGAAATTCAAACAAGCTGCTTTTAAATAACATAACCATTAAGAAGTTCCCAGATGTATTGCTGTGTTCAGGGTTTTTATATATAATCTATTTAACACACTCCCACAGAAAAATTTAAAATAATGGAACTAGATCTGACCTATTCTTTAATTAAATAGACTCTTACCTATCCTTTACTTTAAACAATCAGTTTATTTTGATGCTTTTTAAATAAATTTACAAGGACAGAAACTATCATAAGAAATACTCCTATTTTGCTAAAGTAAAATAAATAAACTACACTCTGAATTACTAAGAACTTTTATCTTTTGACCAACTACTAATAACAATAACTTTTTTAGTAATCAAGTTTTTACAAAGCTAAGGTACCATTGCTACTTATAGTTATGATGCTTTAATGTCAACCATTTTCCCCTGATATCCTCAAATTGCAGGACAGTCCTGCAATTTTTATGGAGCAATAATAAGTCATTGCTTTAATAAATAATCTATATTTGAATATTATAATAATTGTCTACATAAAGAGCAGTCCTGAATTACAGCATTGTGTTTATTTGTCAATGATCATCTATTCTGACTTAAACCATATGGGCAAAATGTGAGTGAGACAAATGTTTTCTATTAAAGTGTTTTATCAAGACTTTAAGTAATTATCTAATATAAGCTTAATTAAATGTGAGCTGAGTGTGATGCTTAACACCTGTAATACCAGAATTCTAGAGGCAGAAGCAATGAAAGCAGTTTAAGGGCAGTATGAGCTGCCTGGTGAGTTTAAATGAAGAGTACATGGGAGCCTGCCTCCAAAATAAGTACTCAAACAAACAAAAATTATCTAATCTAGGTGTAACATCAGTTTTGTTAAAAATGGGTAAAAAAAAAATTGATTGATCTTTTTATACCAGGTAGGGAGTAGAAGGAAAGATGAATAACAAAGAGAGAAGAAAAAGTTGTAGAAAATCTTATTCTGAAGAGTGTGAGCATGCATGCATGTGTGTGTGTGTGTGTGTGTGTGTGTGTGTGTGTGTGTGTGTGTTTGTGTGCCTATGAAAGGGTGCGGTGAGGGAATGTGTGGAATGTGTATATGTGCATGTGTGCATACATGCATGCATGTATGTGTGAGTGTGTGTGTTTGTGTGTGTTTATTTGTGTGTGTGCTTGTGTGTGTTTTATTGCTTATGAAGAACAAAATGAACTAGATTAACATGGTCTCTGTTTTAAATTAAGAAACATGAACCAAAACAAAAAATGTACACCAAAAATATAACTACATTTTGAAAGTTCTGGAGAGAAAACAAAAAAATATTATCTTGTGGGGTACAGATGAGGAGAGAAGACCTGTGGCCTGAAGTGATTGCAGCCTTCTCAACATGAAGGAGATTTTCGTGCGTGTGGAGCCTGCTGTGATGACATCGGAAGAATGGAAACATGAAGGACAAGGCCCAGACAAGGCAATGAAGTGGTCCTGAAGGAAAAGCTGGCCTCCCACATTCTTAGAACCTCACAATGAGGCATTGTGCTGCCTGGGTTTCTGCTTCAGTGAGTCAGTTAATGTCAGCAAAATGGTGACCGCTATTGCTAGATATTTAGTCATGACCCATTGTATTCTTCCAGGCCCTTTAATCTTTGTCCAATTAAAAGATTTCCTTATGTATTGCTAATATGTCTTTGGCATGGCAGGGCCATATGAATAAGCAGGGTGTCATCACCAGCCTGAAAGTTCATTGTGCTAATGTGAGAAATCCAACCAAAAGAGAAGAATAAAGCATCTCACTGTACGTGCACACTGCTTCCATCCCGTAGAGCCTCTGCTTCTGAGGAACCTTTTACCTTTATTCAAAACCAGACTCAACAGTGCTGAGTTTTACATAGCTCTGTGATGGCTGTTGACTCCTTGTATTCTGTTTCCAGAGAAGACTGAACAAATGTACACTTAACCCAGACAAAAAACCGCCCACAGATCAGATACATTATTCTATCAAAGTGTAACTTGGTGATAACAATGACTTTACTGGGGTTACTTACAAGTCTACGGGTGAGAAGTTACTCACAGGAATAAGAATGACAACTACAAGGCGGCCACATCACCAGAAAAGCCCACCTCATCTCTGTTGAGAACTCATAAGGTCTGAACCCCTGGAACTTTCTTCATGCCTTTCAGGCAGCTCAACAGTTCCAGGGTATCTTCCTTCCAATGGCCTGATGGATCCGGGCATCCTCACTCCAAAGCAATTCTTTGCTGATTGTGTAAACTAAGGATACAGTTTTCTGAATCTTGTTTCAGCTTTCTCAGACTTGTGAAGTTTGTTTATCTCATAAGTCTCATGGAATCTCTTTCCACCCTCTAGTAGAGACTATTTCAGGTTAGAGGAAAGCGTTATACAGTACTTCTTTGGATCATATATATGTATAGATAGATAGACAGACAGATAAGTGTTAAACATCAAATATATGTATATTATATGCATGTATATATGCAAATATAATATATAATATATACAATATATTAATATATAGATATGTAACATACATAATATATAATATATTAGTATATATAACAGTGATCAGTAAATCACTAGTTTTTAAATGTATAAAATGATTATATTTAAATACATATTCAAAATCTGATGCTCTTTAGGAAGAATATAGGAAGAAATTTGAGGCACCAAAGCCCATTCTTATTAGAACATGAGTTTTGTATATATTTATATAGGTTAGAACATGAGTTTTGTATATGTTTGCAATATCTAAAGTCTCTGAAGCTACTTTAGGGGATATGGAAGCCACTAACACCTGCATATAGCATATATCTCATAAAAAATCTCTTCCTTCATGATATTTTTGTTCAGAAAGTTATTTTCAGAATTGTTAATTGAAGACACAACTGAAAAGTAATGTTGTGACTAAAATCCTTTAATTTTTATTTAGTATAGGCAAAGCCAAAAAGGTTTGATGGTTATTTATAAATTCAGTACTGCTTATTTTCATTAACTGATCACTTGGTGTTAGAGGTAGATCCATACAACTGCATATAAATTAAATAATCTCAAAATGCAAAAGTTTTTAAAGTACTTGCTATTGGGTAAAGATTCATAATTCTTTAGTGTTCATCATTTGTTGTCATCTTGAGACAGGATCTCAGAATGTATCTATGGCTATTCTGAAACTCGTTATAATATAGTGAAGTTATCCAAATAGACATGCAGCATTGACTGTCTTTCATATAAGCAAAATTATATTCTAATTCATAATTATCTGGCTTCAATTGAATATATATCATCCAATATTTTATCATTTTATCATTGTTTAGATTTAATAAAGTGAAAATTAGAGGGCAGATATAGTGTCTACTCTAGATGTCAATTCTGAGTTTCTCTGGCATGCATCACAAGTAAATATGAAATAATGCCAAAACACGTTTGCAAGGCAAATTATGTGTTGCCAGGAACACCAAAATAAAATCTATAATGCTTTAAGCATCATAACAGCAGAATGCATATTGTTTTTCATTTCATGCTTCTTAAACACTGGACTCATTTTCTGAATCAATCTTCTTTACTCTTTTATATGCCTTTGGCAGAGCTGTTCCCCACACTGTTTACAAGATGAATTTCCTTGCTTTTCTTTAAACTTGTTTTTTCCTTTGCTTTTCATAACCCTTTTTTATTTAGAAATTAATGTTCCATTACATATATGTTAGTATATTAGCATATGTAAAGAAATGCCTTGAATATCTTCATTGGTAATAATTTGACTTTCAGAGAAAGATAGGAATATATTTTAAATATATAACTACAGTGATGAGACACACAGTTAGATATATGTTATATGTAAATAAATAAATATAAATAACCCTAGGCATTTTGATAAACTCTTCTTTCTCATTGTATTCAGTGGCAAAGTTTTCCTTAACTTTCTTACAAAAAAATTTAATATTCTCACTTTATTCTTATCAAAGCAACAGTTGATGCTATGTTTATCATTCTAAAATCATAATAAACCTTTGTTTCTATAATAGTATAACTTCTGGGACATGAGAATGTAATAATACTGGCTCCAAGAGGAATTCCGGGTGCTGCAAAGTAAGACATATTTGCTGCTGTCATCTGGTAGTTGTAAGGAGCCCTAGAAATTCAGTGTAGATGTGCTCTGAGTGATTTTATTTATATTATTATATAACCCAGTTTTATGATAACAAAAATTTGCTGTGTTTTGTCCTATATACTGTTAGCTCTGTTTTCCTAGTCTACTGTTATTTCCATGTTAGTGCAGGACCAGTATCTTAAAAGACATATGCCAATTATACCCTAATCACATGATCAGCCAAATAAAAATAAATACAAAGAAAGACGCTGAAAACTAAGTGGATGAATTTAAATATAAACTTTTTAAAAGGGTATTTTTGTCTTGCATTTTAGAAGAAGACATTATTTTTAAAAATGAGACATCCACAGTGTGATTCCATAAGTACACATAACAGTAACTTTCTATCTCTTCAAGGGAAATTATTTATCTCCTGGGGCAAAGCTTCATTCAGGTTCTGGTATGCAAAAAGAACATATTTATTGTGTTAAAACCTAAGCAGAGTAAGAATGTGTTGTCAGCTTATAGAATCCAAAACCTCCTGGGATGATGTTCAATGCCATAATGAATAAAAAGAACCTAGAACTTGTATATATATATATATGCACCAGTACAGAGATTTCATCCCAGTTAATCAGCCAACTACAGAGGCTGACCTTACAAATGTCTTTTAGCGTGAAGCACAGGAGGCAGTCTTCAGAAGCCGTAGACAGAATTCCTGTAGGTCATTCCTATATCTATCATGTGAAGTGTGCTTTCTCTCAGAATCCATGCTGGAGTTGTTAAATTCATTAAGAAGTTCTAATACTCCATAAGCACCCTCGGTTGCCCATGGAGTCATTAAGAAGATGAATACTGTTTTATAATTTGTTTGTTATTTTTTCCTCTATATCATTGTAAATTTCCATTCCAATAAAATATTTGCTTTCTTTATCAAATTTCACCTTTACCATATTAGTTAGCACATAAAATTGACTTCTCAATTGCTCAAAGAATGGTTCAATCTAATAAATTTACCCAGTGCCTAGTAATGAAAAAGAGAGATGTATTTTACATGTAGTTAAATTATGATATTTAAAACTATGGATTCTGAAATTAAACTTTGTTCAAATCCTAGGTTTCATACTAATCTAGTGTACGACTTTAGGAGTAAGTCTGGCAGATTTTCTGTGGATCAATTATTTGAATTTCAATTGAGAAAAATGGTGCTTACTAGATGTCATTTTTTTTTTAGGTCTCATATGAGATAATATTTGTATAATGCTCAACACATGGCCTGGAAAAATGGTTTCCTTAGTGGGTGTACATTTATGTGTATGTAATTGTATGCATATATACAGTAAGGAACAATTTAGAACTTATCTTATGCAATATTACTTTACTTCTAGAAATAGTAAAACTTTGTAATTTGTCTAACTGGCAACTTAACTGTGAATTGAACCTCTTATTTATCAAATTCATACTGAAGGTTTATATTCCGGATACCTTGGTTTCCAAAATATTTTTACAGACTTGAGATACATGTTTTAGGAAGACAATTATTTTATGAAGAATATAAAAAATGCAGGAAAATTACCCTAGAATCTAAATCAATACATATGAATAACAATTTTTATATAATTGCCAGAATATCCCCCTGTCTTTATTTAACAGATGAAAACAGATGCAGATACCTGGAGCCAAACAATAGGCTGAGCTCAGGGAGTTGATGTCAGTTGACTCTCAAGTTCATAGTCTAGACACTCTTTAGGTATAATTTCTAACAGAGACCTTTCTGTTGCTTTGTGTGAACTGTTAAATAATGATCACAATGGAGTTAGTTTGGTTGCAAATCATTCAGCTCAGTATTAGATATAATACAGGTGTTCAATAAATGGTAAAACAAGAAAGCTTAATAACTAAAATCACATGTTGTAGAACCAGACTACTTGAACAGGAGTGCTGATCCCAGCAATTATTAAATGTGAAATTTTGCCAGTTACTTAAACACCTTATTAATTATTAATTTAAAGGATATCTTAATCGGCATTTAAAATATTTTAGTGAAATGCATGCATCTAAATACATTACAATAAGTATTAGGTATGAGTTTGTGTTTAATTTCTCTTTAGGGCTGAATGGATCATTAGTAAATATTATCCTACAGGTTATAATTTAAGTAATTGCAATAATATGTATGCTTCTAGAATGTTATGGGTGTCTGAGAGGCTGCACACACATGAAAGGGAAAGTACAGTCTGTTATGGCTCCTGTGCAGAATTAAGCCCCCTTCCCTAACGTTTCCTGCAGTCTTGCAACATATCGGCAACAGCTTAAGGACCGAGGTCCAGGATCTCATTTTCAGTTTGTTCTAACTGCAGGAGACTTTCCCGTATGCTACATCACAATTACAGCCTCTTCAAAATGGTTCTTATTCATCTAAAAACATACACTGTAAACCCAGGCTATCTTCTCTGCTTATTATCTAACTCCTTACCCTTCCAACTTACTATTTGAAAGGTTTAAAAGCCAAGGACCAGCAAGGAAGCTCAGCAGGTAAAGACACGCGGTGAAAGGAGAGAACCAATTCCTATGGCTTGTTCTATGATGTAAACACATGCACCATGACACTCATGCCCACACATATATTCAACTCACATACAAGTACATAAATAAATGTAAAAAATAACAAAATTTGAAGGAAAAATATATCTTATGCAGTGAGGAATCTCACAACTCAGAAATTCTAAAATCAGCCTGGGCATGTGGTCCCAGGACAATTCTTGGATTTGCCATCTGATATTTAGTAGATTCCAGCATATCAATGTTCTCTGTTGAAAGAAGTTGTTTGATTTTGTAGAAAAAAAAGTCTTCTGATGATCCAAAGACATCTTTTGTTTTGATTTAAAAAAACTCTATATTTTTTAGTACAGCCTGTCAATATTTCAACCAACATTATTCTTTTCAAGAATCTGTGAATTTCTTATAAATTTCCATATTCACTAATCTTCCTGAAATAACATGTTCTTGGGTTTTCTGTAATGAAATTAGGGCAATAATTTAAATGAAAATTCTGCAGATTGGATACATGAGACACATGAAGGAATTTTTATCATTTCAGACTTGCTTTACATCTATATTATTTTCTTCTAAGATTTTTTTATAATTTTAGTTCTTTTATGTATTCTGCATTTTTAATACCTCTATTGGCTTCTTTGATTGTCCTCTTCTCCTTCTGGTTTCCATTCTAATTGTCTTGAAGTCTCTTTAGATTGAGTTCTACTCTCATTCATTGTATTTTCTGTTTTCCACATTACTGTGCTAGATGCAGTTCTTAGGAAACTGTACCAGTGCACATCTTAGCTATTTTTAAACTTTCAATAATACCTTCTCCATAATCTGTCAGGATCTCTACTATTCAAGACCCATGAGTTTCCCTTTCTTTGGTCTTTCCAGTTTTAGTCTGTTCTCATAAGACTTAAATACGTTGACTACATTTATTTTCTTAAATACTACATCATAGTTCTAGTCAAAACACACACACATACAGCTAGTCCATGTACATGAGATTTCATGCAGACCTCAGAAAAGGTAATTATTTCAATGAGAACTCTTTATTGGCCTTGATACACATAAAATATTCATAATCATATGCTTATATTTTATTTTTTTATATTTTTTTAAATTTTTTTATTTAACTTTTATTAAATATACTTTATTCCTTTTGTATCCCCCCATAAGTCCCTCCCTCCTCCCCTCCCGGTCTCACCCTCCCCCCCTTTCTGCATGCATGCCTCTCCCCAAGTCCACTGATAGGGGAGGTCCTCCTCTCCTTCTTTCTGATTTTTTTTTTGTTGTTCTCAATGCAGTTTATTCAGGAACCTTGAACAATCTTCTGACCCTGGGGAAAGCCAGTCCACAGCTTAAAATAGCCTCTGGGTAGCCAACCCCAGCGTGCCTCGTGGGCAATGCAGATAGGTCCACATACACGGAAGCAAGCCAGATCCTCAGCCTTAGCCAAATATGGAGTTGTTTGTGACATTGGTACAAAGTCCCAATTTATTTCTAATATCAGAGATCAGACCTCTACTCTTGCCTGATGCGTCTAAAACAAAAAGGGGGAACTGTAGAGAGCTGCGTAATACCGCCTTATATTTTATTTTTAATTAATTAATTTATTCACTTTAAATCCCTGCCTTAGTGTCCACCCTCTTCTCCTCTCTGTCCCACACTCCCTCTCTATGCCCCAGCTCTCATTCCCTATTCCTCCTCCTCTGACCCTATTCCTCAGAAAAGGGGAGCCCTCCTACCCACCCACCCCACCTCATCAAGTCACATGAGGACTGAGTTCATCCTCTTCTCCTGTGACTTGGGTAAGGCAGCTCCATCAGAAGTTATCAAAAAGAAAGCAATAGAGTCCATGTCAGAGACAGCCCCTGCTCCCTTTGTTAGTGAACCCACATGAAGCCTGAGCTGTCCATTGGCTATATATATGCAGAAGACATAGATCCAGTCCATGCATAGTCTTGGTTGGTGTATCAGACTCACAGGACTCTCTGGTCCCTGGTTAGTTGCCTCTGTTAGTTTTCTTCTTGAGCTCTATGTCATTTTACCCTTCCACCACTAGACTTCTTATGCTTCTTCCAATGTTTGGATGTGTGTCTCAGCATCTGGTTTGAACCATTGCTCTGTGGAGCCTCCCAGAGTATAACTCTACTAGGCTCCTGTCTGCAGGCACAGCAGAGTATCATCAATAGTGTCAGGGGTTAGCTCTCCATGGCGTGGGTCTTGGATTGGACCGAGACGTTCCCTCATTGTCTGCTCCATGTGTTCTATCTTTGTCCCTGCAGGTGTTTAAGTCAGGACAAGCTTTGGAGTGAAGTTTTTGTGGGTGGGTGGGTATTCTCCCCCCTTCAAAAGAGTCTTGTCTAGTTATAGGGTGTCCTCTTCAGTCTCCATGGCCCCTGCTACCAGGAAGTCCCCTCATACAATCCCAGAGGCTAATTCTAACTTAGGTCTCCAGCTTGTCACAGAGATGTTCCCAACAACAGTTTCTCTTTTGCCTTCAGTCCTTTTGTCCCCCTGTCCCTGATCTCCATCCTTATTTCTCTCTGTGCTCCCTCTCCTACCTTATGTCCTCTCTTCAACCATTACCTCTCTCTATTGAATCCCCCCTTCTGAGTGAGATTTAAGCATCCTCCATTGGGTCTTACTTGTTAATTGTTTTGGGGGGTGGTCTGTGCATTGTAGTATGTTTATCTTGTGCTTTATAGCTAAAATCTGCTTATAAGTGAGTACATACTATGTGTTTTTTGGGGGTCTTGGTTACCTCAGTCAGGATGATCTTTTCTAGTTCCATCCATTTGCCTGCAAATTTCATGATATTCTCATTTTTTTAATGGCTAAGTAGTATTCCATTGTGTAAATGCACCACAATTTCTTTATTCATTATTCAGTTGAGGGACGTCTAGATTGTTTCCATATCCTGGCTCTTATAAATAAAGCTGCTATGAACATGGTTGAGCAAATGTCCTTGTCCTATGGTGGAACACATTTTGGGTATATGCCTGGGAGTAGTATAGCAGCATGTGAGCTGCTTTCCCAGTTGTCTGAGAAACCACCAGATTGATTTCTAAAGTGATTGTATAAGGTTGCACACCAGCAATGGAGGAGTGCTCCCCTTTCTCCATATCCTTGCCATCCTGTGCTGTCACTTCAGTTTTTTATCTTAGCCATTCTGATGGGTGTAAGATGGGATCTCAGAATCTTTGATTTGCATTTTCCTGATGACTAAGAACGTTGAACAATTCTTTAAGTAATTCTCGGCCATTCAAGATTCCTCTGCTGAGATTTCACTGTATAGCTCTGTGCCCCATTTTTTTAATTGAGTTACATGATTTTTTCATGTTAATATAACAAAATGGCAGTCTACAGATTGGGAAAGGATCTTCACTAGTACAAAGCACATAGATTTTCTAGTGTCTGGATTTTTTTTAAAGGTCAAGACACCTTTGGTTCACTTTTTAAAGCATTTCAATAAAAGTACAATTACTAAGTTCTTATACAACTTTGTCAGAATCCGAGATTCAACACAAGGGAAACTTCCTGATAGAGTCTTTTGCCACGTGTTCCACACATTTGCTTTTTTCAACAAGTGAGAGAAAACTGTCTAAATTGTGTCTTCTCTCGTGGTGTGGTTCCTAAGCAACATATGAGGGAGCATGAAATTTTCTGAATTTAGTTATTTCTCCAAAAGCTGGTATCTACAGAAGTGGTTTGAAGTGGCTTAATTATCTATGTTTTAAATAAAATGAAACTCATTTTTCCTACATAGGTTTGTGAAGCTTATTCCATCTTGAAATATTTCTCAATACCATAGGGAAGTAGCAATAGCAATCAATTAAACATTTGTGGGATCATACATGGTATTCTAATAAAAATTTAATTAATTTCTGTCTCTTCCTGTTTCAAGTGGTTGCTGGCATTTTCCCTGGCTTATCTAACACATTCTGAGATTTTTATTTTTTTTCATGTACTTAAGACAAAACATCTGGAGGAAAAGAAATGATTCAGTTTGGCTAAGGATGAATGCCTTTTCCTTGAGAATTCAACATGTTCTTTTAATAATTTTATTTCATAGATTTGATTTAAAAATAACAGAAAGGTAAAAGAAAGTTTACGATATTTTTATCACTGTCTTTCTACTGAAGTACAGAATGACAGCAATAAAATATGTAAATAATGAGTATTTATTTTGTTTGTACTAAAATAATTCATAGTTCTTGAAATTATTATAATCACTGTAATTTAAGATTATATCCAATTTATTTAATGGATTGAAATTAATCATTACTAATTTATTGAGATTTTATGATTGTGTATGGGGGTATAAGTTTTCTGTTGTTTGTAAGTGTGTAATGAAGAAAAAAATGCTTCCCTTAAAAAAAGAAGTTACTTATTTAATTAGCTAAATATTAGCACATGCAAAGAATAAATGGTGGCTTCTCTGATCACAGTAAACAAAAGCAGAATAAATGATACAGTGGAAGTCACACTCAACAACTTAGTAAAAGTTCAGCTACACAGAAGACAATGACCTCAAATTGTGATAGCTGCTCAGGAATATTAACTTACCAAGTCAACAAGAGGATACATTCGTTCTTTCGTTTCTACTACTTCTACTTGGGGCAAAGTCACTGATAAGTTGGCTTATATTCAGGAACTAGTTGGATTCAAGTATTCACATTTTTATGTAGGTTATTGCCAAATGTAGCTAAAATGCTGTTAAAGTTCTCATTGTGGGTACCTGGTAGATAATGGTTTATTTTCTGGTCGTTTAGCAGAATCTAAATAGACATTTTTTTGGTTTTATATTTTAAAAAGCAAATAAATAACATGAAAATAACAATTTCAAAGCATATTCTCCTTTGCTGTCATCCTTTTTTACTTTTTTTAAGTTTTTACTCACCTCTTATGAGATGTAGACTAGCAGAATTTTTCCTCTCTCTCTTCTCTAATAATTTAAATTTATTTTTATAATTTATTTACTTTACATCCTAATTGCAACCCCCTCTCTCTTCTCCTCCCAGTCCCAACCACCCTTCCTCTTCCCCTACCACGTGATCCCAGCCTATCAAGTGTCATTAGGACTGTCCGCCTTCTCTTCCTCTGTGGTATGGCAAGGCCCTCACACTAGGGGAAAATAATCAAAGAGCAGGCAACAGAGTCCATGTCAGACAGAGTCTCTGCTCCACTTACTAGGGACCCACATGGAGACTGAGCTGCCTATGGTCTACATCTGAGCAGGAGGTCTACGTCCTCCCCATGCATGGTCCTTGGTTGGTGCATCAGTTTCTGCAGGCCCCCATGGGGCCCGATTTATTGGCTCTGTTGGATCTCTTATGGAGTTCCTGTCCTCTCTGAGTCTCTCTTTTGTATGACTCCCTGTGTTCTGCCCCTAGTTTGGCTGTGAGTCTGAGCGTCTGCTTTGATCACTCCTGCTGGGTGGAGTCTTTCAGAGAACATCTATAATATGTCCCATGCTGTTTCCTCTCTTCAACGGCTTTGGTGTCTATTCCACTTGACCTTCTGAATGAGAATTAAGCATCCTCCCTAAGGTCCTCCAAGTTATTTAGCTTCTTCAGGTCTGTGGATTTTAGTATGGTTATCCTGTAATATATGGCTAATATTCACTTATAAGTTAATATATACCATGCTTTTCTTTCTGGTTCTGATTACCTCACTCAGGAAGTTCTTTCCTAGTTCCATCCATTTGCCAGCTAATTTAAAGATGGTTTCGTTTTAAATAGCTGAATAATATTCCATTGTATAAATGTACCACAATTTCTGTATCCATTCTTTGGTTGAGGGACATCTGGGTTGTTTCCAGATTCTGCCTATTACAAATAAAGCTTCTATGAACACAGCTAAGCAAGTCTCCTGGTTGTATGGTGGATCATCTTTCAGGTATACAAGCAGGAGTACTATAGCTGTGTCTTGATGTAGAGTTGTTGCCAATTTTTGGAAAAGGGCCAGACTGATTTCCAAAGTGGTTGTATAAGTTAACACTACTATAAGTAATGGAGGTGTGTTTCCTTTTCTCTACATCATAGTCAGCATTTGCTGTCACTTGAGTTATTGATCTTTGCCATTTTGTTGTAAGATGGAATGTAAGAAGGAATCTCACAGTCATTTTGCATTTCCCTGATAACTAAGGACATTGAACATTTCTTTAAATCTTTCTCTGCCATTTGATATTCCTCTGTTGAGAATTCTCTGTTTAGTTCTGTACCCCATTTTTTAATTGGATTATTCGGTTTATTGGAGTTTAATTTCTTGAGTTCTTTATATATTTTGGATGTTAGCCCTCTGTCAGATAGAGGGTTGGTGAAAATCCTTACCAGTCTGTAGGCTGTTGTTTTGTTCTGATGACAGTGTACTTTGCTTTACAGAAGCTTTTTAGTTTCATGAGTTCCCATTTATGAATTGTTGATCTTAGAGCCTGAGCTGTTGGTATTCTGTTCAGGAAGTTATCTCCTCTCTCAATGAGATCAAGGATCTTCCCCACTTTTTCTTTTAGTAGATTTAGTTTGTCTTGTATTTTTTGTTGAGGTTTTTGATCTATTTGGCTTTTAATTTTGTGCACGGTATTAGATATGGGTCTATTAGCATTTTTTGACATGTAGACATCCAATTAGACCAACACCATTTGTTGAAGATGCTATCTTTTTTTTCCATTGTATAGTTTTCTATCCTTTGTCAAGAATCAAGTGTCTGTTGGTGTGTGGGTTTATTTCTGGGTCTTCAATTCAATTCCATGGATCAACCGGTCTGTTTCTGGGCCAGTACCATGCAATTTTTATGACTGTTCCTCTATAACACAGCTTGAGATCAGGAATGGAAATACCTCCTGAAGATCTTCTGTCCTAAAGGATTGTTATAGTTATTTTGGGTTTTTTGTTTTTCTATATGAATTTGAGAATTGTTCTTTCATGGTCTGTAAAGAATTGTGTTGGTATTTTGTTTGGGATTGCAGTGAATCTATAAGTTGGTTTTGGTAAGATGGCCATTTTTACTATTTTGATCCTACTGGTCCATGAGCATGGGAGATCTATCTTTCTATCTTCAATTTCTTTCTTCAGAGACTTGAAAGGTTTTTCTGTTTGTTTCTTTTTACGTACAGGTCTTTCACTTGCTTGGTTAGGGTTACACCAACATACTTTGTTATTTGTGGCTATTGTAACAGGTGCAGTGTCCCTTATTTCTATCTCAGCCAATTTTTCTTTCATATACAGATTTTTCTTGAGTTAGTTTGGTATCCAGTAAGTTTGCTGAAGCTGTTTATCAGCTGTAGGAGTTCCAGGTAGAATTTTCGGGGTCACTTATGTATAGGATGATATCATCTGCGGATAGTGATATTTTGACTTTTCCTTTCCAATATGTAGTCCTTAATATCTTTTAGCTGTCTAATTGCTCTGGCTAGGATTTCCAGTAATATACTGAAGAGATAAGGAGAGAGTGAACAGTCTTTTCATGTTCCCAGTTTCAGTGAAATTGATTAATTTTTCTCTCTGTTTAGTTTAATATTGCCTGTAGGCTTGCTGAATATTGCTTTTACTGTGTTTTAGTATGGGCCTTGTATCCTTGATCTCTCCAAGACTTTAAACATGAATGGGTGCTGGACTTTGTCAAATGCTTTTTCAGCATCTAAGGAGATGACCATGTGAGTATTTTTACTATTATTTCAGTTTGTTTATATGGTACATTACATTGATAGATTTCCATATATTAAACCACACCTGCATGTGTGGCATGAAGCCTACTCTGTCTTGGTCAATATTTTTGATGTGTTTTTAGATTTGGTTTTATTGAGTATTTTTGCATCAATATTCATAAGAGAGATTGGTCTGAAAATCTCTTTTTTGTTAGGTCTTTGGATGGTTTAGATAACTAGGTGATCCTGGCCTCAGTTAAGTAATGTTTCTTCCATTTTGATTTTGTGGAATAGTTTGAAGAGTATTGGTATTATCTCTTCTTTGAAGGTCTGGTAGTATTCTGACCTGAAACCATCTGGCCCTGGGCTTTTTTGGACTGCTTCTATTTCCTTAGGGATATAGAAATATTTAATTTGACTACTTGTTCTTGATTTAACTTTAGTAAATAGAATCTATCAAGAAAATTATCATTTCATTTAGATTTTCAAATTTTGTGCCATATAGGCTTTTGAAGTAAGAGCTAATGATTCTTTGGATTTACTCTGTGTCTGCTGTTATATCTCCATTTTCATGTCTGATTTTGTTGATTTAGATAGTGTCTTTCTGCCTTTTCATTAGTGTAGCTAAGGATTTGTCTATCTTGTTGATTCTTTGAATTGTTCTCTTTGTTACTAATTTATTGGTTTCAGCCCTGTGTTTTATTCTTTCAAGCTTCTACTCTGCTTAGGTGTGTCTGCTTCTTTTTATTTTTTATTTTATTTTTTTTCTAGGGCTTTCAGGTGTGCCATTAAGTTGCTTGTATGGGATGTCTCCAATCTCTTTATGAAGGTACCTAGTGCTATTAAGTTTCTTCTTAGCGCTGCTTTCATTGTGTACCATAAGTCTGGGTATGTTGTGCCTTCATGTTCATTGAATCTTAAGTACTTAATTTTTCTATCTCTTCCCTGACCTAGCCTAGCTGTCAGTTGTTATGCCAGGTTCACGGGACCCTCAGAAACCACCAGGAGATGACTTGATGCAATTGCAAGAGAGCTTTATTATGAGAGCGATCGAACTCGGGACCCAAGTCTCACTGGCACAGCAGTAGAGAACTGAAACCCCGAGCTCTGAGTGAACAGGATTTTTAAAGAGAAAGTTTGTGAGCTGGGGGTTTCCATGGCAGCAAGCCGGGGGGCACAAGCCTTGGCATTACAGAATTGGGTGAAGTTTAGCAGGGCGGGGTGACCTTTTCTGAGGCACATAATCACAATGGCTAAGGCACATAATCACAATGGCTATTTTTCTAAACCATATCTGAAACATTGGGGAGAATTTTCCCACCCGATTCTCAACCAATTCCCATTGATTATTGCCAGGGAGTTTGTCTCTATTTTCTATGAAGTATTTATTCTGTTATATTTCCTGGAGGCTGTTGTTAGGGGAGTTAACTTTGTTTTCTGCCAGGTGTACACTCTGTGATATTTCCTGGTGCCTGAATTCAGTTCCCAGTCAAAATCTTTATTTCAAAATCGAGTTATATTCAGGCTAACTTAAACTCTTCATCAATGAGTAGAGAGTTCGGTTTTCATGAGTGTATAGGCTATTTGTTGTTTCTGTTCTTGTAGAAGTCCAGCTTTAGTCCATCATAGTCTTGTAAGATAGAAGGTACTGTTTCAGTCTTCTTGAATCTGTTGATGCTTGCTTTGTGACCTACTATATAATCAATTTTGGAGAAGTTCCATGAGGTGCTATGAAGAAGGTATATTCTTTGTTGTTTAGATGAAAAGTTTTGTAGATGTCTGTTAGGTCCATTTTATTCATTACATCTGTTAGTGTCATTATGTCTAGGTTTATCTTCTGTTTTGTTGATCTGTCCTTTATTCAGAGTGGGTTGTTGAAGTCTCCCACTATTAATGCATGGGATTCAGTGTGTAATGATTGTTTACAAATGTGTGTGCCCTTTTGATGTGATCTGATGTACTAAGATCAGAAAGAAGAGGAGAACCTCCCCTATCAGTGGACTTGGTAAGTGGCATGAATGCAGAAAGGAGAGGGAGGGTGGGAT
>REGO01000180.1:2161732-2197543 GCA_010120015.1 Rhombomys opimus | reverse complement strand
CGGGAGGGGAGGAGGGAGGGACTTATGGGGGGATACAAAAGGAATAAAGTGTATTTAATAAAAGTTAAATAAAAAATTACAAAAAACAAACAAACAAACAAAAAAAAAACAAATGTGTGTGCCCTTATATTTGGCACATAGATATTCAAAATTGAGTTGTCATCTTGGTTGATTTTTCCTTTTATGTGTCCTTCCTCATGTCTTTTCATTAATTTTGGCTTAAAGTCTATTTTATTAGATAAAAAGTCCATTTGGGTCCATTTGCTTGGAAAATCTTCGTGTAGCCCTTTACTCTTAGGTGATGTCTATCTTTGTGGCTGAGGTGTGTTTCTTGTACACAGCAGGATGTTGGGTCCTATTTGCACAACCATTCTGTTAGTCTGTGTCTTTTTATTGGAGAGTTGAATTCATTAATGTTGAGAGAGATTAATGACCAGTGACTGTTATTCCCTTTTATTTTGATGTTGGTTGTGATAGTTTGTTTGGCTGCTTGTCTACTTTTAGTTTTGCTCTAGTGTTATTTGTTTTCCAGGGTATAGTATAGTTAGCCTTCTTGAGTTGGATTTTTCCTTCTACTATCTTCTGTAGGACTGGATTTTTGACTAGGTACTATTTTAATTTTTTTTTCATGTAAATATCTTGTTTTCTCCATCTTGGTGATTGAAAGTTTTCCTGGGTATGTTGTCTGGGCTGTCATCTGTGTTCTCTTAGGGTCTGCATGACATCTAAACGGGGCCTTTTCTTTTCCTGTCTAACCTATTTGGTGTTCTTTAAGCCCCATATATGGTTATAGGCATCTCTTTCTTTAAATTGGGGAAGTTTTTTTCTGTGATTTTGTTGAAAATATTTTCCGGGCCTTCTTTTTCCTCTATTCCTATTATTCTTAGGTTTCAGCTTTTCATGGTTTCCTTTATTTCTGGAATGTTTTTTTTTTTTTCTAAATTTTTTTTTTTTTTTGTCAGAAATATTTTAGATTTAACTTTTTTGAAAGATGTATCAATTTGTTCATTGTATATTTTCACCTGAGATTATTTTCTCCATTTCTTGTATTCTGTTGGAGATAACTGTTTTCTTCTCAAAGATCTCTTTCCAGATTACCTCAATTTGTGCTTTCTTTATTGTTTCCCTGATTTCAGTGTGATTGATTTAAGTTTCTCTCCACTGAGTTTGATGCTGGCTATTGGCTTGCTGTATATTGCCTTTACTATGTTTAGGTATGTGTCTTGTATCCCTTATCTCTCCAAGACTTTAAACATGAATAGGTGTTGGATTTTGTCAAATGCTTTTTCAGCATCTAAGGAGATGACCGTGTGGATTTTATCCTTCAGTTTGTTATGTGGTGGATTACATCGATGAATTTCTGTATATTGAACCATCCTTGCATGCCTGGGATGAAGCCTACTTGGTCATGGTGGATAATATCTTCTATGTGTTCTTGAATTAGGTTTGCAATTTTATTTTATTAAGCATTTTTGCATCAATGTTCATAAGAGAGACAGGTCTGAAGTTCTCTTTCTTTGTTGGGTCTTTGTGTGGTTTAGGTATCAAGGTAACTGTGGCTTCATAGAGTGAGTTTGGTAATGTTCCTTCTGTTTCTATTTTGTGGAATAGTTTGAAGAGAATTGGAGTTAGTTTTTCTTTGAAGGGCTGGTAAAATGCTGTCCTGAAACCATCTGGCCTTGGGCTTTTTTTTGGAAGGGAGACTTTTTATGACTGCTTCTATTTCTTTGGGGAATATAGAACTAGTGAATTGATTTACCTGTTCTTGATTTAATTTTAGTAAATGGAATCTATCAAGAAAATTGTTCATTTCAATTAGAATTTCAAATTTTGTGGCATATAGGCTTTTGTAGTATGACCTAATGATTCTTTGGATTTCCTCCATGTCTGTTTTGCTGATTTGGACAGTTTCTCTCTGCCTTTTAGTTAGTTTGGTTAAGGGTTTGTCTATTGTTTCCATTTCCATCTACAGATCTTGAACCGTTTTTATTGATTTCCTTCACCTAATTGTTTTAAGTTTCCTGTATTTTTTGATTGATTTATTTGGTTACTATCCACAAGCCTCTCTAATGGCCTCAAACTATTCAACTGAATCTTCCAGGGTTTATTTACATGTTATATTCATTTCCTCTGTTTGCATTTCTTAAGCATAGATTTAGAAAAACCATGAAAATGTATTTTGGTTGTATTAGGCTACCCAGGGCTGCTTGCCTTTGGATAACTTGGTTCTGGAGATGCCATATTGCTTTGGCTTTTGTTGATTGTGTTTTTACGTTGGCCTTTAGACATTTGGTTGTCTGGCATTGGCTGGTAGTTTCTGGTGCGCACTGGAGTATTGGGGTTAGGTCAGGAAGAGGCCTGGGCAGGAGGCTGGATGTTCCTTCAAGAGCCTTCCTATGATTGGTTGCTATTGTCTCTATCGGGTGGTTCTCAGTGAAATGACTTGGCTCTCCTCAAGTGTATGATCCTGTGGATACTCAGTGGCCCAGGAGCTCACCTCTCACCAGGGGAAGTCCCAGAGACAGCTGCCCCACCACTGGCTTTCTTGCTCTGAGGGTAATGAGCTGCAACTGCCCAGACACTGTTTGCTGAGCCATCTTGGAGAACCAGCAAGCCCAGAGGGTTTGGTTGTCTTCCTAGGGAGGTAGGTTGAGCTTTGAGAGGTGTCTCAGTCATGGTGTTCTTTCCATGTCTCCTAGGCATCAGGAGGCCTGAGGTTGGAACTGTGTGCCCCGGCACCCAGAAGGTATTCCCTGGCCAGTGAATATGGCATGCAGTCATGTGGCTAGACACTGGTTACCAGAACCTGCAGGAACCCTGGAACATTTCTGAAGATTAGCTTGATGACTTGAGTTAGGACCTATTGCTTTCCTCACTGTGGGGTTTACACTCCACTGAAAGACCCAGTCTCTGGCATTTTGGGGCCTGCAATTCAGTCTGGGACTGTGAGAATAACACTCAGGCATGTGGCTAGATGCTGGAGACCCCAACCCTCAACCCATGAGA
Source organism: Rhombomys opimus (assembly GCA_010120015.1). Classification (NCBI taxonomy): domain Eukaryota; kingdom Metazoa; phylum Chordata; class Mammalia; order Rodentia; family Muridae; genus Rhombomys; species Rhombomys opimus. The sequence goes on along the minus strand of REGO01000180.1, from coordinate 2,194,537 downwards.
ACCCAAGAACTTTTCCAGGAATTGGCTGGGTGACCTAAGGTTGGAACAGATTGTTTCCCTCACCCTGGGTTTAACAAACTGGGAGACCCAGTCTCTGTCATTTTGGGACCTACATTTTGGTCTGGGACTTTGAGCACAGCTATAATGTTTGTGGCTAGGAGCTGGGGACCAAGCCCTGTGAGAACCCAGGAACTTTTTCAGGGATTAACTGGGTGGCTTGAGATCATACTAATTGTTTCCCTCACTGTGGGTTTTCTTCTCACCTGGGAACACAGTCACTGGGCCCATAGTTTGGCCTGTTGGTCGCAGTGCAGTCACTGCTGCCCTGCTGATCGGACACAGTATACAATCGGTTCCTCCATCTTCCAGGATTTACTCGTACTCTCAAGACTTTTTATTTTTCTTTCATTCACTCTTAATTTACCTATTTTCAAATCCACAAGTAGCATATTCTTTCTTCTCTTGGAAGTTCAAATAAATAATGTGCTATCCAATGTTACCATTTGGTGAAGTATAGAGAAATTACAAAAATGCTAAACTAAGTGAGATATTCTTTCTAAATCCAACTACTGAATCCCATGACTATGACAAAACAAGCTCTTGCCTCAAATTAGGATCTATCATGACTTTAAATTATTTTGTAAGAAAAACATATATTATATTGAGACGAGATTATATTTATTGAGTAATGTTCATTACACATTAAAGAGCTACTTCTTAAGTACTCTTTAGTGTGTCTAAAAAACTGAAAGTACAAAACTCAAACCACAGTTATTCGATTCTACTATAATCACATTACTAACCTTACAGCTGCAAAAACTGGGAAAGAACCAAACCTTAGACAAGTTAGGGAATGGCTTTGAAAACAAGTGTACTGGAAGATGTTCTGTAGGAAGGAAGCCAGTTTACTACCACAGATGAACGAAAGGACTACATTATGTTTCTACCCAACTAGCAGTAAGCATAAACTTGTCTCCGCCAACTCTTCCAGATGTCTCTCACAGGCACAGGAGCAGAGTCAGATGGCATGACCCAAGTGCCAAAGAGAAGAAAAACCCACAACCACCAGAAGCTTTAAAAAAGGGCACATGATCTTAATGCCATATACCAGATGGCAAGAGAATGTAAAACAAATACTTGTTACACATTGTGCGTGGACAAGAAGAAAATGTAGACAATGCACATTTCCTTTTGTCATGAGAAAGCTCAGGACTGTCCTACCAAAGCTGGAATATTCTAAAACCCCTTTCAAAATTTACTGAAATCCTGAAAAGTTTATTTTTACTCTATAACAGAGCATGAATTTGGGGGTTATTTGACAGTGATGGTGCTTTGCATAGGTTAGGTGAAGGAGGAGAGTTTCATTTTGTTTTTTCTTTTTTGAGACAAGATTGTGCTGAATAACGGAGACTGAGCCTGAACTCATACTATTCCTTCCTTTACCTAGTGAGTTCTGAAAAGTGTGCATTTTTAAGATATATTTTTATTTTTTATTAATTACAGTTTATTCACTTTGTATCCCACCTGTATTTCCCTCCCCCTCTCCCCAACCTCACTCTCCATTCCTCTTCTCCATTACTATAGAACCCACTTGGACACTGAACTGCCATGGGCTACATCTGTGCAGGGGTTCTAGGTTATCTCCATGAATGGTCCTTGGTTGTAGTATCAGTCTCAGAAAAGACCCCTGGGCCCAGATTTTTTTTGTTCTATTTTTCTCCTTGTGGAGCTCCTGTCCATTCCAGGTCTTTTATCTCCTCCTTCTTTCATAAGATTTCCTGAACTATTTCCAAAGTTTGGCTATGAGTCTCATCATCTGCTTTGATATCTTGCTGGGTAGAGTATTTCAAAGACAGTCTGTGGTTGGTTCCTGTCCTGTTTCAAGTTTTCTACCTCTTCTGATGTCTTCCCTATTTGCCTTTCTGAGTAGGATTGATCACTTTACCCAGGGTCCTCCTTGCTTAGCTTCTTCAGGTGTACAGATTTTAGGATGTTTATCCTATATTATATGTCTAATATCCACTTATAAGTGAGTATATACTATGTGTGTCTTTCTGCTTCTGTGATACCTCACTCAGGAGGTATTTGTAATAGCCAGATGCTGGAAACAACCCAGATCATACATTTTATTTGGCAGAAATTATATGCATTTAGAGCCTTAGGGTTTTGCCTAGTACCAAAATGTTTTCACTTTACCCAGGGTCCTCCTTGCTTAGCTTCTTCAGGTGTACAGATTTTAGGATGTTTATCCTATATTATATGTCTAATATCCACTTATAAGTGAGTATATACTATGTGTGTCTTTCTGCTTCTGTGATACCTCACTCAGGAGGTATTTGTAATAGCCAGATGCTGGAAACAACCCAGATCATACATTTTATTTGGCAGAAATTATATGCATTTAGAGCCTTAGGGTTTTGCCTAGTACCAAAATGTTTGTGTGCCATGTCAAAAGTCATTGGTTCAATACACAGCACTGCAAAAATCAGATGATGATGATACTTGATAGATAGATAGATACACAGATAGATACATAGATATATAGATACATAGATACCTAGCCATAGAGAAAGATGGATGGATAGATAGATAGATAGATAGATAGATAGATAGATAGATAGATAGACAGATAGATAGATGATAGATAGATGATACAATGATATTATTCTAGCAGATGCATTTTGAAGGTATGCTCATCCTTAGAACACTATTCCTTTTTTTTCATTAATTAACTTATTTGAATACTGACTACAGTCCCCTCCCTCCTTTCCTCTCAGTCCTACCCTCACCGTCCCTCCTTTTCCTCAGAGAAGGGGAGTCCACCATGGGTACCAACCCACCGTGGCACATTAAGTCACAGTGGGACTAAGAGCATCTTCTCCCACTGAGGCCTGTCAAGGCAGCTCAGCTAGTGGAAACAGATCCAAAAGCTGGCAACAGAGTCAGAGGTAGCCCCTCCTCCAATTGTTGGGCTACCCACATGATGACTAAGCTGCCCATCTGCTACATATGTATAGGAATGGGGAGGAAGGATTAAGAATACTATATCTTAAATGTAACCAATGATGGAATACAAAGGAAAAGCTTATGAAAATGTATGTCAGTTAACGCTAGATTATGGAAGTTTTATTCAATGTCTTTGATCATATGTTCTGCAGTTCCTATCTTAGCTACACCAAAACGCCTGGCCTCTTGACTGTGGAAAATTGCAAGTATTAGGTAAGTCTTAGGAGGAAAGTCCTCAAGAACCCAACAAGAACACAAGGACAGAGTAGTGTAGAAGGAATTTAGACAAAGATTCAAAGAGACTTGTTTCCTCAAACCATTTTTGCAGGACTCCCATTAGTATCTGGATAATATATAAACAACAGTGGAAAATAAAATACTGTTGATTCTTGAAGTAAACCAAGATTCCAGCTTCACATTTCACCGTTATCCTCTTTTTGAGGTCTCTGTATGATAGATAGAGGAAGTCAAGACCACATTAGAGTGATTTTCATTGCTGTAACAAAAGACCCGTGTCTGGATGTTTTTAATGGAAATTTTTATTTAGTTCACAGTTTAGGCAGCTGAGAGTTTAAAGTTGTGGAATCTGTGAATTTTTTCCGTCATAGCCATTGGGATTATGGTAGAAGTACATGGGCACTGGAAAGGAGTGTATGGTGGGACAGAGTGCCAGAGAGAGGCGGTGAGTGGGGAGGCTTAATAAGGTCAGTCCAGGCTTACTCTTTTATAACAATAAAAACAAACCAAGGTTTCATGAGATCAATACCTTCTTAGGATAGGAATCTCAATGATTCAATCATGTCCCACCATAACCCAACTCAGGGATTTCACATCATTGCTACAATTCAAACCAAGTTTCCAGCACAAGAAATGGAGCAGGTTATCCCAAAACTACATCTGCTTCTCAGAAATGACTGATTTTTTTCCTTCATATTATCACTATAGTGCTGATAAATTTTATGTCAATATGACACAAGATATTGTCCTTTGGGAAAAGGGAATCCCAACTGAAAGAAATTTCTCTACCATGCTTGCTCGTGGACAAGCCTGTGGAACATTTTCTTGATTGATGATTGATGTAGGAGGAGAGAGCAAACTATGGGAAGAGTATCTCTGGGGTGGTATTCTTGCGTGCTATAGAGTAGGCAAAGCAAGCCGTGAGGAACAAGGGCAGTAAGCACCACTCCTCTCCTTGTCTTGGAGAGGCTTATCAGGGCCCTTGAATTTTTGCCTGGAGAAGCTTTGAATGGTCAGCGCTCCATGAGCTGTTCTGTGAGAGCTGGAAAGGTAAGAAGTGTGTGATGAACACAGATGATAGAAGCCTGGCTTGTGAAGCTTCATAGGGAAACAAAGACTCCAGTGGGCCATACATAGAAGCTGAGGACCATAGCAGGGTCCAGGCTGCACCTTGAGCTAAAAGCTGTACTTGCAAATGTATAAGAATATTCACAATTGTACTGTGCTTGAAGGCATGATGTGGTCATGGAGAGCAGCTATGGAAGAGAGCTATGGTGAGACTTGGCACCACGTGTCAGGGTTAGAGTCTCTGAAAATGGTCTAGGACAGGTGCCTGCTTAAGGTGTGCTCTAGTTGTGGTGGAGACCCAACATTTGTCTGAGAAATTGAACTAGAAGAACAGCATTTGAACAGAACGGTTCATGATAACACTGTAATATTTTGGTCATAAATATGGCTTCAATTTCCTTATTTTGATAGCTTAAATAACTTTGTAGGATTGTAATTAACATGATATTGCAAAAAGGTGAATAAACATAAGGGAATGTGAGATATCTACATCCAGCCTAAACAATACATTTTAAGATATTTTGTTTCTATTATCAATACTGAATTGCAATTAGATAGTGCGTCTACATATAGCATCTATGTTATATCTTTTGTAGACAATAACCTCATTGCATACCTGTTTTACTGAAGCCTTAAACACTGAATGCCACCAGTTCTGAAAACTCACTCTAAAAATTATTTATCGTATGAAACACTACATATCGGCTTAGGCTGGAAGCTAAGGTGGAAGCTTCATTAATTACCATCTGAGATTTAAAATGCTGTATTCTAGCCATTGTATCTATCTACAGTTTCTGTTGTAACTTAAATATTATAAGGTCTCTAATATGCTTTACAATAATTTAGACATTTAATTGATTAAAAACTACAATGTCATACTGAGAATCAGTAACAAACAAACAAGAATCAATTTATGTAGGAAGATAATGACATGAATTTTTTTTTTAATTTTTTTCAAGATGTAGTTTGGTGAGTAGATAGGTGGGGAAAGTCTGGGAAGATACAAATTTTATTGTCTAAAATTATAAATACGAATGTTTTTTAATGTTCAAGGAACTCACTGTCAATCATTTCTTCATGCCATCGAGTGAGGAATGTATGCAGAAAACACGGATCATCTTCAAATGCTAAAATGAAAAGGTGTTCTCTCAGTTTCCAAGCCTAAGTTCAGTCCTGGCAATTGTAGTAAGGTAGAAATACTCTCTGTTGATGACACTAAGCAGTAGAGGAGTGTGCTTCTTTCTGTACCATCTGTGGGATACATGTTGTCTGAGAGCACAGAAAAGCATAGATTGCCTAGTCCTACACTATGGGCCATCATCATTTACCACCATTATAAGTGCTATGAAGTCAAACTAATATTAAAATTATCCTCTCAAATAAAATATAAAGTCAAAATTTTACAGACACTTCAAAGCGTCCATGCAATTCCCAGCACTTTAACATCCTATCTCTAAGCTATTTGAATACTTCTCTGGTGTGCTGATTTTGTGTTCTTTTATTAAGTAACGTTTCCTTTTGTTTTTCTCTCCATTACCGTTTTCCTGGTATAAAACTATCATACAACTTGAATGCAGTCAGTTGTACTCAAACTTGTGCCTTTTATATATTTATGTTTTAAATTGCTGTTATTCAACAAGAGAAGACAGAAATGCTATCTGAGAAGGCTGTGTTTATTCGTTTGTATTTGTTTTAGTAGTAATCCTAGAAATTTCAAGAAACATAAGACATTTTAAAAGGAACTCTGTCACCTATACCACATTTCCCTAGTGAACAACCTCGGTTCGCTGCTAAGATTCAGCATTTGTATGTACCAGATAAGAACAGCTCACAGGCAAAGAACTTTGCTGGGGAACTTGTGAGAAACAACTCCCAGTTGAGCTATTCGGGGCTGACTACATTATTAGTCAGCTTATTGGACTTCAGAAGTTACAATCAGGAAAGTACATTCCCACAACAATTTGGAAAGTGGAAATATTATAGAGATGGCTTTGCCCCCTCCATTGGAGTCCTGTGGAGACTTTGGGTGAAATATCCATTCCTGCCTCACACATTCCTCCCATAGACCGATCACCTGGGTAACTGCATTGCCACTATGAAATTCACAGGAGGGAAACAACTCAACATAGCATGCAGTGACTCACAGTAATGCATTAAAATAAATGCTTCTGATTTGAATCCATATTCAACACATACTGAAACCTACATCGTGATTCTAATAAAAAAAAAAAGTCCTTAATAGTCACTGTTGATTGTGTGTGTGTGTGTGTGTGTGTGTGTGTGTGTGTGTGCATTTGTGGTGTGGTGCGTAGTGTGTATGGGGGGTGAATGTGTAGTGTATATATATATGTGTGTGTGTGCGTATGTATGTTGACAAAGGCATTTAGTGTGATGAATTTAAGTAAGGGAGCTGAAAGTGGACAAAACTTAAAACTTTTTTACACTTTATGACTAAGTTAGAGTACTATGAAAGGAAATTTTATCTTTCCTGTCACAAAGAGACATAAATAATCTAAGCTCATCTAAGGAAAGTAGAAAATCCACCTTTTTAGGCAGAACTCCTTTCCAGAATAGTCTTCTTAGTGACTTTTTTTTTTGTACAGGTGCAAGCTATTACCCAGGTTATGACAATAAAACATGTGATCTTAGCCTGAGTATTTACCAATGAGTACAGGTGGCAACACAAATAAGCTCTGGGACAGAAATTAGAAACCAGAAAAAAAAAAAAAAAGCAAAAGGAGAAAAACAGTAGTGTGAAAAGAGTTTTGTTTCTAAATTGTTTTGCTTACAATTACAACATTTTATCGCTCACAGACCAAACTTGCTGTCTAAAACCAACTTCACTACTTTGGAAATTACTCTTACATATTATTGTCATTCATATTATGATTACAAAAGTCCTTGACGAAGACACAATTATTTACATCATGTTCATACAGACCAAAAAGGGCTGCAGTGAAATAACATAGGTAGTTTAGAGGGCCTTCAGTGATTAGCCCTTTCTCAAGGTTAATAATTGAAAATAATTTTTTTTATAAAAATGGCTTGGGGGTATCAATATAAAGTAAAAACTATGAGAAAGTGATGTGAAAATTGCGACCAGTGATTTATGCCCCCCAACCCCCCATGGTTTATTCTCAATCTCTATATAAACTACCCCCAAAATCACAAATAACACACACGAACTTATAATACTATTTACAATATGAATTGCCCAGTAATGTCCCTGCAAATGCTTTTTAATATCATAAATATTAGTTTCATTGAATTCATTTTCTTGTGCCTGCAAGAATTGTTATTTGCACACAACCAACTTTCATTTTTCAAAACTTACCATATAAAAATATCATTTTTGTAAAAAAATTATGGAGTGATTTAAGGAAAAGAAAATGATCTTATGAATTTTTTATAATTTTTTTATTATTATTATTTTTACACTTTATTCACTTTGTATCCCCCCATAAGCCCCTCCCTCCTCCCCTCCCGATCCCACCCTCCCTCTCCCTTCTTCATGCATGCCCCTCCCCAAGTCCACTGATAGGGGAGGTCCTCCTCTCCTTCTGATCTTAGTCTATCAGATCACATCCGGAGTGGATGCTTTGTCATCTTCTGTGGCCTGGTAAGGCTGCTCTCCCCTCAGGGGGAGGTGATCAAAGAGCAGGCCTATCAGAGTGTGTCGGAGGCAGTCCCTCTTCCCATTACTATGTAACCCACTTAGACACTAAACTGCCATGGATTACATCTGCACAGGGGTTCTAGGTTATCTCCATGCCTGGTACTTGGTTGGAGTATGGGTCTCTGGGAAGAACCTTGTGTTCAAATCTTCTAGTTCTCTTGCTCTCCTTGTGGGGTTCCTGTCCTCTCCATAACCTACTATTTCCCACTTCTTACATAAGATTCCATGCATTCTGCCCAACAGTTGGCCATAAAGTCTCAGCGTCTGCTTTGATAGTCTGCACAGCAGAGCCTTTCAGAGGCCCTCTGTGGCAGGTTCCTAGGTTGTTTCCTGCTTTCTTCTTCTTCTGATGTCCATCCTCTTTGCCTTTCGGGATGGGGATTGAGCGTTTTAGTCAGAGTCCTCTCTCTTGATTAGTTTCTTTAGATGGACAGATTTTAGGTTTATCCTATAAGTCTATATGAGTGAGTATATACCGTGTGTGTCTTTCTGCTTCTGGGACAGCTCACTCAGGATGATCCTTTCCAGGTCCCACCATTTACCTGCAAATTGCATGATTTCCTTATTTTTTCATTGCAGAGTAATACTCCATTGTGTAGATGTACCACAATTTGTGCATCCACTCATCCAAAAAAAGCCCAGGACCAGATGGTTTCAGCACAGAATTCTACCAGACCTTCGAAGAAGAGCTAACTCCAATTCTCTTCAAACTATTCCACAAAATAGAAACAGAAGAAACATTACCAAACTCATTCTATGAAGCCACAGTCACCTTGGTACCTAAACCTCACAAAGACTCAACAAAGAAAGAGAATTTCAGGCCAATCTCCCTTATGAACATTGATGCAAAAATACTCAACAAAATACTTGCAAACTGAATACAAGAACACATCAAATATATTATCCACTATGACCAAGTAGGCTTCATCCCAGGAATGCAGGGGTGGTTCAATATACAGAAATCCATCAATGTGATCCACCATATTAACAAACTGAAAGAAAAAAAACTACATGATAATCTCCCTAGATGCTGAAAAAGCATTTGACAAAATCCAACATCCATTCATGTTTAAAGTATTGGAGAGATCAGGGATACAAGGCACATATCTAAACATAGTAAAGGCGATATACGGCAAGCCTATAGCCAACATCAAAATGAATGGAGAGAAACTTAAAGCAACCCCACTGAAATCAGGGACAAGACAAGGCTGCCCACTCTCTCCATATCTCTTCAACATGACTTTACCTTATTATTATTTTACATTATTTACTGTTTTTTTTTCATGTCAAATAAAATTAATTGGGAACATTAACCTAAATGTTTTCTCAAATATTCCTTAAATTTATCAAGGAATTGCTTAATTCTTTCAGATGATTCCCTGAACTCTGCTGAAGGTTTGGTTATGAGTCTCAGCATCTGCTTTGATACACTGCTAGGTAGAGTCTTTCAGATGACCTCTGTGGTAGGCTCCTGTCCTGTTACTTGTTTTCTCCTACTTCCAATGTCAATTCCTTTTGTCTTTCTAGGTGAGGAATGATCATCTTACCCCTGGTCCTCTTTCTTGTTTATCTTCTTTAGGTGTACAGATTTTAGTATGTTTATCCTATCTTATAGGTCTAGTACACAATTATAAGTGAGTATATACCGTGTGTGTCTTTCTTCTCCTGGGATACCTTACTCAGGAATATCTTTTCTAGATCCCACCATTTGCCTGCAAAATTCATGAAAGGACCATGTGTGAATACAACCTAAAACCCCTGCTCAGATGTAGCCTATGGTAGCTCAGTATCCAAGTGGGTTCCCTAGTAAGGGGGACAAGGACTATTTCTGACATGAACTCAATGACTGGCTCATTGATCTCCCCCTCCCTCTTAAGGAGGAGCAGCATTGCTAGGCCACAGATAAGGACATTGCAGCCACTCCTGAAGATACCTGATAGGCTAAGATCAGATGAAAGGGAAGGACCTCTTCTATCAGTGGACTTGGAAGGGGGCAGGGAGGAGATGAGGGAGTGACCATGAGATTGGAAGGGAAAGAGGGAGAAGGCTACAGCTGGGATACAAGTGAATGACCTGTCATTAAAATTAAAAACCAAACAAAAACAAACAAACAAACAAAAAAATAAACACAAGTTGCCTCTGCAGAGGACCTGGTTTCAATATCTGAAACCAACATAGAAGCTTGCAACTGTCTCTAACTCCAGTTCCAGGGGATCTGAATGACCTCAACTCCTCCAAAGGATTTTTTGTGAATATGGAGTGTACACACACGTACATACAAAAATGAAATATAAATAAATAAAAATTTTGGGTTTTTTTTCTTTTATCCTTCTTTCCTACATTACATTCTGACTTCAGTTTCCTCTCCTTAGACTCCTCCCAATTTCTCCTCACCCTCTCTTCTCCCACAGATCCACTCATCCTGCATTTCCTTTTTAAAAATGAATCTCACCTTCCAAATATTTCAACTACTAAAAAATTAACTGTTAAAATTTTATTAATTAAATAATATATTTTGTATCATAACCTAGTATATTTTGTATTTAAATCTGAACACACATAGATCATGTAAGGTGGTTTTCATACCACAGATTTTGGTTTACTTGAGTTCGTTTCATTTTGCACCCAAGAACTGTTATTTGCAAACAATGAAGACTGCTTAAAAATCTTATACTTAACATTTTATAAAGTCATTTATAAATAAATAACATCATTCAGACACATAATATAACTTTTTTAGATATATTAATTTAGAGAAATAAAGAAGAAAAAATGAAAGTGAAGAAAAAACAGAAGGAAGGAAGGGTAGAGGTATTAGAGCATGTATTTTAAAATGGCATTTTGCTAAAAACAAAAAATATTAATATCTTTGGACTGATGTCTACAATATATTTTAGAAGAAATCTTTTCTGTCTTTATGGAAGCATCATATGTCAATAAAAAGTTAATGGCCTATGGCTGAGTCAGGAAATTGAAGGTAGGACATTTACCAGGCAGAAAGGATTCTGGTATAGAGTCAGGGGCAGGATTTGTATGACAAGATGTGAGGAGGAAATATCCATGGTACCTGAGCAGAAATAAACAGCAGTGTGACAGAATGTAGATTAGTTTCATGGGCTATGTTAACTCATGATATAGTCAGAGAGGAGCCTCACTACATGGCCAAGTTATTGTAAATATCTACTTTGAGTTTCATGAGTCATTATTCCAGTTGCTTAGGGCCAGAGAATAATCAACACAACCATATATAAAAAATAATATGTAATGCTTAAGGTTTTTCTCAGTTTTCATACAGATAAACATCTAAATCCTGAGGTTACGAGGAGATACCATGACCCCATTTGATCTGTTCCACAGTGTACCTCAGGAAGAGATAAGTGTTTTAAGAAAGTTTAAAACTCAAAAACACTTAAATTTTAGAATATTTGATTTATAACACAAAGGATAATGATGGCATTTACATGTTTTGGAAAATTTTGAAATAGAGATATAAAATACATGATACAATATATGTTTTACTATACTCAATAATTTAAAAAATAGCCTTGTTTTTCCATGATGTAATTGTTATTTAAATGAGTGGAACATATGTGACACTATACCTTTTCAATACTAAATGAACGTAATGACCAGAACATGGTATAAAGGCCATAAATCAGAGACTATTTCAGATAATGTTTTCAATTTAGAAAACAAAATCATTTTAATAAGCTGTAACTAATTCATCCATCAATAAATAAAATAAATGTCACTGATATCATTCATAAAGCACAGGCCAACATTCCATGCTCACATTCATGTGCATACGGAACTGCAACCACCCTTTAACTTTTTTCTCTTCCACCAACATCATTCTGAGATGCACATAGACAGTCCATCATCTGAATAAACTGGATGCAAAATACCATATGCCAAGCACATCCATATCATCTGTCACCATTCAGACTGTGAAAACAAAAGCTATTGTTGTCTATGTTAATACAAAAAAGGATGCTCATAAGAAAGTCATCTTTTTTATTAATTGAGTATTTATTGTAATATTTCTATCATTGGATGAATAAATGATTTATAAGCAGTTTTTTGGTTATTATAAAAAGAAATTGTTGCTTGTAGTTTTATTGCTTATTTGGGACAAGCATTATCCCAATATTATGATAATGTCACTCTTCAAACATTTAGGAATTTCAAAGAATTCTTTTGCAAATGTTATGTATTTTGCTATAAGTTATTGTGGTGGTAATAGTGATGAATTTAAAATAGCTTCAATTAAAATTCTGACAGGTTGAGAAACACATTAGGAAGACCTTTTTTGGTATATTATAAATCATCTTATCTTTTAATGTTTTATCTTATTGATTAGATTTTCATTTCCTTAGAGACACAAGGATTTTTCTTATTATACAGTCCGAGTTGGAATTTACTAGGTTTTAAGAGGAAAGCAGTTGAGATTTTTCAGTGTGTTCAAATAAAATAAATAACCCCCAATAAGAGTTAGGCATATTGTTTACTATCAAAAGAAGAAACACGGGCATACAATTTCTAATTTTTTTTTAACAATCAATAAAAAAGAAACATTTTTTATCTCACAGACCAGGAATATACAATACCTGTTTTCTTCTGGAATTCTTTGATATCACATGCTGCATGTGTAGTTCCGAATGGATTTATATATTTTATTTTGTGATAGAAGGAAAGCCCTTTCCTGAGGTGAGAAACTATTGACAAATACAGGATAGAAGTAATGTTTGCCTTTATCAAATTAGCAGAAAGAAGGAAAGCAACTCCAATGGCTACTTGATAGTTTCTTAGACTTTATTCTCAGCCACACAAAGAAAATACTTTTACATAAGGATAATGTAGAAAACAAAAGTACATGCTTTTCATCTTCTAAATAAGAAATTAAAAACTGCACATTAACCTTTGCTGCTTAACAAACAGCTCTGTTCAGTTACCAATAATAACCCTCACAGTCGAACTTTGGACAAAGCACAGGGAGTCTTATAGAAGAAGAAGAAAACAGAAAGACCAGAAGCTCCCCAAGAAAACCAACAAAGCCAACAAATCTGGGCCCTGAGGTGCCTGCAGAGACTGATGCATCAAAAGAACTATGCATGGAGAGGACCTAGACCCCTGCTTATAGGCAGCTCAGTCTCCATGTGGGTTCCCTAGTAAGGGGAGCAGGGTCTGTCTCTGACATGGACTCTGCTGCCTGCTCTTTGATCACTTCTTCCTGGCTGGGCAACCTTGCCAGCAGACAGAGGAAAAGGATACAGACAGTCCTGATGAGACTTGAGGGACTAGGGTCAGATAGTGGAGGAGGAGGACACCCCCTTTCAGTGCACTGGAGTCAGTGGATGGAGGATGTATAAGAGGGAGGGAAGGTGGGACCAGGAGTGGAAGAGGAAGAGGCCTACAATCTGGATGTAAAGTGAGTAAACTGTAAAAAAAAAAATGATAATAAAAATAATAAAAAGTTAAAAAGGAATGTTATTGAATTCTCTCACATTTTTGTCTCCTCAAAGGAAAGAATTCAATTCAGTCAACATGTAGGCGGTTTAAGTAGAAATTTATTGAAAATTCATTCCAAGCAAAGGCTAAACTGGATCCTTCTATGCTGGAGAGGTTGTGGAGAATTGGGAACCCTCCTCCACTGCTGGTGGGAATGTAAACTTGTACAACTACTGTGGAAATCAATCTGGCGTTTTCTCAGACAATTAGGAATAGCGCTTCCTCAAGATCTAGCTATACCACTCTTAGGCTTATATCCAAAAGATGCTCAAGTACACAACAAGGACATTTGCTCAACCATGTTAGTAGCAGCTTTATTCGTAATAGCCATGGAAACAACCCAGATGCCCCTCAATGGAAGAATAGATACAGAAATTGTGGTACTTTTCCACAATGGAATACTACTCAGCAATTAAAAACAAGGAAATCATGAAATTTGCAGGAAATGGTGGGATCTAGAAAAGATCACCTGAGTGAGGTATCCCAGGAGCAGAAAGACACACATGGTATATACTCACTTATACAGTCCTATAAGATAGGATAAATATACTAAAATAAGTACACCTAAAGGAGATAAACAAGAAAGAAGAGTCTGGGAAAGATGATCAATCCTCACTTAGAAAGAGAAATGGGATAGAGATGGGAAGTAGGAGAAAACAAGAAATAGGACAGGAGCCTACCACAGAGGGCCTCTGAAAGACTCTACCTAGCAGTGTATCAAAGCAGATGCTGAGACTCATAAACAAACCTTCAGTAGAGTGCAGGGAATCATATGATAAAAGGGGGAGTTAGTATGACTGGGAGAAGACAGAAACTCCACAAGGAAAAAATATATCAGGGCACAGGGGTCCTCTATGAGACTGTTTCTACAACCAAGGACCATGTATAGATATAACCTAAAACCCCTTCTCGGATGTAGCCCATGGTAGCTCAGTATCCAAGTGGTTTTTCCCTAGTAAGAGGAATAGGAACTATTTCTCACATGAACTCAAGGACTGGCTCCTTTACCTCCCTTCACCCCCGAGGGAGGAACAGCCTTGCTAGGCCACAGAGGAGGACATTGCAGCCAGTACTGAAGATGCCTGATAAGCTAGGGTCAGATGGAAGGGGAGGAGGACCTCCCTAGCAGTGAACTTGGAAAGGGGCAGGGAGGAGTTGAGGAAAGGAGGGTGGGATTGGGAGGGATTGAGGAAGGAGCTACAGCTTGGATACAAAGTAAATAACCTATGATTAATATTAAAAAAATAAAAAATTAAAAAAATAACAAAAAATGGATTGTTCTAAGAAGGTAGCAATACAATGGGATTTGTATTGTGGCTATCAAATATTTCTTATGAATATTTACGAGGTGAGTTGATATGTATTCATGAAGTAAAGTCACCCTTTTATCCTCTCAAATTATGGTACATGAGATCTCTATTTAAGAATGCTTCCTAATGGTTCTCCAGAAAGGCCTTGGAAATGTCATAATTTAAAAGATTTTTATAGTGAAGCTCAGGTGTTTTGTGTGTTGGGATCTTCCATTAATGCGCACTGTAAGAAAATACTTCAGCACTTTGGCTACCAATAGAATAGGAAAAACTCATCTGCAGCCTGAAGAACTTTAACCACAAAAGAGGCATTCTGAAAACTAGAGACTAGGCTACCAAGATGAGGCAGCCATCTTCTTGCTTTCCTTACCTCTAACTCTCTCTTCGAGGCAAATGAAGGATGCTTGACTGATCCAATGGTCACTGGTTAAGACACGCTACTGTCCCAGAATGACTACATTCTATCTTTGTTAAAACTGAATCTTGGCTATGAAAGCTTTGTACACATTCCACTGTATCTTTTCTGAATGTACAAAGAGGATCAGGGCTTGGACTGTCTTCTAGGACCTCTTCTCTGAGGTAAAGCTCATGCCCATCTTCTCTCCAGTGTGGCAGTATGAGTAATATGCACCACATCCTGTTATCATGGTGATACTGTAATATTATACATTATAATATCAAAGTTTCCTAACATTCAGCAGGGCCCTGTGGCTACACATAAGCAATTCTGTGTATAAATGCAAAGATGTTATTATCTGTGCACACAAATTATAGTTTATCTATAGAATGCACTCATTATTTTGTTTTACCTACTGCAGTTGAAGTTTGAAAACTCACTTTATCATAGAAGATGCCTCTTCCCTCTAATTTAACCTATACTAAATTTCATTTACATTTATGTGCATTTCGATATATTTTTTTCTTTTTTCTCTTTTTTAAATTTATTTTTTATTAATTACAGTTTATTCACTTTGTATCAGCCCTGTACCTCTCTCCCTCATCCCCTCCCAATCCCACCTTCCCTCTTTCCCACCGTATCCCTCTCTCAGTCCACTGAAAAGGGAGGTCCTCCTCCTCTTCCCTTTCATCCTAGTCTATCAGGTTTTATCAGGACTGGCTGCATTGTCTTCTTCTGTGACCTGGTAAGGCTGCTCCCCCCTCAGGGGGAGGTAATCAAAGAGCAGGCCAATCAGTTCATATCAGAGACAGTACCTGTCCCCATTACTATGGAGACCACTTGGATACTGAATTGCACAGAGGTAGCCTGTGGCAGTTCAGTATCCAAGTGGCGTCCATTTTGATATATTAATCTTGGATTACTTTATCAAGGAAGTTGATGAGTTCAACACAAGATTATACAACTATTTTTACCATGAACTAGAACTACCACAAAATACCTAGATATGAAAATCAACCTGTGAATTATTACTCTCTCCCTCCTTCTCTCCTCTGTGTGTATGTGCGCATGTGTATGTGTATGTGCATGTGGTGTGCATGTGTGTGAGTGTGTGTGTGTGAGTATGTGTGTGAAAAGAAAACAACTAATGCCTTTTCACATATAGAGCTTCTTATGTGGAGAAATGTGACTTCTCAAACCTTGGGAAAATAATAAGAAAATCAAAATTTGCTCTCTGGCAGCTTAAAAATGCTCCAGCCTAACATGAATAACTCAAATGACAACACATGTTGGAGAGGTTGTGGAGAAAGAAGAAACCTCCTCCATTGCTGGTGGGAATGTAAACTGGTACAACCACTTTGGAAGTTAATCTGGCGCTTTCTCAGTCAGTTAGGAATAGCGCTTCCTCAAGACCCAGCTATACCACTGCTAGATATATACCCAAAACTTGCTCAAGTACACAACAAGAGCATTTGCTCAACCATGTTTGTAGCAGCTTTATTTGTAATAGCCAGAACCTGGAAACAACCCAGATGTCCATCAACGGAGGAATGGATACAGAAACTGCGGTATTTTTACACAGTGGAATACTACTCAGAAATCAAAAACGAGGAAATCATGAAATTTGCAAGCAAATGGTGGGATCTAGAAAAGATCATTCTGAGTGAGGTATCCCAGGAGAAAGACAAACATAGTATATACTTGCTTATATAGACCTATAAGATATGATAAACATAATGAAATCTATACACCTAAAGAAGATAGTCAAGAAAGCAGACACGGGGTAAGATGATCGATTCTCACTTAGAAAGACAAATGGGATGTGCATTGGATGTATGACAGGAGTCTACCACAGAGGGCCTCTGAAAGACTCTACCTAGCAGTGTATCAAAGCAGATACTAAGACTCAAAACCAAACCTTCAGCAGAGTGCAGGGAATCATATGAAAGAAGGGGAGTTAGTATGACATGGAAAGGATAGGAGCTCCACAAGGACCAAATGTATCTGGGCACAGGGGTCTTTTCTGAGACTGACACTCCACCAAGGACCATGTATGGATATATCCTAGAACCTCTGCTCAGGTGTAGCCCATGGTAGCTCAGTAACCAATTGGTTTCCCATGGTAAGGGGAACAGGAACTATTTCTTACAGGAACTCAATGGCAGGCTCTTTGACCTCCCCACCTCCAAGAGAGGAGCAGTCCTGCTAGGCCACAGAGGGCGACTTTGCAGCCAGTCCTGAAGATACCTGATAAAAGAGGGTCAGATGAAAGGGGAGGAGGTCCTCCCCAATCAGTGGACTTGGAAAGGGACAGGGAGGAGATGAAGGAGGGAAGGTAGGATTGGGAGGGAATGAGGGAGCAGGATACAGCTGGTATACAGCATTAAAAAAATGTAACTAATAATGAAAAATTAAATTAAATTAAAAAAATGCCCCAGCCTCCCTGGAACATTGTGAAGGCTGCTTAATAGAGTTCTTATTACAAAACTTTAGAATAAGCTACATATAAATCTATACCTTTGGATCACTAAATCTTAGTCTATGCAGTGTGGTCTGTTAAACATTTGTGTCTTTGTTTTTCAACCACATATTAGATTATTTACACTAATGCTTTATCTTTGTATCATCCAAATAATTTACATTCATTAATATTCTTAAACAAAAATAGTATCTTCAGTCCAATGGTCATCCTAAAGTTAGGCCAACATATATTTTATCCTTGCAAAAGCATTCAAGCAAAACCTACTAAAACTTAAAAATAAATTTGATGTTCAACATTTAATTTTTATTAATGCTTAAGGGACTCACTCACTTGGTCAGACTCTGCTTGCTTCTGACTTGTGTGCCTTTCCATTTCCAAGTATTAGAATTTTAGACCGGGAAAGGAAAACTTTCTCCTCCAGAAAATAAAAATAGAATCACCTAAAACTGCAAAACTCACACGTAAGCTAGAAGAAACCAATGCAAGAAAGAATGGAGCAAGTTCAAAAGAGTGCTTTGGCTGCTTCGGTTGTTTGTAGGCTCCTGCATTACTTCTTACTCACAGAGCCATTTTTTTCAAGTCACTTGTTTGATTTTTATTTGAATTACACACAAGATCAAATATTAATTATACATATCAAGTGGTATAAAATATGACAGATATATTGTTAGGTTTTAATCATATTTGGTGCAACTGTATTTTTTTCTAAGGATCATTCCTGGGAATATTTTAGATGTTTATTAGAGACTAAATGCAGTAGTCTAGAAACAGTCTAAAATAGCCTTTGCCTTTATTCAATCATCAATCTGTTTCTGATGATCGCCTGGGATCTTTTCCAGGATCACATTCATCTTGTGCCTGGATAATTTTTGGTGATCACTGATTAGAGAAAGAATGAATCAAAGGCAGGGCAGGGGAACTCAGAATGATTCAGGAGGTTCACAGTTTTATTTGATATGAGCCAGGAACAAAAGAAATGCCACACTGTTTTAGAAGTCTGAAGTACAACTTTTTACTACACAAGCTTAAAAATCAATGTGCACCAATTCTTTGGTAGAAACTGGCCTCGTGTAAACTCTTTAGTGATATAATTAAGAATTCAACAATGCCTCTGTATGTAATTCACAGTTCCAAATGTCTAGTGCTGATTCTGACCTTTTTCAAAACCCCATTAAGCTATGTAAATACAGCACAAGAGATGTGTACTGTGCATAAACAGTACTCTGATGTCAACTAGACAAGGACACATTGCCTCACTCTTGTCCCCAGTGGCGGCTGCGCTGCTGATGTGCTCATACACCCTGGCTATTGATTTGTCTATGACAGATCTACCATGGGGCTCATGTTGTGGCCTCTCCCTTCAATGTGCGGTTTCAAGGTAAACCCTACTTACATTATGCTAATATTTATGCCATCTTATAAACAGCTATAGTGGCCCAATGAGAGCAATAATAATAATAATTATAATAATAATGACTTTGAGAAAGAAAAATATAAATAAGTGTCCAGGATTTCCTATTAAAGGTAATAAAATCCTAGCATGACCGTTTTTGTTTGTTTGTTGTTTTTGATGTTGTTATTGCTTTTGTTTTATTTTCTTTCCCACACAGAATAATATGTGATAAATAGGAACTGCAGAAATATGAACACCTTAACATCACCTGCCCACTTAACAATTCCCTTAACATTTGGATGTGTACCTCAGAAAGTACCCTCTGTGTATGCAGCATGTATAATCAATATGCTCATAGTAAAATTAACCTCGACACAGAATTAAAAAATCATACACCAAACACAATTAGGACTTAAAAACACACTTGTCCTACTTCACACCATTCAAAATATAGTTAATGTTTGATTTGTGTGTAATGCAGGTGAAACTCCCACTGAAAGTAGACCGGCTAGGTGAAATGTCGGTTTGTTGTCCATCACAGAAACACAATATGTGGGAGAAATCAGCTTAAAGACGGAACGATTTTATCCTAGTCCAAGGTTTCAGAGGCTTTTGTCCATGGCTGCTTGACGCTGTATGACAAGGGACAAAGAAAGCACTGTGGCCGGAACATACGCTAGATTGGCACTGTTCTCATCCCTCCTGGTCAGCTGCCTACAGCCAGGCTCTTCTACCTCCTTGAAGGCTCTATGTCTTCCCTTTAATCCCTTTAGTCAGCTAAGAATCCATTTATGGTTTGATCCATTGATAAGGTGGGGCCCTCAAGATTCAAAGTATTCAAAGAATTGCAGCGCTAGACAAGCTGCTGTTTTTCTCAGGGAAGATGGACTGAAAGAGAAACGACTTTCTGCCACGCTGGGGTTCCGGTAAAATTTCTCCTCCAGTAGCTGCAGGACCAGCATTCATGCTCTCTTGGTGGTGTCAAATGAGGGCTGGTATAACATTCCACAAGCTCTCCACTGTCCGGATACTTTTATTCCTTATATGTATTTCAGAGCCTGGTGGCTCATGTCTTTGTCCTCCCGAATGAGAGCATGTATCTCTGGCTACTGTGTAGGCTATGTCCCGCGGGGCGGGGTAGGGGCTGCTCAATGCTCTGCTTAGGGAGATCTTGGCTTTTCTGTACAGCAGGACATAACCAGCTGAGTGATGTCTCTTGGTAGTCACACGCTTCATACACATTCATGAGAACAGAGTAAATATGGGACAAGGTTGCCTGAGGTAAGCATGACAGTTTTGCCTGCAAATCCAACAAAAACTAGATTAGCTCATTTATTCAAAAATGTTTCATATTCTGTCTTAAGCCAAAATAGTCACATATATTCACTAGCATTTTTGTTTGAGATCATATCAGTTTTTTTTTAAATAATGAACATATTAAAATGGATGAAATTAAATGTTCTGTCATTGGTACAGGAGACAACGAACAGGACACCAACAGCACAGGCTCTAAGATCAACAATCAATAAATGGGACCTCATGAAACTGAAAAGCTTCTGTAAAGCAAACAACACCGTCATCAAAACAAAACGACTGCCTACAGACTGGGAAAGAATCATCACCAACCCTTTATCTGACAGAGGGCTAATATCCAATATATATAAAGAACTAAAGAAACTGAAAATCAGCAAACCAAGTAATCCAATTAAAAAATGGGGAACAGAGCTAAACAGAGAGTTCTCTGTAGAGGAATATTGAATGGCAGAGAAACACTTAAAGAAATGCTTAATGTCCTTAGTCATCAGGGAAATGCAAATCAAAATGACCCTGAGATATCACCTTACACCCATCAGAATGGCCAAGATGAAGTATCCCAGAAGGAGAAAGACAAACATGTTATATACTCGATTATATAGACCTACAAGATATAATAAACATAATGAAGTCTATACACCTAAAGGAGATAAACAAGAAAGCAGACACGAGGTAAGATGATTAATCCTCATTTAGAAAGACAAATGGGATGTGCATTGGACATATGACAGGAGTCTACTGCAGAAGGCATCTGAAAGACCCTACCAAGCAGCTTTTCAAAACCGATAAGACTCATAAGGAAACCTTCGGCAGAAGGGGATTTAGTATGACAGGGAAAGGATAGGAGCCCCACAGGACCAAATATATCTGGGCACAGGGTTTTTTTCTGAAACTGTTTCTCCAACCAAGGACCATGTATGGATATAACCTAGAACCTTTACTCAGACAAAGCTTGTGGTAGCTCAATAAACAATTAGTTTCCCATAGTAAGGAGAACAGGGACTATCTCTGACAGGAACTCAATGGCAGGCTCTTTGACTCCCCACCCCCCAAGGGAGGAGCAGTTCTGCTAGGCCACAAAGGAGGACTTCGAAGCCAGCCCTAAAGATACCTGATAAAACAGGGCCAGACGAAAGGGGAGGAGGTCCTCCCCAGTCCTTGGACTTGGAAAGGGGCAGGGAGAAGCTGAGGGAGAGAGGGTGGGATTGGGAGGGAACAAGGGAGCCAGATACAGCTGGGATACAGAGTTAATGAAATGTAACTAATAATAACAAACAATAAAAAAAAAGAAAAAAAGAAAAAAAAAGAAAAGAAATCTATCAGAGCATCTGACAAATTAAAAAAAAAAAAGAAAAACTCGAGTGACAACACATGCTGGAGAGGCTGCAGAGAAAGGGGAACCCTCCTCCACTGCTGGTGGGAATGTAAACTTGTACAACCACTCTGGAAAGCAATCTGGCACTTTCTCAGACAACTAGAAATAGCACTTCCTCAAGATCCAGCCATACCACTCCTAGGCATATATCCAAAAGAGGTTCAAGTACAGAATAAGGACATTTGTTCAACCATGTTTTAGCAGCTTTCTTTGTAATAGCCAGAAGCAGGAAACAACCCAGATGCCCCTCAACTGAAGAATGGATGCAGAAATTGTGTTACATCTACACATTGGAATATTACTCAGCAATGAAAAGCAAGGAAATAATGAAATTTGTAGGTAAATGGTGGGACCTGGAAAGGATCATCCTGAGTGAGCTGTCCCAGAAGCAGAAAGACACACATGGTATATACTCACTCATATAGACATGTAATATAGGATAAACCTACTAAAATCTATACATCTAAAGAAAGTAATCAAGAGAGAAGACCCTGACTAAAAGGTTCAATCCCCATCCCGAAAGGCAAAGAGGAAGGACATCAGAAGAGGAAGAAAACAGGAAACAAGCTAGAAACCCGCCATGGAAGGCCTCTGAAAGGCTCTGCCCTGCAGACAGTCAAAGCAGATGCTGAGACTTATGGCCAACTGTTGGGCAATGTGCATAGAATCTTATGTAAGAAGTGGAAAAAAAAAAAAAAGAAGTGGGAAATAGTAAGATCTGGACAGTACAGAAACTCTACAAGGAGAGCAACAGAACCAGAAATTTGAACACAGGGAACTTCCCAGAGACTCATACTCCAACCAAGTACCAGGCATGGAGATAATCTAGAACCCCTGCACAGAAGTAGCCCATGGCAGTTTAGTGTCCAAGTGGGTTCCATAGTAATGAGAAGAGGGACTGCCTCTGACATAATCTGATTGGCCTGCTCTTTGATCACCTCCCCTCCCTCCCCCCCGAGAGGGGAGCTGTCTTACCAGGCCACAGAAGATGACAATGCAGCCAGATCTGATAGACTAAGATCAGAAGGAAGGAGAGGAGGACCTCGCCTATCAGTGGACTTGGGGAGGGGCATGCTTGAAAAAGGGGGTGAGAGGGCGAAATCGGGAGGGGAGGAAGGAGGGGCTTATGGGGGAGATACAAACTGAATAAAGTGTAATTAATAAAAATAAAAAAATATTAAATGTTCTGGAATTAATAGTGTAAGCTATATTTCATTTTTGTACACACTATTTTTTAAATATTTTAAAATTAAATTGGCTTTATTATGGGAGATTTAATAATCTACCTTTTATACATTATCTGAAAAAATTTGAAATGTTTAAAATTTTTGAAACATATTTCAGGCCTGTGTAGAAAAAAAACCTTCACAAATATTAAAAATTTGTATAGAAAAGAAATGGAATTTAAACTAAGCAGAAAGGTCTTGAATTTTTATTGCAATAAAATGTAAAACATGGTTATACATGAAATTCTGGGTATTCTTACAGCACTGTGCATATTTTCATGACAACTTTCAGGGGTTAAATGTCTCTCCCACCTGGACCATTCCACGTTTTCTTTCCTCACCCCTACTTGCCAACACCTTGTATGGTATGACAGATGTTTTCTAAGTTTTCAGTGTGTAATGTCTATTGTGTATCTCTATTATTCTATCATTTGGAAGAAAGAAAAGCCCCAAATTTATAACTGTTTTCACTGTTTGGTTCTTTCCTTTCTGTACATTCAACCCCTAAGTAATCACTACTGCATTTGACCATATGTGTATATATATATATATATATATATATATATATATATATATATATATATGTTCTTCATCAATATTAAATGGTAACTTGATCAACTGATTACTTGTTTTGGAAGAACAGTCTCTCCAGATGTATGCTACATATAAAATTATCTAAAGGAAAGAAAATAATAATTTTCCTGTTTAATGTCACTAATGCTAAATGAAGTATTTATTTAAACACTTGAAGAATTTTGAAAATGACCAAGAGATCTCCACTAATTTCATACTATAATACAGAATGCAATGGAATGCAGCAACTGAGGTCTCCGCTGTGTACACTTATGAATGTCAGTTATTTGTGGTTTTGGGTCCAGATCTTTATAACCATATAGATATAAACAGTTCTTTGAAGTGGCAAGGCTCTGATTACAAGTTTTCTATGACTAAATTTAGGTTTATAATATGTGAAAATTCTTGAGGAAGAGCAAATGATTTTCCAATAGCTGTGTGCTATATGCTATGTTTGGAATATCTGTGTACAAACAGACTCTTAAACATCCTCTTTTGCCTTTCCTCTCCCTTCCCTTCCCCTCCCATCTCATAAACTATCAAAGACTCAGAAAGAAAAGGAATGATCAGGGTACTATGAAACAGTCTGAGAAACATGATTCAGTAATGATAAAATCGTTTACTAGGGTTAAGGTATTTCAATAATTTCAGATGGAAACTTCAGTTTCCACATTTCCATGTGAGATGTGGCGTGAGAGGAGTGGAAGAATGAGCCTGAGGGTTGGCCAGAGAATGCTACGTTCCGTTTGCTCATGTTTGCATTTCAGTATTACTGTGGAGCACGCCCATGAGAAGATTCACATCAATGTGATCACTAGAGCGTCCTGGACACCTGTGCTGTGCTCTCAGCCCTGAGGTCCATTTATCATCCAGAGGGATTTTCAAAAGGATGCTTATTTAGAGGATTCTCCTGTGCTGTCAGAAGGAATACACATTATATAAAATGGCTCATTTATTTAAAGTAATAGTTCTACCTACCTTAGTAATACTTAGGATTTTGTTTTCCTTCACTATGTCTTCATGCTTACTTATGCAAACTGTTCGCCTAGGCACCCAGGCCTTTCTGTCCTCTTTGATTCATATGTCAGAGAGTATTTTCCCTCTTTTAAGTTTTTAAAGTTACACATCAAGAAACAGGAAAGGACACTTACCTGAAGCCAAGAAAAATGGTCATACAGTTTTAAAAAAAAGCATGAGTAAAATTTCATAAAATAAAATGTGTTGAGGGCAGATAGTCAATTGTTTTATATAAAAAACTTCATTAATTAAAGAATGAATATGGTTGAGAAGAAACCCTGAAGTGTAGTATTACTATTTTTGATTTTTGGGAAACCTGATAATTAAATTTTTAATCCTAAAAAACATTTAGATAAAATGACTGCAAAATTAACTGCAATTTTGAAAAACATACATCCCCACACTCAAGCGAATGCACATGCATAGATCAACCTTGTAGACAGCAGTGAGAGAGCACACTGTTTATTCCCTGCCACATTAGGAAAGCCTCCTGAGTGGCCATACATATATTTTTTAAATAAATTCCCAGATACTAATTTGAGAGGTCACATTCTGCACCACTATGGATGGATGTGGAAAGTCCGCCAAGAGCCTCTTGTGGTACAGAACCACTCTAGCTTTGGACGCTGGAGGTGAATCTATCATGGGGGCAACAGGAACAGGCACATCAATTGATTGACCTAGAGGTGACTTTACAAGGCAAACTGACAGTTAGCATCTGGAGACTACTTAAAGAGAACAGTCATTAGGGACAGTTCATTGAGAACTGGATCTTGCTGTACACTCTCTCTCTCCCCTTACATAGGCCATAGGGACCCCACATCCTTAATCAAACAGCCTTCTAAGTGAGTGTGTTTATGCCTGTTTCTTGTTTTGTATTATTTAATTTAAATGATTGTATTTATTTGTTTGTTTGTGTATTTATTTAGTAAAAGAAAGTCTTGCATATTCCAGGGTGTCTGCGAACTCCCTATGCAGTCAAAGATAACTTTGAATTTCTGCAACTCCTGCCTGTAACATCTGAATACTAGGATTACAAGTTTAAACCATCACCTATCACACACAGTTTATGCTGTGTTCTAGGCAGTATTCCGGGCTTTTTAGGCAAGCCCTCTACAGACTGTAAAAGCATTTCTTGATTAGGTTAATTTGAATAAGTAGACTGAATGTAGGTATGTTCTCACAATCAGTCCAAGGCTTGGGAACAAATATGTCCATGTTCCCAGAAATTAAGGATGAATTCATCCTACCTGAAAGATTTTTCTCTGCTCTCAACTTGGACTAAAACTCCAGTTCTTCCTGGTTGCTCTGTCTGCTGTCCAGATGACTAGAAGAAAGCAACATTTTCTTCTGATCTGTTTTTTCACACATTCTTCAGACCTTGACCCCTGTTGATATTTATAATCTCTTGACCTAAAAGCATGATACATACAAATTCAACACACTTGAAAAGAAAAGAAAGAAAGATGTTAGTGTAATTATTTAAACCATACTGGGAACTGAGAATCGGACCAAATGACACAGAAATTAATGTGCGACAAAATTTTTTGAAAGGAAAGGTGAATATCTGTCCTCCACTAGACAAAAAGTCATCCTACAAGAGGAGTGTTGTTTTCTACCTTAATGACAGCATTTTAGCAGCTATTCAATGACTGCTGTTAATTTCTGTGGCTGTCTTTGGATGCTCATTAAATGCTTTCATGCCACCTCCCTACCCACCTTGTGACTATACCTATGATTATAGAGCGGATACAGTCTACTTTATGTTTTTATTTCCCACTGCAGGTGGAGTTGAAAAGATTCGAGAAATAGGGTTACAGAATATTCAACTTTGTTATCATAAGACATGGTAGGAATTTTTAAACCCTCATTACATTGGGTATAACTTTTGAAATTCTGAATACAACAATTAAGATTTTTCTCTACATGAGAGATGATAAAAATGGCACCACTGTAAATGCTTAGCCATTTTTCTAAATAAAATGATCATAAATTAATTCAGTTCATATCTGAATTCAGGTGTGGTAACAGAGCCACAGAACAATGTCCAAGACAATAGAAAGCACACAGGAAATGCACAGGCTGATAATAAAAGTTGGACATTTGAAATAGAAAGTCTATTGAAGAAAATGAAAGAGAAATAACAGATTATGTCAACAAAAGAAAAGCAGGACACAGATTTTTAAAAAAAGCAGAGGAGACTAAGACCTTAAAACAATTTGAATCTCTTAATGCCTACTCATAGAAATAATTAATAAGATTAACACAATTTAGAAAGTTAAAATTTGTCAAATTTGACTGAAGACTGTATTGTATCTGGCAATTAAGGAAACCGATGCATGAGTGGAATATATTCATACATGTGTGTGTGTTTGTGCATGAATAATGTGCACTCCAGCATGAACACACACGTGCACGCTCGCACACGCACACACACACACACACACACAGACACACACACACACACACACACACAAACACACACACTTACTAGGATCACATGAGTTTAGGAAAGATTTGATGAAGCTTTGAAGAAATTTCTCCCTATAAAAAAGCATACCAGAAAATAAAATGCCATTCAAACAGCTTATATTTTGAAAGCAAAGTTACACAAGGACAGTAAAAGGAAAACAACAGACCCTGTTAATGTGTAGCATAGCTAAATAAAACTGACCTAAAAATTGTAAACACTCTTTGCCTGCAGCAATGGGTGGGGCTATGTGAGAAGGCTAAGAGAGGGAAAATAAATTGTCTCCAGAGAAGAGCTTTTTGTTAGGTTATCCAGTCCTAAGTGATCTGCCTTAAACGTATACACATGAACCACACTAAATGGACACAACAGAATGTACACAAATCTGTGGGTGGAGTAGGTAGAGGATGGAGAGCTAAAAGGACCCTGAGGGAGCAGGAGCCACATAAGGAGACCAACAAAGCCAAAAAAGCTGGGCTGAAGGGTGACAACAGAGGTTGATACATCCGTCAAGTGACATGCATAGAGAGGACCTAGAACCCCTGCTCAGATGTAGCCCATAGACAGCTCAGTTCCCATGGGAATACCCTAGTAAGAGGAGAAGAGAGTCTCTGACAAAAACTCAGTTACATGCCTCTTGATCATTTCCCCCTGGTGGGGAGATCTAGCCAGCCCACAGAGGAAGAGGATCCAGGCAGTCCTGATGAACCCTGATAGGCTATGGTCAGACAGTAGGGGAGGAAGACTTCCCCTTTCAGTGGACTAGGGGAGAGGGATGGCGGAAGAAGAGGGAAGAAGGGTGGGACCTGGAGGAGAAGACGGAGGGGGATAAAACTGGAATACAAAGTGAATAAATTAAAAAAAAAGAATAATAAAGAATAATTTTTTTAAAGGTCATGGAATGGTCATGGAAAGAATTGGAAAGATGATGGAGGCAGATGTAAATTATGTAAATACAGTATCCAGGTAGAAAACAACAAACTCAAGAAATAAATTTAAAAATAACAACAACAACAACAAAAAATAACTTGTAAAAATGTGCTACCAAAATCTTAGTGCAAACATTATTTTAATAGAGAAACACTGGAGTTATTTACTCTGAGATCTTAAAGAAAAACAGGGTTCACTTTATTTTCTTTTTCTTCCCTGAGTACATATTGAACAAATCCATCCCAGGCAGTCTTCTGGGCATGTGTGATACATTAGTGAAGGAAGTAAACAAGATCTTGGCTTTCAAGGCACTGACATTCTGTTAAGGAGGATACAAAAGTGAAATGGAAATGGAAGTGTGTAGTGTGTGTGTGTGTGTGTGTGTGTGTGTGTGTGTGTGTGTGTGTAGCAGGCTAGAGATGATCAGGTTTAAGAAATTATGCAAGGGAGAGCATTAACCAGTTTGTGTGGGGAACCAAGAAAGTCTTCAAAAGTAAAAGTTGTTTAGATTTAGTACGTTTATCTTATATTATATGGCTAATACCCACTTATAAGTGAGTATAAACTGTATGTGTCCTTTTGCTTCTGGTTTACCTCACTCAGAATGATCTCTTCTAGTTCTCACCAATTGCCTGCAAATTTCATGATTTCCTTGTTTTTAATCGCTGAGTAGCAATTCATTGTATAAATTTACCACAATTTCTGTATCTATTCCTCAGTTGAGGGACATTTAGGTTGTTTCCAGATTCTGGCTATTACAAAGCTGCTATGAACATAGTTGAGCAAATATCCTAGTTGTATGGTTGAGCATCTTTTGAATCTATGCCCAGGAGTGGGGTAGCTGGATCTTGAAGTAGCACTAGAGAAAGCTAATTTCCTGAGAAAGCACCAGATTGATTTCCAAAGTTGTTATACAAGGTTACATTCCCACTAGCAATGGAAGAGGGTTGCACTTTCTTTACAACTGCTCCAGCATGTGTCATCCCTTGAGCTTTTGATCTTAGCCAATATGATGGGTGTGAGGTGGAATCTCAGGATGAAACATCACTCAGAAAGGGGAACAGGGTAGACATCAGAAGCAGGAGAAGACAAGAAACAGAACAAGAGCCTTCCACAGGAAGCCTCTGAAAGACTCTACCCAGCAGGGTATCGAAGAAGATGCTGAGACTCACAGCCAAACTTTGGGCAGAGTGCAGGAATCCTTATAGAAAAAAAGAGATGAAAAAACCTTCAGGGGACAGGAACTCCACAAGGATACCATCAGAGCCAAAACCCTGGGCCCAGAGGGACCTTCAGAGACCAATACTCCAACCAAGGACCATGCATGGAGAGGACCTAGACCCCCTGCACAGATGTAGCCCATGGTTGCTCAGTTTCTAAATGGGTTCCCAAGTAAGGGGAGCAGGGATTATCTTTGACATGAACTCAGTGGCTGGCTCTTTGATCACTCTCCCACCCCCTAGAGTGTTCAGCCTCACCAGGCACAGAGGAAGATGATGCAGCCAGTCCTGATGAGACCTGATAGGCTAAGATCAGATAAGGGGAGGAGGTCCTTTCCTAACAGTGGGCTTGGGAAGAGAAGCAGGGGGAGAAGAGGGAGTGTGGGTGGGACTTCAAGGAGATGAGGGAGGGGGTTATAGCAGAGATGCAAAGTGAAAAATTGCAATAAACAAATAAATTAACTAATCTAAAAAATGAAAATTTTTGAGTGAATGTGTGTTATTGACCTGGGCACAGCCATTTCAGCTCATACCTATGGAAAAAAATCGCAAAATGCCCCCAAATCC
This sequence comes from Rhombomys opimus, assembly GCA_010120015.1. Classification (NCBI taxonomy): domain Eukaryota; kingdom Metazoa; phylum Chordata; class Mammalia; order Rodentia; family Muridae; genus Rhombomys; species Rhombomys opimus. Next base: position 2,164,768 of record REGO01000180.1, on the reverse strand, counting down.
CAGGGAGATGACACAACTTTTCTAGGGACTATGACTGCAAATGTTGAGCATATGTACAGAAAATGTCCACCATAACTTTCTCTCCCTGGAATATGTTTTCCCTAAGGTTCACTCCCCTACAAGACTGTTCCTCTTAATATTAACTCAACATGTTTCCTTGACCTTTCTGTATACCACACACCCTTCTCTATCTGTGTACTTATTACAGTAAGCCCTCGTGACTGTTAAGCTGTAGGCAATAACCTTATCTCAGTTCAACGGTGTATAAGCATATTGAGCTTCACAGAAGCTGTGGAATCTTCCGCAGAGAACCAAAGTCAATGGATCCCAACTTTTGTCTATGTGTCTGTCTGTGTCTTTGTTTCGCTCAGGCCCTCTCAGACAGGTCCCTCACATCAGTCATGGATACAGCAAAGTAGTCCTTCTAACTCTCACTTAGAAAAATAAATATTGAACAAATCTATTGAAAAGCATGAAGTTGTTGACCTCACAAGGCACCTCATAATTCCACACCAAGAGAGGAGAGGAGAATGGGGAACAGAAGTGCTTATCTACAAAATACCGTTCCTCACAAATTGAAAGTTATCCCAAACATTTGGAGCTCTGTTGGGTTTGGGCAAGTTTGTGTCACCATAGCCTGCTCATGGGCAAAGCCACAAGATTGAAGAAACACAGTGATTAAGAATATAGTGCCACCGGCACAGTAATCATCCATCACCACTGATGAGTATGAGCTGAGAGGCAAAACGATGTAAGAGAGGATGGGTCATCAAGTGTGTCTGCTGTGAGCAGTGACAAAAAAGGGGGCAGGGAGAAGAAGGGAGAGGCTTAGGAGAACACGATGCTGTCTACCCTAAAATGGTTTGGCTTTTAGTCTAAGTAAAATGAGAAACCATTAGAGGACTATGGAACCATCTGGGTGTGGTGTTGAGGATAGATTGTGGGTGATGAAGTAAGAGCCACAGTGGAGACAGGAAGAACTGCTAGGAAGCTATTAAAGTAATTCAAGGAAAAAAAAATAACATGGCTTAGATCAGAATGGGGCAAGGCAATTAGTAGTGAATGATTAGACATGAGCCATTTTGCTTAGGGGTGGAGTCCCTTTCAGTTTTTATGTACTAGAAAAGAACTCTAACAAATAATGTCTAAGGGTTTCTATAGCTGTGAGAAAACACTACATCCAAAAACAGGAAGGAAAATATTTATTTGTCTTACAGTGATAAACATACAATGATGAATTTGCAATGATGTGTATGCTGTTAATCATTGAAGGAAATTGGAATAGTAATTCAAATAGGGCAGATACCTGGAGGCAGGAGCTGAAGCAGAGGCCATGGAGGAGTGCTGCTTACTAGCTTGCTCAGCCTGCCTTCCTATAAGAACACCATCCCAGTGATGGAACCACCCACAATGAGCTAGATCCTCCCATTCAATCGCCAATTAAGAAATGCCCTACAATACTCACTTATAAATGGATATTACACATATAATATAGGATAAACATACTAAAATGTGTACACCTAAAGAAGCTAAGCAATAAAGAGGATCCTGGATAAGATGATCAATCCCCTTTTAGAAAGGCAAACAGGACAGATAGTAGAAGAGGGAGATAAGAAAAGGGTCTACCATAAAAGGTTTCTGAAACCAGCAGGGTGTCAAGTAAATAATGAGATTCATAGCTAAACTTTGGACAGAATGCAAGGAATATTATGAAAGAAGGAAGGAGGGATGAAAGATCTGGAGGAGAAAGGAGCCCCACAAGGAGAACATCAGAACCAAAAAAATCTGGGATCAGGGCTCTTTTATGAGACAAACTTCGACCAAAGACCATGCATGAAGATAACCTAAAACCCCTGCACAGATGTAGCCCATGGCAGGTCCGTGTCCAAGTGGGTACCCTAGTAAGGGGAAAAGGGGCTGTCTCTGACATGAATTCTGTGCCTGGCTCTGTTATCATCTCCCCCTGAGTGGGGAGCAGCCTTGCCAGGCCACAGAGGAAGACAATGCAGCCAAGCCTGATTAGACTTGATAGGCTAGGGTCAGATGGAAGTGGAGGACGACCTCCACTATCAGTGGACTTGGGGAAGGTCATGGGAGGAAAAGAGGGAGGAAGGATGTGACTTAGAGGGGATGAGGGAGGGTGCTACAGCTGAGATAAAAAGTGACTAAATTGTAATTAATAAAAAAATTATAAAAAAGAAATGCCCTACACCCAGGTATTATCTTAATCCAGTTTCTCTCTTTTCAGATAACTCTAGTTTGTGTGTTAAGCAGACTTAATACTAACCAGCACAATTAAAGACTGGCAGTTAAACATAGCCATTATATAGTACTGATGACCTGATTGTGCTTACTGAAAAAATACCAAATACTTAGCAATAAAAGTATTATTAGATGCTAGAGCTAGCATTTGGCAATACAAAGAGCCAGAACTAATATCGTTGAAAGACATTGCATTATAGAGATCAGAAATATTTTGTATGCATATAAATTTTAAAAATATACCCATGAATTCACGACTGACTGCCTAGGAATATATCCCACAGACAGTCAAGATATAGGTATAATGCCTAAAAATTATTCAAGAACAGACGTGTAAAATGTGTACCATAATATTGTTATCAAAGCATAAGTCAAGGAAGAGACATTTGAAGTTCATAGACAACAGGCTATATTAGCAAATATTATACTAATCTAAATTTAAAAGTAAATTTGACTCTTACCCAAAATTTGAACTGCTAATATTTTGCATTAAAATGCGAGGATAAAAGAACAAAAATAATAACAACAAAAATAGAAGAAAAATTAGGAACACTTTCCTTCTTGATATCAATGTGTTATAAAACTATGGTGTTTGCCCTTCACAATAGCCACTAATAACATAAAGTACCTTGGTGTGACTCTAACCAAGCAAGTGAAAGACCTGTTTGAGGAAAACTTCAGGTCTCTGAAGAAAGAAATTGAAGAAGATCTCAGAAGATGGAAAGATCTCCCATGCTCATGGATTGGTAGGATTAACATTGTGAAAATGGCCAT
>REGO01000180.1:2134533-2158184 GCA_010120015.1 Rhombomys opimus | reverse complement strand
AAAAAAAAAAACCTTCTGAAAGTATCTCCATTCCTGATCTCAAGTTGTACTATGGAGCAACAGTTCTCCAAACAAGGACCATGCATGGATATAACCTAGAATCCCTGCTCTGACAGAGCCCATGGCAGTTCAGTATCCAAGTGGGTACCCTACTAAGGGGAACAGGGACTGTCTCTGACATGAACTCAGTGGCTATCTCTTTGACCTCCACCCCCTGTGGGAGGAACAACCTACCTAGGCCACAGAGGAGGACATTGCAGCCAGTCCTGGTGAGACCTGATAAGCTTGGGTCAGATGGAAGGGAAGGAGGACCTCTCCTATCAGTGGATTTAGAGAGGGGCAGGGAGGAGATGAGGGAGGGAGGATAGGATTGAAAGGGAATGTGAGAGGGGATACAGCTGGAATACAAAGTAAATAAACTGTAATTAAAATAAAAATACATATAAAAAGAAAAAATGGCATGCTAACAGCATAGAAACACACTGGTGGATCAATGGAATAGAATCAAAGACCCAGAAATAAAGCCACTCGCCTACAGATACCTGATTTTTGCAAAGAAGCCAAGACCATTTAGTAGAAAAAAAAAGTATCTTCAACAAATGGTGCTGGGCAGTTGGAGACTACTTTCCATTAGCAAGATAGTAACAATTCTTCATTTAAAAAGAAACCTAGATTCTTCTCAAATAGCTAGCAGTGAATAGTAAGCAGGTTTCCCGTAGTACAAATGATTTTCCTCTCCTTAATGAAGTCTTAAATCCAATTAGAGAGATATTGGTTGCCACCAAGATATTGATGCTGCTGCTACACCCATAGGGTTATCATGCCATGCTTGTCATGAATGCTGTTCATAGGCTTTACAGATAGGTAGAACCATTGGTTGTTTGAATGGTGCCTTCTTGAACACAAAAGCTAATCCTCAGGGAGGGAACATTCAGGTCAATTTCAGGTCAGGGATCCTTTCGCCCCTGTTTCTAAAGTACATCCCATCTCCAGCAATAGGGACCTATTTTCTACCTCTGGTTTAAAAAATATATAAATAAATAAATATACATAAGTCTATATTTATACATATAAATGTATTCATATATATTTATATATATTTATATATAATATATAAATTTATTTATATATAAAATAAATATATATTTTATATGCTCTGAAAACATATATACAAGCAAAACATACCTCCTACATGCATACAATTTATGTACAATATTTTGTTAACTTAGTGGGGTATATTAACAAATATATATATATGCAATAGCAATTAATAAAAAAAAGAGGCCTTGAATTTAAAGGAGAGATCAGATGGGTATATGGAAGTTTTGGTGGGAGAATGTTGTAATTGTAATTTCAAAATTAATAAAATAAAAGAATGTCAGAAACAGAAAAAATACTCTAATTCTAACTTTATAAGAGTTTCATTGAGTTGTTTAAACATTGTGTCTGGTTAATTTTGGTGTGCGATGGTTCATTTATTTACAAGATTTTAGTAATAAAATTTACAAAATTAAGAACAATTTTAAAAATGAAAAGAAAAAAATCAAGCCTAAGAAAACTAAACCACCATATAAGTATGGTTCTTTATTAAGAAGATAAACCTCAGGAAAAATAAAACAATGCATTGTTTCTGAAATAGAATAAAAAATCCCAAGACTGAAATATTGGTGACCTTTCAGAGGAGAGAGAGAGGCAAAGAGTAAGGAAGTGGACACGCTTGGGCCATGTAACATTGGAGTTATGTTTGTTATATTATTAAGTTTTGTGGTTTATACACATGAAATAATGTTCACTGCGAAATAAAATCCATGGGAAATAGAATCTTTACATGTACATACGCACCATTGTCTGTGTGTGTGTGAGAGAGAGAGAGAGAAACTGTATACTTAAAGCTCAGAGTATACTACACAGCAAGTTGCCAAGCCAGGAAAAGTACAGTTCAATTTCACAGGCAATCGACTGGCAGAATCCATTATGTTTTTCATTGAATTTTAGAGTTTTTCTTTTTTTTTTTTTTCATTTTTATTGCTGGAAATAGCGTTGGATTTCATGATGTCATATATTTGACAATATCATCTTCCATTAGATCCCTTGTTTTCCTTTCCCATTTGTCTCCTTCTGCTAATGTTTTTTCAGACCTTTGGCTGGCTGGCTGGCTCATACACACTGCGACATTGTAAAAGGCAATGTGTTTCCTCAAATGTATTGTTTTTAGTAGTAATACAATCTATGAATTATTTTCATAAGAATATCTCAGCATTCATGGTATTAGGGCCTTATCAATTTGAGATATAATATTAACCATCATCATAAAGATTACAATGTTATTTGTATATAATGCGTATTCTTTGAAATTAATATATAACTTGGAGTTTGAGGTGAGGAGGGAGCTATGGTTGAGAAGTTGGAAATATTGAGAGTGGCACTGCTGAAAGGGAATTGTTTAAAAAGCTGCCTTTTCTTGGGATAGAAGCTGAATGATAATCAGTGAATATTAAATTTAATTCATGAATTTTAAAAGTCCAATATTTCTAATCATTGCTTAATGGAGTTTCTCTGAGCAAGTTATTTAAGTTGTCATTGTCTATTTCTTAGGTCTGAGAATGTCTTCATTTGTCCTCATGTGCTGTGACAATGACTAAGACTAAAAGCAGCTTGGAACAGAAAGGGTTCCTTTCAGCTCATAGTTGTAGTCCATCCAGAAGGGAAGTCAGGAGAAGACAACAAGGCAGGCACAGGAGGCATGAACTCAACAGAGGTCATGGAGGAGTGATGTTCATAAGCATGGTCCTCTTGGCTTCTTTTCTTATATACCAGGACCACTTTGCCCTTGGTAGCAACACTCTCGGTGGGCTGGTCCTTTCCATATCGATAATTAATAATAATAATAATAATAATAATAATAATAAAACTGCACCCTACAATTCAGCAGAATGGAAAGTTTTTTTTCAATTGAGATTTCCTCTTCACAGATGACCCTATCTTGTGTCCAGTTGTCAAAAAGCTAAGTGTAATCAGAATAATTATAGTATCTAACCCGTAAGACTATTTTCACAATAAAATAAGTTGACATGTGTATAATAACTTATATTATTTTACACACACACACACATACACACACTCATAGATAGAAAGATAGAGACAGAGAGAAAAGAAAGGCATATATGTGTCTATATAACTACATACAGTTGGAACTATGTTCACACACTTATCTCTATATATGTACATTTATACATATATATTTAAACCTTAAAACATTTTTCTGGATTATTAAAATGTAAATGTTACCATTATCATTAGTAAAAAGTAGTTAAGTTTGTATCCATTTCAAATTGTTACTGTCATTATCAACACTAAATTGAACAGGGAGATGGCCCAGCTGGTAAAGTGCTTGCCTTTGAAGCATGCAAATCTGACTTTAGATACTTAGCACCCACATAAAAGCCAAGTGCTCTGGGGCAGCTTTGTAACTACTGCACTATAGGAGAGATTAGAAGCTGGAAGGGGAAGTAGAAAAATAAGATAATTATATTTAATTAAAATTAAAAATAAAAGTATAGTACTGTGTTGGACTTCCTAAAAAGCATTTTGACAGAATCCTCCTACTTAAAAAGTGTCACCAACACCTATTGTCCGACAGCTACTGAAGAAGAAGAAAAGAGACAAAAATAGCTCATACAAATCTGCTGTTGTTTCTGCTTTTTGTTTTTGATGATTTTTGAATTCTCGGCCTAATGAAAGAGGAAGCAATAAGTAATGAGTAGATAACCACTTCTGTGCTCTATCAGATACATGTACATTAAAAAAAAATTAATTGCTTTAAAGCCTGATCCCAGCCGTCTCCCTTCTCTCCTTTCAGTCCCACCCTCACACACCTCTCCTCCAATACCTCCTCTCCTTCTCGGAGAGAGGGAGGATTCCCAAGTGATACCAACCTACCAGCCACCTCAAGTCATATTAGGACTAAGCATAATCGCTGCCACTGAGGCCAGGAAAGGCATCCCAGTTGGTGAGAAAGTGATACAAAAGCAGGCAAGAGAGTCAGAGACAACCCAATCCCAATGTTAGGGGACCCTCATGACGACCAAACTGCACATCTGCTACATATGTGTCAGAGGCATAGATCCAATCCATGTATGTTCTTTGGTTGGTGCTTTAGTCTCTGTGAGCCCCCATTGACCCTAGGCTACTTTACTCTGAAGGTTTTCTTATAGCGTCTTTGACACATCCAGCTTCCTCAATCCTCCCTCCCACTCTTTCACCAAACTCCCCAAGCTCAATCAATTGTTTGGCTGTGGGACTCTGCATCTGTTTCCATCAACTACTGGATGAAGCCTCTCGGAAGACAGCTATGATGGCTTCCTATCTACAAGCATCGTAGAGAATCATTAATAGTGACTGGGATGGCTCTCTCTCATGGGGTGGGTCTCAAGGTGGGCCAGTCATTGATTTGCAATTTCCTAAATCTCTGCATCATCTCAATCCCTACACTTCTTTTAGGCAAGACAAATTTTGGGCCAAAGGTTTTATGGTTGGGTTGAAGCCCCCCTCCTCCACTGAAAGTTGCACTTGTCTACAGGAGATGGAGACTTCACACTCCTAATCCTGCTGCTAGGAGTCTCAGCTAGGGTCAATCCCATAGACTCCAGGAAGCCTCCCCTGTCCCGGAGATACACCCACACCAATTTCCAGTCTTTCTTGCCCTCTACCCTTCCCTCACCATACCTAATACCCACTTCTGTTACCTTCACCAACCCCTCTACCACTTAGTTCTCTGCCTCTGTCTATGTCAAATGTCTGTTTTATTTTCTCTTCTGAATGAGATTCAAGCATCCTCCCTTAGATCCTCCTTGGCTTCTTTGGGTCTATGAATTATAGCATGGTTATCCTGTACTTTATGGCTAATATCCACTTATAAAGGAGTACAAACTATGTGTGTCTTTCTGGCTCTGAGTTACTTCACTCAGGATGATCTTTTCTAGTTCTATCAATTTGCCTGCAAGTTCCATGATTGTTTTTGTTTTTAATAGTTGAGTAGTCTTCCATAGTGTAAATGTACTACCTTTTCTTTATACATTCTTAAGTTGAGGGACATCTAGGTTGTTTCCAGTTTCTGCCTATTATGAATAAAGCTGCTATGAACATAGTTCAGTAAGTGTCCTTGTGTTATGGTGGAACATCCTCTGGGTATATTCCCAGTATTTTCAATCATAAAGTATGTAAAACTAGAATGTGCACTAACACTCAGTTTATAATTAGAAAAAAAAGTGTTCATAATTAGAAAAAAAATGTTTCTATTACTTAAAAAAGCACCAGATTGATTTCCTAAGTAATTGTACAAGTTTATATTTCTACTAGCAATGGAGGAGGGTTCCCCTTTTTCTATATCCTCTCCAGCATGTGTTGTTACCTGAGTTTTTGATCTTAGTCATTTTGGTAAGTATAAGATAGAATCTTAGAGTTCTTTTGATTTACATTTCCCTGATGAAAAAGGACATTGAGCATTTCCTTAAGTGTTTCTCTGCCATTGCTTATTCTCTGTTGAGTATTCTCTGTTTTTTTCTGTAACCCAATTTTATTGGATTATTTGATATGTTCCTATATAATTTCCTGAGTTATATTCTAGATATTAATTCTCTGTCAGATGTAGGGCTAATGAAGATATTTTCTAGTAATAGTGCTACCTCAAGACCCTACTATACCACTCCGAGGCATGTATCTGAAAGATACTCGACATACAACAAGGACATTTGCTCAACTATATTCATAGCAGCTTTCTTCATAATAGCCAAAATCTGGAAGCAACCTAAATGTCCCTCAACAGAAGAATGGATACAGACATTTTGGTGCATTTACACAATGGAATACTACTTGATTATTAAAAACAAGAAAATCATGAAATTTGCAGACAAATGGATTGAACCAGAAAAGATCATCCTGAATGAGATAACCCTGACGCAGAAAGACGACTCACTTATAAGTATATATTTGCCATATCATGTAAGATAAACATACTAAAATCTATAGTCTTAAAGAAGATGAACAACAAAGGGAGACATGAGGGAAGATGTTTAATTCTCATTCAAAAGGGAAAATAGAATAGACACCAGAGGCAGTAGAAGAGAGGGAACAGGATGTCCTCTATAGGACTTCACCCAGCAGGGCATTGAAGCAGATGCAGAGACTCATAGCCAAACTTTTGACCGAGCACAGAGAGTCTTATGGAAGAAGAGGGAGATAGAAGGACCCTGAAGGGACAGGAGTCCCACAAGAGACCAACAATGCCAAAAACACCGGGCCAATCAGAGAATAAATACAGAGTATGATGCATCAACCAATGACCATGCATAGAGAAGACCTAGACCTTCTGCTCAGACGTAGCCCATAGACAACTCAGTCTCCATGTGGGTTCCCTAGTAAGGGGAGATGAGACTATCTCTGACATGAACTTGGTTGTTTGCTCCTTGATCACTTCTCTCTGGTGGGAAGACCTAACCAGCCCACAAAGAAAGAAGATACAGGCAGTCCTGATGGGACAAATAGGCTAGGGTCAGACAGTAGGAGAGGAGGAGTTCCTCTCAGAGGACTAGGGAAGAAGGATAGGGGAGAAAGAAGGAGGGAGGGTGGGACCTAAAGGAAATGAAGGAGGGAACTACAACTGAGATATAAAGTGAATAAGTTGTAAAAAAAATAATAGTAATATTTTTTAAAAAAAGAAATAGTCTTCATTAGTAGGAGCTAACTCGATTTTATTAGAAATTCTTGTTTCTATAAATAAACTGTCCAATTAAAGAACTTACTTCTGTGATTTCCCACTATTAAAGATGTTATTGATTATTCAGAGCACATAAACTACTCTTTAACTGTGTCACGTTTCGTAAAATCATATTCTCTTCAGCTTCCAAAAGACTCAAGTTGCCCGCTATGAAGGAGCCACTCACTTTCCTCATGGCGTGATGTAAGTAGTGACTGTAGAGAGCTGTGAATAACACAGGCTACAGCCCTAATGCAGTAATGAAGGCGGCCACCCACGTGGTCTTCCTTTGATTTTAGAAATTGTCCTAAAACTCTCAACATCTCTTCAGTGGCCCACTTGATATTTTCCCCCTACCATGTTACTGGGAATAATTAAACTGTTAAGAGAAGATTCATAATGAAGCGACAAAACACAAAACAATTAAAGCAAATATTTTATGCTCATTTGGTTTCCCCTAATTAGTATTTAAAGGTCAGAAAAACATTTATAATTTTGAAATAAAGAACAAAACATAAATGCTCATTTCCTCTTGCTTTAAAGGTGTTCTAGATTATAAATCCAAAAAATATTAAGAAGAAATAATAGTGGGCAGGATTAGTGGGTATCCCATATTTTCTTTGACATTTTCAAAATCTCATCATTGACATGGCAGACCCCATGATGATAATGGCAGCCTTCAATCTTCATTCTTACTAAACAACTTTCCTTCAGCATTATTTGTAATTAAAGGCACAGGACAATTTATATTCTGCATGCTGACTGTTAGGATCATGATCAGATTAAAGTCATGCCACCTCTGATGATCTAGCCAATCACAGGCCTTGGAAAAGTTTATTCAGTCATGATCATGATACCAATAAGATCTGAAGACCAATAGGCCTGATGGGATTAGTGTGTTATCTCTTCTTACAAGGACCCTGCTGTTTGAGATTGCACTCCTCCCAGTCAGTATAGCCATTCTGAGTGCCCTTTCCCCAGCAGGGCATCCTGATCTCTGTTTGACTTCATTTGGAGAGTGTCTCTAAACATAGATGCCCCTAAACACTTTCTATATATGGGCCTTTGACACAGATCCCAGGTAGCTCTTCCCCTCCCCACTCCTGTACAATAATTAGGTACTATGCTTCAGTTCTTATGATAGGAGCATGCTGTTTAATGCAAATCAAGCATCCTTGAAGCGCCTAGTTCCAACCAATTATGTACACTTATTTTTGGAGGCCCTTGCCTACTCTCCAAGCCTTTGTTCTCTAAAATTAAAGTTGAACTAGCTCCCTGAAGTGGTTCCCAGAGTGTTAGATTTCAGTTCAGTGCTCCCTGACTTTTCCAGGTATGTGCCTCCTCTTGTGCCCCTCCTGACTTAGCTGACTGGTGGGAGAGAGCCCCCTAGGAAGAAGGAGAATTACAGTCTTCTATAGGAATTAAAATCTGCATTCTATTTCACTTGAAAGGAATGTATTGATGATCTACTAAAATTATCAGTATTTCTGATAATTAAATGAAAGGAGTTCAAACTGTTTTGCTTCCCATAGGGAGTACCTTTCCCTCTAAACTAAAAGATTATACAACTAAAACTCTAAGCAAATATTCATAAATTGCATGCACTTCTTATTTTCTCACTCATCAACTTCCAGTATTTCTGCTAGTGTATTTGAAATGTAAACTGGCAAAAACTAATTGCAGAAAACCACCATGAGAAGTAAATCCCAGAGACTAGCATAAGCTGGACAAATTTTATTAATTAAAGTTCATTGGCATTTGCATTAATTTAAAATAAATATAAATTAATGTTTGTGTGTATTTATATATCCATCTTGAGGATTCTATAACTGTATGGTATTAACAAAATAAAATAAATAATAAATATCATAAATAAATAAAAATAAATTTATTCTTAAGGAGCAACTCAAAAATTTAGTCAACTGGCAGCACAAATGGCTCAGCTGTTAGGGCACTGGATGATCTTCCAGAGAACATGAGTTAAAAGTTGGTTTTTTGTTTTGTTCATTTTGTTTTGTTTTTGTTTTCCATTAAGGTCACTCTTTCCTTGTTGTGGAAATGTCTTCTTTTCCCCTCATATGATCATGTCTGTTAGAGAAGTTTGTCCTGAAACACGAGGACACATAAAAACCTGAAATAGCCATATCCATAACCTATGACTGTCTATGATTATGATTAGTCTGTGTGGTAGTTTTATGTGCCAGCTTATTTAGGCCATGATAGCAGACACTATGCTTTACATATTTTTTAAAAGACTTAGTTTCCAAAGAATGGGAAGTATCTAACAGAGTGCCATTGGACTTGAACTAGAATTTGTTTCTACTTTTCCGGTTATACTTCACACCCACCACAAATCAATCTCTTCTTTTCCTCCTTCTCACTCTCTTCTTTCTTCATCTACTCCTTCTCCTTCTTCCTGTGTTTTTGTGATCTATCTCTCTCTTTCTCTCTCTTTCTCTCTGTGATCTTTCTGCTCTTTCTTACATACAAACAAATCTCTCATCTAGCTACTCTTTTTTTTTTTACATATACACAGTCTTACTACAGCTTTTCCTCTTAAGAACTATGAAAGTCTTTAAAAATAATAAAATTAGTTCAAAAATATTTTTCTATTTTCAGATATAAATATTTCAGTTCAAGAAGTTGAGTTAAATTTTGTAACCTTTATATACGATGAAACTTGTGATTAAATAAACTTTCTATAAACTGAGTCAGATTATCAGACTATAGCTATTGATAACGTCAGTTATGTAAAATTGGATATTCATGTTTTATTGTACTCTCGTATGGTTAATGAATACCCACTTTCTGCCTTAGAATAAATTGTTTTTTGTTTTGTTTTTTGTTTTTATTCAGGACAAGGTTTCTTTGTGTTACAGCCGTGGCTGTCCTGGAACTCAGATTGTAGACCAGGCTGACCTAGAACTCACAGAGGTCTACTTGCTTCATGAGTGGTGGGATTAAAGGTGTGTGCCACCATTACCAAGCTGGAATAAACCTACAACTAGAATATGAAAAGAATATAGTAAAGTCAAAATTATTTTTTTTTCTCTTTCATTCTTTCTTTTTTTGGGGGGGAGGGGGTGGAGAGTGTGATTTTCGAGAATGGGATACAAGATTTTATCTCTGTATCCCAGGCTGTCCTAGAACTAGTTCTATAGAACCAGAAACCAGGATGGCCTCAAACTAAGAGACATACCTGGCTCTGCCTCCTGAGTGCTGGGAATAAACACATTCACCACCATTGCCCAGTTTAGAATCAAAGTTGTTTGTTTATCATCACCAAATATCAGAAACAACTAAAATATAAAGCATAAGTAAAGTCACTAATTAATTTTTTTATTCATATGCCTTATATAATTACATAATTTTAAATAAAATGTACAGATTTTAATAAACAAAAATATTAATCATTATATACAGAAGAGGCATTTTAAAGAATATATACCATTCATATTGTAACTATAGGAATCAGAAAAAAAGCATATGAGGCATAGTATTAATCATAATAAAAAATTGTTTAAAACCCTGTGTGGTACTGTATATCTTACTCTTCAAATCCTTCTTTTTTCCTTTCCTGTTTTCTGTCTCCAGGACAGCCAAAGTTGGATTTGATTTCTCCATCTTCATCCCAAAGTTTCTGAGTCCTGAGATAACTGCTATGTATGGCCATATACAAAACGATTGTGTTACATTTCCTTTCTTCTAAAGAGTCCTGCGTGGTTTTAATCAATAAGCAGGGAATGTTTTAAGATTGGAAAAAATGGATAATATGCCTGTGTTTCTCAACGACCTTTTACCTGATTTGTTGTGGGTTATTAATATTTATTATTGATTTATCTTTTAATTAAATAGCAGTTATTCCTAAACCACCTATGCACCCAAATCACCACACAGGGGCTAGCATTTATTTAATTAACCTAGAACACAGCCTGGACAATAGTTATTCGATTTTAAACCTCCAAGCCCTCATAGTTCCCTACCATTCAGATTTCACCCACTATACTTGCTTTTAGTCATATCTTAGATCCTCTTAATCTCTTCTTCTGGTTCCAAGTCCTTTCCTGCTGATCTCTGCTCTCCTACTCTTCCCACTTCCTTCATTCTCCTCCCCTCTGGACCAGAATGTCCCATCCTATTCTCTCCCTTGCTCAGCATTGTGGCTGGTTGTTTTATTGGCAATAAGAGAACAAATGGTGACATGTTTACAAAAACTTGAGACAGGTGATGCTGAGAATAAGCATTGCAATGCAATGTCCGGATTGAAACCAGATAGACGGGTAGAGAAATCAGCATTTGAATGAGCAAGGGTAAATTGTATACATTCCAAAAGAACATTATACCAACAAGGATTTTTTTTCCCAAAGCACCCAGTAACTATTGTATGATAGTTGTTGACTGTGTTTCTATCTCCGCTTGTATTCTGTGAGCCCTGTGAGAAAAAGCACTGCATGCAAATTGCCATGGCATCTGAGCATCTAGAAAAAGTCTGTAATGTTTATTTTTTTGTTTGTTTTTCATGATAAGCAATGCATAATAGCTTCTATCTGTAATATCATGTAATATCAACAGCATATATATCTTCATAACTAATACCGCTTGTACTTTGGGAAGTTGATTTTATATGAAATGTTTTCAAGAAAATTGATATTGCTAAAAAGAACCCTTAAGTTATGTTCCTCTCTCCATGCCACACCTCAGTGATTTTCACATCCTCATTCCCAGGACGAGGTCTGAGCATTTGATGATTTATAGAGCCTATGATTATGTTAAGTTGCAGGACAAAATGGTTCTGTAGATTAAATTAAGACTGCTAATCAACTGACTTTGAGTTAATCAAAGGGGAGATTATTTCAGTGAATCAGCCAAATCTAATCACATGACTCTGTGAGAGTACAGAATTTTATTTAACCAGCAGGAGAAATGGAAATTAGTTATTAAGAACTTGCAGAAGACTTTACTTGCCATTGCTGATTTAAAGATGGCAAAGGACCATGTGAATGAAAATACAGGAGGATTCAAGAAAGAGAAAGTATGACATGGACAGCCATCAAGAAAGCACAGCCTCTCAACTTCTCAGGAACTGGATTCTGCTAGTGAGCTGAATAAAAAGACTTCCCCAAAGACTACAGATTGCTCACACCTCGATTTCATCCTTGTAAGACTAAGCAAAGAACATAGCCGAGCCTATCTTGCTTAGTACCCAGAGAACGGAGAAAAACAAATACAGATTTGAAGCTGTTAAATTTGTGAGAATTTTCTCTAAGCGGTAGAAATCTAACATCCTAAGAAACTTCTTATTTTGCAGCTGTGTATATGCACACTTGATTGTATGGGTGCTTACAGCATACAGCAAGAAAGCAAGAGTAGCTAAACCACATCTCTTCTTCTTCCTAAACATGACAGTGTCTGAGTTTTTTTTTTTTTTTTTCTGTTCTCAGAGAAATCTCCTTTCAGAGTTCCGAAGAAGACCCAGGGCAACTGTTTGCAGCTTTGACAATTACTTCAAATTGCACAGCATCCCCCCTCTTGTGCAAGAGAAATCTGAAAGTGGGAGAGTGGGATGATCGGATTCTTCACACATCCACTCATCTGGTTTTATCTTGAAAACTTCCTTGTGACTTAAGGGACCAGCTCTGAGCTTCCCTGAGTTCTGTTTCCCTCAATACATTAAGCTGCGTAGAATGATTCTTTGTATGATCAGTGACAACGCATGAGGACTACTGATGAAAGCACGCGATGTGATTTCCACATGTAGAAAAGATTTCTCTGTGTGAATCCTTGATGTTTGGCTGTTCATGAGGTAAGGATATTTAGAAAATATCCAGTGAAAAGTCTTCCTTTCGTGTTGATATTCTTATGAAAATATTCTTTTTGGTCATCACAATTTTAATATCCTATCATTCACCTTAATGCACTGCTATGGAAAGTCCATAAAGGCTCTAGAACCAATGGAAGCTTCAATTACACCGAGGAAAGACCCAATAAGCTAAGAAACAAACAAACAAACAAAAATAATAAACCATCCCTATATCCATTCTACTACAGAGAAAATAAGGCTCAATCTGAACAAATTTTCCAAAATTTTTCTTTTTAATAGACTTCAATGTATAAATTTGCAAAAGGTGATTTCAGGTGAGTCTTCCAGTGTCTCCTTTTAAAAATACCTTTGTGGGATCCTATAATGAAACACCATGCCTACTCATGTCATTGAAAACTTTAAGCCAATTCAGGTTCAGAGCATGTTTCCATCATCATGACTTGTCACTGGTTATGATGACATCTCTCATGATTATGTGTGTGGGGGGGAGTGGGAATCCTTCTCTCATTTGAAAGAAGAGTAGTACTTTAATATATTTGTCAAAATTAACAGCATCCTACATCAGCTGTGTAAGCAGAAACAGCTTCCTGTAGTGTTCTTTCCTGTGGATTCACTCTTGAATTGTAACTCATTCTGAGGTTTTAGTAAAGTTTCAATGCTTCTAAATTGAAATCTGGTTTTTACTCTTATCCATTATATGGAGTTTTCATGCCTTCTTATAACTATTTGTTAAAAATATCATGTAAGAAACAACCCTTCTAAGTGATTCCTAAGCTCTTAGTACCAGAATGAAATAGAAGCACAGCATTGTCCTAATTTACTTTAATCCTTTCCTGTGATTTATTATGTAGGACACTGAACAATCTCCAGAGAATATGAGCCCTACACCACAATATATTCAATTTGCTACTCATTTACTTGTGTCTGTCTTTCTTAGAAGCAGTATCACCTGGCAATATTCTCTTCTCAGAGCCTTAGAGAGTTCTCTCATAGACCTTCCATTCTGTGGCCTTTCATTTAGCAAGGACTCCACTTCCTTTGGGGAAATATTGATAACATCTTGATTTCTGTAACCTTTGTAAATATCTTTTCTGCAAGCATCTTTATTAACAAACTATTCTCAATAATAGCAACATCACACCTTTGTATGTTGCTTCATACTGCTTAAGGATGGAAATGAGTTGATTGAGGAGAGAAAGTAAAGGAAATTGAAATATGAATAATTGCACAAGAATAAATCCAGTGACTACTGACTGTGCATGAAAATGAAATATAAAGGTACAGATCAACCAATCTGATATATTTTCCTATTGGTCTCATTTATTAAAGTGATAGCCAGCTGTTTACCCTGCTGCTTAACACTTACAAAGGTAACTCTGATCTCAAGAATGTCAGCGCTTGCTCTCTGGCGTTCTCAGCTTTCACACAGATACCTTTCTTGTCGAGATCTTCAAAGTGAAGCAAAGAAGAAAGAGAAAGAAAAAAGCATCCTGTGGGAGATGACAACATCCTCCACAGGGCGCCCCTCTTGAGATGAGCTGACTGTAAGAACATACCCAGAAAGGGCTCTGTGCACCATAATCCACTCTGGATGTGTCTGGAAACTTCTGTGCATGGTGAGCCAAAGGTCAGCCTGATGTTAATGGAGAGGAGGAAAGAAATCCATATTTTGCATCTCAGCAAAGAAGTTAATTAATTGTCGGCCCTAATTTCTCAATTCTCAAACAGCAAATCCATTCCTTCCTTAGGATTTACTCGTATTGCTAGCTACATAGCAGCAGAGCCAATTATTTACCTACATGTACTTAAGTTACTCAAATTTTATAATTTCAAATTTTAACAAAATAAAAACTTCCAGCCTTGGAAAATAAGAATGGACTTTAAAGTATTTCAAGTAACCTAACAACAGCAGTCTAGGAGCTTTCTTTGTTTATTTATTTATTTATTTGCATTTGAAGACTAATAAGATTTTATAGTAAGCAACCTCATAACAGATATTTCTACAAGATTTTACCAACTCAGTATTCACCACAAGATATAATCAACTGAAACCATATTCTCATGCCATTCTTTGTTATTGTAGGTCTATTAGTATTAGATTCTTTTTATGACTGAAACCATGCCAACACATAACAGAGGGATCGTCCTTTACAGAGAATTGTATACACACGAGACAAATGAAACTAAGTAGTAAATTCAACTTACATTGCCTCCCAACTGATTAAATCATTAAAACATTTTGATTTGCACGTTACCCGTGAGTTTATTTTCTCCTCTATTCCACATGTAACCTCCTCATCTAAACTCGCTTCGTTTCCAGTATTCTTGCCTCCTACAGAGGCTGTCTCCTTCCTCTTCTGTCTACTAATCTGCTACATTGAGCATGGCATTTTCCTACTGGAACATTTATGAATTGTCATTCCATCAAAAGATAAGTGCAAACAGCACTCAACCAAAAACAAACAAGACAAACTGTAGCTTTCAAAGGCAACTTCATGATTTTCCAATTATCCTTGTGTGTTTACCTACTCCTTCACAAACTCTGCATACATACAACCCTCAGTCTTTATAATGGTCCATATGGTCCCAACTCACTCATTTCCTTCAAAATATCACGTAAATGACAGCAACCTCTCCCTCTATGCCAAACATACATTATACGCTGAAAATATCAGATACCTTCTCACATTAACAGTTGTTTTTCTCAGATCAAATGTTTTCACATTTCTGTTTGATAATCCTGGAATTTATTCTACTAATAATGAGTCCCCTCAAAGGACAATATTTGCTTAAAGATCCATGACTGATATTCTCCAGTTTCATCAAATCAAAGAGTCAAATTAATTAAGTCATTAAAAGGAGTTATACAAATTATTTAAATACATTGATCAAAAGCACAAAACAATACATCAAATGAATATTTTATATACTTCCTTAAAAATCCATCCTGGTTGCCATAGTGAATGAGATTTAAGCATCTTCCCTAGGGTCCTCCTTAGTGTTTAGCTTCTTTAGGTCTGTAAATGGCTGTCCTATATTCTACTGCTAATATCCAACTTATTAATTAGTGTATACCATGCCTGTCTTTCTGCTTCTGGGTTACCTCACTCAGGATGATCTTTTCTAGTTCCCACCATTTGCCTGCAAATTTCATGGATTCCTTGTTTTAATTGCTGAGTAGTATTCCACTGTGTAGATGTACCACAATTTGTGTATCCATTCCTTCATTGAGGGACATCTAGGTTGTTTCCAGATTCTGGCTATTACAAATAAAGCTGCTATGAACATAGTTGAGCAAAATGTCCTTATTGAATGGTGGGGTATCTTTTGGGTATATGCTCAAGAGTGGTGTAGCTGTATCATAAGGTAGTGCTATTTATTCCCAATTTTCTGAGAAAGTGCCAGTTTGGTTTTCAATGTGGTTGTACAAGTTTGTACTCTCATCAGCACCAGAAGCTGTGCAAGAGAGGAAACAGAATGTGAGTCTACAATAGAGGGTCCTCTGAAAGGATTCACCCAATAGGAGATCAAAGCAGATGCTGAGACTCGGGGCCAAAATTTCAACAGAACACAGTCTTACAGGGGAAGAGAGGGGACTAGGATTAGAGGGATATGGAGGGGATGGGAGCCCCCACAAGGAGACCAAAAAAAAAAAAAAAAACTAAAAAACTAAAATATCTGAATCCAGGGGGTTCTGCAGAGATTGTTGCCTCAAAGGAGGACAATGCATGGAGAGGACCTAGACTCACTACTCAGATGTGGCTGTGGATCTCTGAGTGAGGGGATCAGGGCCTGTCTCTATCATGAACTCAGCTGACTTCTCTATTGATCAGTAGCCCCTGATAATGCAGCCTTGCCAGGACACAGAGGAAGAGAATCCAAGCATTCTTGAGGAGACTTAACAAATTATGGGCAGATGGCAATAGTGGAGAACTCTCACTTTCAGTGGAGTAGGAGAAGTGAATGAGAAGAAGAGGAAGGGAGGGTAGGACCAGGGCAGTTGAGGGAGGGGCTTAAATCAAGATATATAATGAATAAAATGTGAAGAAAAAATAAAAAATTAAATCAAGATATATAATGAATAAAATGTGAAGAAAAAATAAAAAATTAAATGCATCCTGTACTGAGACTCATAGCCAAACTTTGGGCAGAGTGCAGGAAACTTTATGAAAGAAGGGGAAGATACAAAGACCTACTCCACAAGGAGAGCAACAGAACCAAAAAATCTGGGCCTAGTGATATTTTCTGAGACTGATACTTGAACCAAGGACCATTCATGGAGATAACCTAGAACCCCTGCAGAGATAGCCCATGGAAGCTCAGTCTCCAAAAGGGCTCCCTAGTAAGGGGAACAAGGGCTGTTTCTGACATGAACTGAGTGGCTGGCACTTTCATCACCTCCCCCTCATGTTAGAGCAGCCCTACCAGACCACGGAGAAAGACTATGAAAGACAATCCTGATGAGACCTGATAGGCTAGGTCAGTAGGAAGGGGAGGAGGACCTCCACTATCAGTGGACTTGGGAAGGGGCATGGGAAGAGATGATGGAGGGAGGGAGAGTAGGATTGCAAGGGGATGAGGGTGGGGCTATAGCTGGAATACAAAGGGAACAAATTATAATAATAAAAAATTATATTAAAAAATAAAATAAAATGGCAAAAAACCCATCCTGTAATATCAATATTATTGACTGTATCATAGTTGAGAAAAATTATTATTATCTGTTAACACCTTCAATAACAGTGCTTAGCATATTATTATAATTCCCCCAAGAGAAGCTGTGGTAAATAAACACAGTAGTTTTACTAACACCTTATTATTGATTTCGAATGAACTTACATTGTCACTAATCTTCTGAAGTTTCTTTTGCTGTATTTAGATGAGTTTTTTGCTGTTGTTCTCATTCACTGTTGTTGATCTAGCGTGAAGAAACAAGTCACAGCTTCTCTAGTATGTACGAAAGTTTGAGATCCTCTACTCCCAAAGTAATAGCTTTGGTCATAAGTGTGACAATGGTTCAGTGCTAAAGATGTGAAAAACAGTTAAGAACATATGTCCTCTAATCTGCTCATCACGCTGCATTTTTGGAGTCTTGGCTTCAATGCGTCTCTCAATGCAGACGCTTTCTTAAGGCATCCCACATGTAGCTACCTCTGGGAAGACCTGTGCTTGTCAGAGCCAGGTGTTGTGCCCTCTTCGTGTTAACTACTCATCCCTTTCTCTGTGTGTGGTAAAGATTGAGAGTAAGCACTAGAACATGGAAATGAGGCCCTATGTGATCCTAAAGGAAAGCACCAGAGGGTAGTGTAAGGGGAGGGAGATCTTCTAGAGTGCTCTGAATTGTGATGGGTATGCTACTCGCATAACCCAGTCACAGGAAGGTCACCAACAGTCACAAGCACGGGACATGCCACTTCTAGACCAGATGGAGAACTGCTGCAAACTGGTCTGTAGCAGCTGCGGATGTACTTATCTAAAAAACATGTGGGATACACAAGTGTCATGAAGCCTGACACACACATTTATAGCAAACCTAAAACTGTTGTGAATGAAGCAGCTTCTCCATGGGTAAACTCCTACTGGGGGATCAACAGTGCCATTTGTGTAGTTCCTGTTCTTAGGGAAAAATCCTTTGAGAGATTTGGTGGCTGTTCTGAAGTGTACTACAGTCATAATCACTAGATCAGAATCTCTCTCAGCAGCCATGTGATGTTTAAGACAACCAATGGTGTCAAGATGTCAGGAATTACTGGAGAAGCAGCTATTTTCTTGACAACTCCAGTGCATGGGATATGGCTGGGGTGAAAATAGCTGCTGCTAATGCCCTTGAAAGATCTTACTTACCAGAAGAAATGTGTTCATAGTCCCTTAGGACAAGGAGAAACCAATGGTAACACTTACATGGTCTTCGGGTCTTTCTAACTACATCAGTAGGCATCTGATGAAGAGGGTGAAGGAGAGTTATGTCAACTGTCAATCATACGAAAGAATTACATAACCCTAACAGTGTTAGCTATTAAAAAACAAAAAGAACATTCAAAAGTGCTGAAATAACAATTTGACCCACAATAGTCATTTTTTTAAAAAAGAGTATATAGCATTGCTTAACTTAGTGCCAAATATGTTTACAGGAAGCTGTTTCTTCCTGTCTCAAGATCAAACATGGACTGAGAGATAGACAGAGACAGGCACAAGGACAGAGAAACAGACATGGTCAGAGAGACAGAGAGGCATTCAAGAAGAATGTTTGGGAAGACGATGGGAACAGCAACAGGGATGAAAACAAGAAGGAAACAGGAGGAATGAATGTGATCACAATGCAGAGGACACTTGTCAGAAACTCCTCCAACAGTGAAAGTATTGATGGCTTCACAGGTCTATGAAAGACACTGCACTGAAAGACACTTCATTATAAAAATGATTACATTGTATGTTATATAAACTGTTTGTCAGTAAAGCATTAATTCTTTCAAAGGAATTATTCTTGAACTGGCTCCTCACTTATTTAAATTGCTTCAAAAATATAACTTATTTACAATTTACAAGATAAGATTCATTAGGTATTTCAGATTCATATAGTTTATAGTATATAATCTTTACACATTCTCCTACATATAAAGTAGACATCATTTTCTTTAATTTTAAGAATACTTAAGGGCTGGGGAGATGGCTCAGTGGCTAAGAGCACTGTCTGCTCTTCCAACGGTCATGAGTTCAATTCCCAGCAACCACATGGTGGTTCACAACCATCTATAATGTGAACTGATTCCCTCTTCTGGCAGGTGTAAATGCAGATAGAACACTCATATACATAAAATAAATAAATCTTTAAAAAAAGAATACTTAAACAACTGAGAAACATTTAAAAGTCTATTTATGAGGGTGAGTTAGAAATCCTGGTTACTGCCTTTCAAAAGAAAAACATCTGAAATGCTCAAAAAGGAAAAAAAATTTCCAAGAAACAATCAATATTAAACAATTAAACATGGATTTTTTTAAAAAGGCGTTATACAGTCTAGCAGTTTCAAACTGTAATGAAAGCCAGTGACACTGCAAAGTAGCAAACAAAATTAGTTCCATTTGATGTTTGATTTCATTAGCATACTCCAATCGATTTTGTAAATCAAACTTCCTTGTGTCATTCCTTAAGTGGCACACATTTAAATGATTATGTGTACCAAAGTCTTCTTCAAGCTCATAGATTTTGAGTTTCTTTCAGTTTTAAAGGCCTTCCTATGTGTTTATAATTTAAAGAAAAACCAAATTGTGAAGTTAAAATGTGTGCATCATACTCATTTACTTACATGAGAGAAGTCTAAAGTTATTCACAATTTAAGAATTTATCAGATGGTCATCAGTATGCTATCTTCAAAATTTGAACAAATATAATGAAGAGAATTTGAGAAGGAAACCAATTTTTTTAATATTAACTTTAAACTAAAAATGTAAGTTGGACCAAAGGTAACTGGAGATGATTCGAGTGCTATCCTTAAACTACTAACTCTTATCCTCACCATCAAGCTACTGTCACAAACCACATAACAGAAAACGAGGCTTTCTCTTTGATTACACTGAAATTTTTCGAAAGAAATTTATATATATATATATATATATATATGTAAATGAATATATGCACATATATTCTAGACATATTACTTATAGAGGCATATACTAAAAGGCCTATTAATACAGAAAATCTACACAAATCAAATAAGACATAAGTAAACAAGCAAAAGTGAAAAAGATACAGCTGAATCAAGTCAGAGCTGAAACTGCTTATTACATTAAAAAGTAATTGCTAAGATCCAAGATGGCGATGACCAGAGAGCACGTATCTGAGAGACAGAGGATCTGAAACTCCAAAATTGGTGAGTGGAGGGGCAGCTAAAGCCAGAAAATCTACATTGAGACTTCTTGAACAAGAGGGGACATCACATGAGCTGAGACCTTTATAATCAGGTCACCCGCAGTCTCTCTGGGGACTGAGAGAGGTGAACTTTTTTTTTTTACTGCTTTATTTTTTTAATTATTTATTAATTACACTTTATTCACTTTGTATCCTCCCTGTGCTTCCCTCTCTCCTCCCATCCCAATCCCTCCCTTCCTCCACCCTCTGCATGCATGCCCCTCCCCAAGTCCACTGATAGGGGAGGTCTTCTTTACCTTCCTTCTGCTCCCAGTCAATTAGGTTTCATCAGGAGTGGCTGCAGTGTCTTCTTCTGTGGCCTGGTAATGTAGCTTCCCCCTCAGAGGGAGGTAATTAAAGAGCAGGCCAAGCAGTTCATGTCAGAGACAGTCCCTGTTCCTGTTACAATGGAACCCACTTGGATATTGAACTGCCATGGGCTACATCTGTGCAGGGGTCTTAGATTATCTCCATGCATAGTCCTTGGTTGGAGTATCAGTCTCAGGAAAGACCCCTGTGCTCAGATTTTTTTGGTTCTGTTGCTCTCCTTGTGGAGTTCCTGTCCTCTCCAGATCTTAAAAAGCTTCTGTAAAGCAAAGGACACTGTCATCAGAACAAAACAATAGCCTACAGATTGGGAAAGGAACTTCACCAACCCTATATCTGACAGAGGACTAATATCCAGTATATATAAAGAACTAAAGAAGTTAAACAGCAAAAAATCAAGTAATCCAATTAAAAAAATGGAGTACAGAGCTAAACAGAGAATTCTCAATAGAGGAATATCGAATGGCAGAGAAACACTTAAAGAAATGCTCATCCTCATTAGCCATCAGGGAAATGCAAATTAAAACAACCCTGTGATTTTACCTTACACCCATCAGAATGATTAAGATCAAAAATTCAAGAGACAATACAGGCTGGAGAGGTTGTGGAGAAAGGGGAACCCTCCTCCACTGCTGCTGGGAATGTAAACTTGTACAAACACTCTGGAAAGCAATATGGTGCTTTCTCAGACAGCTAGAAATAGCACTTCCTCAAAATCCAGCTATACCACCCCTAGGCAAATACCCCAAAGATTCTCAAATACACAATAGGAACATTTTCTCAACCATGTTTGTAGCAGCCATGTAATAGTAATAGTAATAGTCAGAAGCTGGAAACAACCCAGATGCCCCTCAGTGGAGGAATGGATGAACAAATTGTGGTACTTCTATACAATGGAATATTACTCAGCAATAAAAAAACAAGAAAATCATGAAATTTGCAGGCAGATGGTGGGATCTGTAAAAGATCATCCTGAGTGAGCTATCCCAGAAGCAGAAAAAGGCACACGGTACATACTCAGTCATATAGACATATAATATTGGATACACCTACTAAAATCTGTACACCTAAAGAAACTAATCAAGAGAAAGAACTCTTGCTAAAATGCTCAATTCCTATCCAGAAAGGCAAACAGGATGGACATCAGAAGAAGGAGAAAAGAGGGAACAAGTCAGGAGCCTGACACAGAGGACCTCTGACAGGTGAACTTTTGAACCCCTTGCACTTCTCCTTTTTGGGCCTCCCTCCTCCTCAGAGGAGCCTACTCATGGTGCCAGAGACTTAGCACAGAACTTAATGCCTGGGGACTGAGACTGCAGAGACAGGGCTCCTAGCTCCTCAGCTGCAGCTGCCAGCTGCACTAGCCTTCCGAGTCCGAGTCCCAGGTCCAAGGTACCATCCTCCGGTCCCGGGTCTGCGAGCTGCCATACAGTTTCCAAAGGGCCTTCCAATCCCTCAGTGGAGGACAGCTGGCTGTACAGCCACCAAAGTCCAACAGACCTGCCAAACCACCCAGGTACACCAGGTGTGGGGCCACCTAGGTCTGTGGACCACTGTTGGCCCTCCCTAGGATTTCCCAGCAGGCACCTGGACAGGCTTCCCATGTCCACGGCTGCAGCTGGACTCTGGTGGCTGCACTGAGCTGAATGAGCTCATCCTGCTGCATTTGACTAAGCAGGTCCAAACCTGGAGTAGAGAACAGGGGGAACCCCAGTGCTTGCCGATTTGATCTACCAGAGAGTGAGTACACCCTCAACTCCCTGCTGAGCCCCAGATCCAGGGTCCTTCTAAGCTAGAAGCCAGACATCTGATCCCTCCCACCCACACATCCACTGTGGGAATCAGGGGGATTCTTGGGACATTGAAGCCCTTCCTCTGGAGGTCCATCAGTGGAATTCAGTCAAATAACTCCTGGAGCTCAGTCAGAGCTGAATACCACTAGCCTATTGGCCAATGAGGTATTCAGGGAATTTGCATAAGCATATTGCACCCGTGATCAGCACTAGCGCCTGAGACACCTCCAGTGTCTGCAGCCCCTTCGATTCTTGTAAGGCACCCATCTCAGACACTCAAGGCTTCTACGTTCTCTAACACCTGGTCCCTCAAGGCACACCACGTTCTCGCTCATTCTTGCCTGCATTTGTCCCTCTGTGCCCACAGACTCCTCCCACACGTACAGCTGAAGCACCAACACACATGCTGAAACAACTGGACCTCACTCATCTTCCTGAAGAATTCTTCAGACACCAGAGAAAGACAGTACCAATCTGAACTGCAGAATCCAGGAACAAACAGTGAAGATTACAGAGAAGCAAATGGCCAGAGGTCAGTGAAAGAACACATCCAACAAAAGTTAGGACATTATGGCTTCACCAGCAACCCCCCAAATCAATGAATACTCCAATTCCTCAGAAACACATGAAAATGACTTTAAAGCTATGCTTATCCAGTTAATGCAGGCACATAAAGAGGAAACAAACAAATCTCTCAAAGAATTAGCTACACAAGTGAAGGCAAATAAAGAGGAAATTGACAAAGCTCTCAAAGAAACACAGGTAAATATAGACAAACAAACAGAGGCACAAGTAGAGGCACAATTAGTGCTGTATAGAGAGGAAATGAACAACAACAACAACAAAAAAAAAAACAGAGACCATCATAGAGAGACAAGAATCTATATTCAAACACATGAAGGAAATAGTAAAAGACATGAAAACCAATTAGAGTCAATAAAGAAAACACAACAGAGAAAACCCTAGAGCTGGAGAACTTAGAGAAAAGATCAGTAACCACAAAGGTAAGCATCACCAACATAATACAAGAGATGGAAGACAGAATCTCTG
>REGO01000180.1:2120358-2133809 GCA_010120015.1 Rhombomys opimus | reverse complement strand
CATTGGTCACTATTATCCATCAACATCAGTGGACTCAACTCTCCAATAAAAAGACACAGACTAACAGAATGGTTGCAGAAAAGGATCCAACATTTTGTTGCATCCAAGTAGAATACTACTCAGCAATTAAAAACAAGGGAATCATGAAATTTGCAGGCAAATGGTGAGATCTAGAAAAGATCATCCTGAGGGAGGTATCCTAGAAGCAGAAAGACACACATGGTATATACTCACTTATAAGTGGATACTAGACCTATAAGAAAGGATAAACATACCAAAATCTATACACTTAAAGAAGATAAACAAGAAAAAAGGCTGGGGGTCAGATGATCAACGATCACTTAGAAATACAAATGGGATGGACATTGAAAGTAGGAGAAAACAAGAACCAGGAGAGGAGCCTACCATAGAGGGCCTCTGAAAGACTCTACCTAGCAGTGCATCAAAGCAGATGTTGAGACTCATAACCAAACCTTGGACAGAGTGCATAAAATCATGAAAGAAGGGGGAGATAGTAAGACCTGGAGAGGACAGGAGCTCCACAAGGACCAAATATATCAGGTTGTCTTTTCTGAGACTGATTCTCCAACCAAAGACCATGCATGGATATAACCTAGAACCCCTGCTCAGATGTAGCCCATGGCTGCTCACCATCCAAGTAGGTTCCCCTAGAGGGGAGAACAGGGTAACATGAACTCAGTGATGGGCTCTTTGACTTCAGCCCCCCTTTGCCCCACTGAGGGAGGAGCAGCCTTGCCATGCCACAGAGGAGGACAATGCAGCCAGTCCTGATGACACCTGATAGGCTAGGGTCAGATGGAAGGGGAGGAGGACCTCTCCTATCACTGGACTTGGGGAGGGGCATGAGAGGAGATGAGGGAGCTTGTGTGGGATTGGGAGGGGGATACAAAATAAATAACCTGTGATTTATATAAAAAATAAAAATTAAAAAATAAATAACAAAGGTCAGGAGGAATCAAGAGTCATAGTGGGATAAAAATGCTATTAGCAGTCGTTAAGTTGCATAATATATAATAGTGAGAAATGATAACTTCTTAGGTCTGTGATAAACAAGAGGAAAAGGTAAAGAGCAAGCCGAAACCTTACATGGGCTCTGGAAGAAGCTATGTTAAAGATTAAGAGTAAATTATTTGAAAGTCATTCAAAGACATCTGGCTTCTGGAAAAAAAAAAAAGAGGTTTGGATCTAGAAACAAAATGTTGCTCAAATTTTTATGTATTCTAATTTTCATCTGGAAACTGAAAAATCAGAATTCCTTGAAATCCAAAGATCAAAAGTGAGTTGATTTAATATGTTTCATCTAAACTGACTTTAATGTTTTCAGGGTTATAATGTATTACCGTGTTTTAAAATCATATTAGAAAACTAAATAGAATAATGACATCAAACACACAAAAAAATGATTACTAATTGTATGTACAGTTCATGGAATGCCTTTAGAGCACTCTTATGTTTAAGCAGAAAATTCACCTTTCCATCCCTTAAAAACAGATAAAATCAATTTTTTTACAATTTTCTAGAACAATGATGTATCTCATTTCTAATGATTATTTGCTTTAACAGATAGAAATGCATATTTTAATCACACAAGGTCGCAGAACTGATACATGTTTCTCAATATTACATTTTATATGATACAATTTTATCAACATCACCCAAACTGTGTAGTTCTACTCTGTAAACTGAAAATATATATTTTAATGTATAAATATTTATTCATAATCTCACTTATAGTTCATTAGAAATTTTTCCATCACTTTTAAATATTCATAGAAAGCCTTCCAAAGATTATTAGATAGTATGTTTTAACCAGCAGCAAAATTTGTAGGTAGACAGTTTAAGATCCAAGAGTACAAGGTTACATTCCAACCAGCAATGGGGGTTCCCCTTTCTCCACATCCTCTCCAGCCTGTGTTGTCACTTGAGTTTTTTGTCTTAGCCATTCTTATAGGTGTAAGGTGAAATCTCAGGGTTGTTTTGATTTGCATTTCCTTGATGACTAATTATATTGAACATTTTTTAAGTGTTTCTCTGCTATCCAATATTCCTCTGTCAAGAATTCTCTGTTTAGCTTTGTTCCCCATTTTTTAACTGGATTACTTGTTTTGTTGGTGTCATTTATATATTCTGGATATTAGCCCTCTGTCAGATATAGGGTTGGTGAAGATCCTTTCCCAATCTTGTAGGCTGTTGTTTTGTTCTGAAGACAGTGTCCTTTGCTTTACAGAAGCTTTTCAGTTTCATGATGTCCCATTTATTGATTGTTGATCTTAGAGCCTTTGCTGTTGATGTTCTGTTCAGGAAGTTGTCTCCTGTGCCAATGAGCCAAGACTTCCCCTCTTTTTCTTCTAACAGGTTTAGTGTGCCTGTTTTTACGTTGAGTTCTTTGAGCCACTTAGACTTTAGTTTTGTACAGGGTGATAAATATGGATCTATCATTTTTCTACATATAGACATCCAATTAGACTAGTACTGTTTGTTGAAGATGCTATATTTTTTTCCATTGTATTGTTTTGGCTTCTTTTGGACCTCCCCTATCAGTGGACTAGGAGAGGGAATAGGGGGAGAAGAAGGAGGGAGTGTGGGATTGGGAGGAAATAAGGAAGGGGGGCCACAGCTGGGATACAAATTGAATACATTTTAATAAATAATAATAATTAAAAGAATAATAATAAAAAGAAAAAATCCAAAAATAACTTGACCAGATAATTCAACTCATCCAATTTGAAGTTAGAATTCATGGTTAAAAATCATGTGAAAAAAAATATTAATCCCAAGAAAAGTCTAAAAAGAACAGGCAGCCACATCACAATATGAAACATTAACATGATATGTAATATGGTATATTTAAATTTTTGTAGATTAATTAAATTTAGTTACCAGATTAAATATATTCAATGAGAGAGTTGAGCAGAGATCCCCTCAATATGGAGTCCTTTCCTTGTTGTGCAATAAAAGTAACAGATAAAAAAGGTGGAAATGAGAAGTCAGATTGAGTATTGTTATACTTTGTCACCATTGTTACATATACTTATCATCTTTGAAAACATAACTGAACTTTTAAATGTTTTTCTACATCATACCTGCATCATCAAACGGGCAGGACATGTATGAACATTCCTTAATCACTGTAGATACAAAGCCATTTTATTATAACTAAGAAATTATTTAGGGGTGACTACTAGATTTAAGTATAGTTTAAGTATCTAACATGAGCATGTTTTTGGAAGTTTGGTTCCAGTAGGCTATATTGAAAGGTTCGAGAACCTTTAAATTAGGCCCATCTGAAAGCCTTGAATGTAATCGGGAAAACAAGGGAATGAGTTCTCAATGGAATTCTTGTTCATTCCTGTAAGAAGGTGAGCATAAAAGAGCACTTCCTGGTCTTTCTGCTCTCTCTACTCACCTGTGTAATATGCCTTTGTCACACCATTCCATCACTGAACCTCAAAGACTTCTACCATGAGGAGACAGACCAAGATGCAGCCATGCCTACAATGCTAAAACTATGAAATCTGAGCTTTGGGGTTTGAGTGTCCAGAACTGTGAGCTCAGTGAGCACTGTTTCTTCATGAGAGTTCATATTCACTAGTTCATTATGATACAAAATGCTAACACTTAGAACATTCCTCCTTTGCATCCTTTGCCTTATGATAGGGAAACTATGATTAGTCACCACTGCCACAAAGTGTG
Source organism: Rhombomys opimus (assembly GCA_010120015.1). Classification (NCBI taxonomy): domain Eukaryota; kingdom Metazoa; phylum Chordata; class Mammalia; order Rodentia; family Muridae; genus Rhombomys; species Rhombomys opimus. The sequence goes on along the minus strand of REGO01000180.1, from coordinate 2,130,095 downwards.
ATCATCTTCTCTGGATTTCCATGGATTGACCAGAGGATGCCTAAAATCTTACTGGAAGGAGTCAGCCACACTAAGTCTTATACAAGTGGATGAACTCTAATTCTGACTTTTGAGAAACAATTTAAAATATCAGCAAATTGCTAGTCACATAGATCTTGTATCTAAAGTTTTCATGTAATTACATTCCTATATTTAAAGATTATGCAATGATAATTTGGTTTTACATAATGCAGTTATGTTTAATTTTTTTACCGCTCTTGCAGAGGACCTAAGTTTGGTTTCCATCAGCCATATCAGAAGCTCATAACTACCTGTAACGGCTGCTCCATGACTCCAATGACCTTTCCTCACTTCTGAGGAAAGGTCCTTCACACATACATAAACACACACAAACACACACACATGCATATGCACATACATAAACACATACAAACACCCACACATGCATATGCACATACAATTTAAAAACTAAATCTTTAAAAAAGTGAGATTACATTTTATAATACAGTACTTTAAAATAGCATTGTTGTCAAACATTCCTCATATGACTAGAAAGATGTGAAATTTGACCTCTCTAAGTCCATTTCTTATCTCTTCTCTGTTCTGTATGCTCAAAAAAAAATTGCGCAAACTGTTCATTCAAATTTTGCCTTAGAGTTTTTAATCTCTGATAATTTTTTTTTAGTGACAACAGGATAGCTACAGTAGTAAATCTTCAAATTCAAATTTCTGATGCTTTGTTATCAAAATGCTCCTCTTTTTTTTGGTGTTATTCTAATATGAAAGATATCATCACATTAACCTTACACCACAAAAGTAGAGAAGAATAGTAATCCTCATCACTCATGCTATAATATTCAACAAGGATTTACCAAAATTTTAAATTCATATTTAAATGTAAGTATAAACGTAATCATGTGTGACTAGATTTGACAGTCTAATAAAGCTGCACTTCTGTTGCACTCATATCAGTGTTAAATGGAAATCAATGCAACAAAAATATTATTAATAAATCAGTGAATAAATTCCAACGTGATAAAATGACAAAGGAAAGAATTTGGAATTACAGTCAAGCATTTTGAATGGCTAATTCTTCTCATAGCTGAAAGCGCCTGGAGCAAGAGTAGAAAGTAAATACATAGGTGTTATTCTTAACTTAGCCTGTCCCCACGGATTTCTCCAAGAGCCACACAGACTACATTAAGACAAATACTGAAAAGCAATAGGAAATTTTCCTCTTAGGGTTCTTAAATTAAAGCTTTCTTTATCTGAATGATACCTTTTAAAAACTAAACCAATGATGTTACCTAACGTGTGTGAGGTATGTCTGTTCCTTTGGATGAAATTTGCACAATATCTGTCTTTTTTATCAAAATGTTTAACAGTTGCATATTGTCAGGTTCTTAAAAAAAAATACCCTAAGCCTCAGAAGTGAGTAAAGTTGAATCTTCAGTGGTCTTTCTCAGTCCAGTCCAATCCAAGTAAAACACGAAGTGATATCAACAAGAAATGGAGCTTTCCTGTACATTACATTTCATGAAGCAGGGAATGTTTTAAGTGATACATCTATGAGACTCACTTTGTTTTTAAGAGCTTTAAAACACATCTAATTCAATCTTATAATTACTCAAAGTAGGTACTATTATTTTTGTTCTTGATTTATAGATGAATAAATTGGAACATAGAGAAGTAATTGACCAAGAGCATAAAACTAATGAATAACTGCTTAGGGGTTTGACAGAAGCAGTATATCTCTAGAGCCCATGAACTCAGAAGCTACACAGCTCTGTTTCTCAAAGGAAATCCTGCAGGTAGCTAAGAAAATTAAAACATCAAGCTACACATGAAGATAAACACCAGCCATCAGAACACTGAATGACTTTAAAAACCGTATAGCAATTTACTTCTTCCTTTTAAAAGACACTTATGGTACATACATAACTTTATAAATACTTTGCATATATTCTACCACATAAATTTACATAAAATCTGCTACATACTTCTTATTTTGTATTTTGTCTTATTTTGTATTTTCTAATATCTTAGTATCTTTAATTTAAAAAATCATTGAATATAGGACTAACAGAACATAAATCTATCTCTTTCATGAATAATTTGAAGAAAGAAAAATATAGTTAATATAATGCATTCCTATTCTGTATTTTGATTCTTTGTGTAATAACACAGTGAGTGCCCCAGAAAACTGAAAACATATATAAACTTTCAACATAACACTGAACATACAATTTCAATGTATCATTAATTAATTTTGTTTTTTGATTATTTTATTCACTTATGACTTACTTTATTTAAATTTCAATATAGCATTAGTATAACCTCTGAAATTTAAAAAAAAAAAAAACAACAACCGTTTGGAAAGTAGAGAACTTGTTCACTAATCAAAATTTACCATTTTTGCATAAAAATATAGGACAAGGTTTGAGACAAAAATCAAAAGGACCCAGAACACAAGAGTAAGAATCATCACAATGACATCGGAGTTTGTTTTTTTCTCAGTGACAGAGATGTCTCAGGAAGAACAGGAAGTAATACTAGGGAACCCTAGAGACTGTAAACAGAACTAAAGTTGACAGCCTCAATGGAGTGATAGCTGATGCTACTGTTAGTAACTCAATGGAAAAGAGGTAAGAAAATGAAAATGCCTGAGGATGGATCCTACACTGGCAACTAAGCTCCATGTGTAGGAATGAGGGTGAGAATCAATGGAAAGTCAAGACACGAAGAATAATTTACTGGAGGACTAGTCTTCTAAAGAAAAGGGAATAATCTCAAACATAGAATGATGGGCATCTAATCCCAGACAATAAGTGAGTAGTTATTGGCATTTAATACCATGAAAGGAGGAGATTCATCATTCTTTAAAGTCGTGACTTCCAGATGCTGACCACACATGAGGGCAGGCCTCAGTCCTGAGAGAAGCTAAGCAAGACAAACTGAACTCTTTTAGGAAAGAAGAAGAAAAGAAAGCAGTCTTAAAGTTGCATGAGAAAGTATGTGAGAGGTCCTGGGAGTTAATATGCTCAAAATACATTGTATGAAATTTTGAATTAATGAAATATTTCAGAATATTTCAGAAATAGAACAGAACATGCCATGTAATACAATTGATAGCTTGGTGAGAACAGAAAAAAAAAAAAAAAGTATTTGGTTTGAGTAATTTGTCTTAGTATCAGAATAATTTCATTTAAATCTAGGAAGCCAAAACACAGCTCATAAGCAAAAAAGATTGTAAGAAAACCAAGAAAGGCCAGGCCACAGAAGAAAACAACGCAGCCACTCCTGATGAGACCTAATTGACTAGGATTCGAAGGAAGTAAAAGCAGTCCTCCCCTATCAGGGGACTTGGGGAGGGGCATGCATGCAGAGGGTGGAGGAAGGGAGGGATTGGGACAGGAGGAGGGAGAGAACCATAGGTGGGATACAAAGTGAATAAAGTGTAATTAATAAAGAAAAATAAATAAAACACACACACACACACACAAAAAAAAAACAAGAACAAAATGTGCATAATGATCATTTCTTAAAAGAAATTTGAAAGGAAAGGGAAAGGTAGTGAGCAGTCTACTCAGAAATTTGCTGTATCCTAGTTTCAGAAGTCATAAACATCATTGTAACTCTTCAAAGAATACACTGTTTCAACCAAAAAGTAAATAGTCCAAAAAAAAAATAAGAAAAGAAAGAAGTGTGAACATTCTCTAAGTGGAAATTGCAATTTTCTGAGTAGCCTCAATAACTGAACCATTAGTATTAAGCATGTTAACACTCAAATGCTTGTAGAAATACCTTACATTATATAGGACTTCATGTTTTCCAAACAGATTTCCTAGTTTTCAAAATACTCTCTACATAATAACTTTATAATTAAGCAGAATGCTATACTTTCTTTTCAAATAAGCAGCTATGTTTCTCAGAAAGATAGTGGGCTGTAGAGCTAATGCCATTGTCTGGGAGTGCTGAGGCTTTAGAATCTCAGGCTTAAAGAGCTTTCCACTAAAATCAGTACGGTTCTACTCTTTCAGAATTCATGACCAGCACTTGAATTTAAACAACCTAATGACGTGCTGCACGTAAATGGAGCTAGATACCCTACGGACTCTAAAGTCTCTGGGACTATAATCTCTTACATGCAGTCCTTCCTTAGTCACAGATTTCTCTTTAAGGCTACTGCGGGAATCAAGGTGGGCAATCTTTGCTTTAGAATTAAATAAGGGAAGTTATTTGTGTGGGGGATAAATTTATAAAACATTTCAAGAACAGAATCAGCTCTACAGTTATAAAAGCTCAATCACTACCACTGCTTTTACTGAGTCACTATCGCAAAACAGTATTAATGCGCTTATAACATTACAGTTGATGCATCAGTACATATTTTATCTATATATGTATCCACATCAAATATATTTCTGTAAACAATGGAACTACAATATAATGTATAGCTAGATAGCAAAAGAGGACAATAACTCTGTTGGTAGAATGTTCTTTTGAAATGTTTACACTTTACCCTTGTTCATTCAAATGCTGATTTCTCTCTCCCACTCTCTGGTTTCAATCCGGACATTGCATTGTGATAATTTTTCTAAGCATAACCTCTCTCAACTTTGTGTAAACATGCCAAAATAAAGCAACTAGCCACAATGTTGAGCAAGGGAAAGAAAGCAGGAAGAGAGGGAGGAGCCAGAGGACAGGAAGGTAGGAGGTGGAGGAGGGAGAAGGGCAGAGCTGAGACAACAGAGGGAGGAGCAGAGATCTTGGAACAATGTGGAGAGATGGACTGGACCTAATATATCACAAAAAGCAAGTATAATGTGGGAAATCTAATTGTTAGGAAACTAGGAGGGCTTAGAGTTTTAGGATGGAACAACTATTGCCCAGCATTGTGTTCTAGGTTAATCAAATAAATCCCAGTGTCTGTGTGGTGATTTGGGTATACAGCTGTTTAGGACTAACTGCAGCTTTAATAAAAGATAAACCAATAGTAAATTTTAACAACTTACAATATAACTCCTCATTTCTCTCCTAATTACACAAAAGCAAGAACTGCAAAAGGTCTGTTTGCATTTTCTTTCAACTTAAGGAAATACTCATTCTTTTTATTAATTAATTAATTTACTTTACATATAAATCGCAGATTCTTCTGCCTCCACTCCTCCTGGTCCTTCCCTCTCACCTTCATTCACCCCTCCTCCATTTCTCCTCAGAAAAGGGGAGGCCTCCCATAGATATCAACCAGCCTTGGCACATCAAGTTGCAGTAAGGCACATCTTCTCCTATTGAGGCTAGACAAGGCAGCCTCGTTTTAGAAGAAAGGAATCCAAAAGTAGTCAGGCAATGTAGTCAGACAACACCCGTTCCTGCTATTAGGAGTGCCACTTAGCTACACAACTGTTACATATGTGCATAGGGCCTCATTCTTTCCCATGCATGCTCTCTTGGTGGCAGCCAGTTCAATCTCTGTGAGCCAGTAAGGGCCCAGGTTAGTGGACTCTGTGCGCCTTCTTGTGGTATCCTTGACCTCTCTGGCTCCTTCAATTCTTCCTCCACCCCTTCCACAGGCTTCTTCAAGCTCTGCCTATTGTTTGGCTGTAGATATCTATATCTTTTTTCCATCAGTTGCTGGGTGGAGCCTCTCAGATCACAGTCATGGTAGGTAGGCTTCTGCCTGGAAGTATAGAAGAGTATTTTTTATAGTGCCAGTGGTGGGCTCTCTCTCATGGCATGAGCCTCAAGCTGGATGAGACTCCATTGGTTGGCCATTTCCTCAATTTCTGCTCTATCTTTACCCAGCACATCTTGTAGGCAGGACAAATTGTGGACAGTGGTTTTGTGGCTGGGTTGTTCTCCCAATTTTTTCATTGGAAGTCTTTTTTTTTCATACAGTTTATTCTCTTTGTATCCTGGTTGTAACTCACTCCCTCATCTCCTACTGGTCTGACCCACCCTTCCTCTTCAGCCCTCCCCATCCCTTTCTCCTAGTCCACTGAAAATTGAAGTCTTCCTCTCCTTCTATCTGACCCTAGCCTATCAGGTCCCATCAAGACTGTCTGCATCCTTTGGAAGTTTTACTTGGTTACAGTAGAAGGCTGGTTCAGGTTCCATATCCTATATTGCTAGGAGACTTAGCTAGGGGCACTCTCATAGATTCTTGGGAGTTTCCATTGTCCTTAGCTCATACCAGAGATGCCCTCCCCATTTCAGTTGTCTCTTCCAATGTTCTCTGCAACTTCATCTTTCCTGTTCCCGTACCCACCTTCTCCCCTACACAGCCCCCTCCCTCCAAATATACCCAATGTCTATCCTACTTTCCCTTCTCAGAGAAATTCAAACCTCCCATACCCACCCTCTTTGTTAAGTAGCTTCTTTAGGTCTGTGGTTTGAGGCTTGGTTATCCTGCACTACATGGTTACTATCTACTTATAAGTAAATGCATACCATGTTAGTCTTTCTGGGTCTGGATCACCTCTTGGGATGATAATTTCTAGTTCCCTACAGTTGCCTGAAAATTTCATGATTTACTTGTTTTTAATAGCTTAGTGGTATTCCATTGTGTAAATGTACCACATTTTCTTTATCCATTATCCATTATTGAGGCTAGGTTGTTTCTAGTTTCTATTATGAATAAAGCTGCAATGAGCATAGTTGAGCAAGTGTCCTTGTATACATACACTGGGTATATGCCCAGTAGTGGTAGAGCTGTGTCTTGCAGTAGTACTAGTTCCAACTTTCTGAAAACCAGTCTAATTGATTTCAAGGTCCATATATATATATATTTTTTTTTTTTTTACTCCCACCAGCGATAAAGAGTGTTCCACTTTCTCCGCATCTTTACATGAGCTGTCACTTGCGTTTTTTTTTTATCTTAGTCATTCTTAAAGGTATAATGGAATCTCATATTCATTTTAATTTGCAATTTCCTGATGACTAAGTATGTTGGACATTCATTTAAGTGCTTCTCAGCCATTAGAAATTCCTCTGTTGAGAATTCTGTTTGGATCTGCACCCCATAGTTTAATTGGATTATTTGGTTTATTGATGTCTAGTTTCTTGAGTTCTTCATATATTTTGGATATCAGCCCTCCATAAGATGTAGGGTTGGTGAAGATCGTTTTCCATTCTATAGACTGCTGTTTTGTCCTATTGACAGTGTCCTTTGCCTTACAGAAAATTTTCAGTTTTATAATATCCAACTTATTGTTGATCTTAGTTCCTGACCTTTTGTTGTTCTGTTCAGAAGTTATCTCTTGTGTTAATTCGATGTGGATATTAGTTGTTAAGTACAGAATAATCATGTTATGTTTCACAGACCCAGAGAGCGTAGATAACAAAAACAACTCAAGGGTGTTTATGGATGTCCCTGGGAAGGAAAAAAAAAAAAAGAGAGAGAGATTTTGTGGGTACTCTGGTCATGGGCTGAGGATGACACTGGAAGGGATCAGGGAGGGGTAGAGGCAGGTATGAAGGGAAAGAGTATGTGGAAATACTTGTTTTTGAGTTTAGGTTCCATCTTAATGCTTAACCTATGGGATGAATTAGTAATATATTTCAAAGTAAAAGGCTGTGAGAAGTTTATACATATGATAGACCTGGAGAAATAAGTGAGAGTTAGATCTTAGATATAAAGTGTCATTTCAAAATGCAATGTGAACTTGCTTTCTGATTCTTTATCACTATCCATAGGGGAAAATAATAATGATCTTTGTAAACCTCCTGTAACAATGATGCTGTAACAAAAAATCAAAGATATCCAGTGATTTTTAAGTTAGATTTATGGGGAAAACATCCACATGTATACTGCACAAAGATAATGGAAAGAGACTATATACTACTATAGTGACAGGGTACACAAAATCTTGTTGGACAGTGATAAATATTTATACTTCAGCAGTTTTACAAACTTTTCTTTGAAATAATGACAAACTATCAGAGAACATATTAATCATTTTAAATACATTAGTTCTGCATCTACTAGCCTAAAAGGTGTGCAAAGTGTTCACTTGAGAAGAAAGTATTAATTCATGAGATAATTTTACTTTTTCATTTTAGGGCTACTTTTTTATTCTTCTTTTGTTAGCTACAGTTTATTCACTTTGTATCCCAGCTGTAGTCCCCATCTCCTCCCCTCCCTCCCTCATCTTCTCCCATACCCCTGCCCGAGTCCACTGATAGGGGAGGTCCTCCTCTCCTTCTTTCTGACCCTCACCTACCAGGTCTTATCAGGACTGGCTGCTTTGTCTTCCTCTGAGGCCTGGCAAGGCTGCTCCCTTCTCAGGGTAGGGGTGGTGAAAGAGCCAGCCACTGAGTTCATGTCAGAGATAGTCCCTGTTCCCCTTGCTGTTCCCCTCACGTGGATACTGAGCTGTCATGGGCTACATCTGAGCAGGGTACTTTTACATATCATTCCTGAACAATGTCTCCTACATACAGAAAATATCTGTGTAGCACATGAAGATTTTTGTCTAGAAACAAAGGTTACACAAAAGTAAATATTTTGCTTTTGATACTAGTCGCAATTTAAAATACACTTATGTTCTTATTAAATATTGAGTAGCAAGCTTGTATTATTAATGACACTCAGATAACTATATTTCTTGCTCCTGAAGATTTGAATTTTTTTCATCCTTCTTTATTCCACTCATTTCTGCCTATCAGAGTCTACTCCAGCGCTACTGGTTCACGAAGATGTCAAGCTGTTATTTAACTTTCTATTTAATGCGTGTGTGGATAATTTGGAATGATGAGAATGTCCTTGTTATTTTATAAATGAATAATTCATTGCACACTGTAGAATACAACATTTTGCTTAGATACAAGTTAAATCAAACAGGAAAACCTGATGTCCACAAAGCTACTCGTTAAAAATCTAAACACTGAAAAGGATGTAATTTTAAAAATATAAAAAAAAAATCTGTGGGAAAGAGCTGGAGGGAGGGAGGTCAGAACCAGGAAAATATGAGGGAGGGGGCTACAGCTGGGATACAAAGTGAATAATTGTAATAAATAATAATAATAATAAAGAAAATAATGTAAAAATTGAAATTAGACACACACACACACAGACACTACACACCATTTAAAAATTCCAGCTTAAGTGTCATAAATAAGCTATGAAAACTCACCAATTTCATGTCTAAGGAAATATTGCCATATTTTTATGGAAAGTATATTAACGATTGCCTCATCCTATCCAAAGTTCAAAAATGAATTTGGCTTTCTCATCTCTGTTTCAGACTTAATAGCTCCCTCTATATTGTAATCTCCGTCATCTTCAACAAAAATTTATTTTTACTTGAAAAGTAGAGGTGGGATTCAGTTGCTCAAAAATGACTTTCAACACTGATCTCCTACTTTGGTCCATCTTATATTATTTAGAGCCAAGATAATAGTAATGGCATGGCTGATGATTACAGCAATGATGAAGCAAACAGAGAAAACGCTGTATAAATCTGTACTCCTGGGAAAACAAGGAAGAAGGTATTATTCACAGTATCCTGTTAAACACTGGATCATTATTACCCATTTAGTCTACCAACAAGTGAGTGCTACGATAGCCTAGCACTTCAACTATGATCTGCTTAAGTCTAAGTTGTTGTATTTTTACATTATATGATCATTTTGATTAGTTCTATTTCCAGATCAAACACACTAGATTAAACACTTACATTTATCTTTACTTCCTCTGATATCCCATGAAAATTACAGGAAAGGAAGAGTTTGTAAAA
>REGO01000180.1:2095694-2120348 GCA_010120015.1 Rhombomys opimus | reverse complement strand
AAAAAAAAAGTCAAAATGGCAAAGAGGATAAAATGCAAAACATATGAAAATACATGTTTAGACGGCAATTGTCAGAGAGAGGGGGACTAATTTGACAGACAAGAAACTTCAATTGCTACTGGAAATCTCAGAAAAGATTAAAGTCAAAATGTGGATCAGGATTTAAAAGAAGATAATTACTTTAAAACCATGAAAAGGTTTAAAGATTTAAATATTTTCAACCAAATCTTTTTCCACAACTTTCCCATTTAAGCAATTACCTTGTCTCCGCCTATCAAAAAATACAAAATAAAAATCTCTGGTTTTGGTTAAAAAAATGTACAAAGAAAAAAAAAACTTAGTCTTGGAGACATGAACAAATCATTCTCTAAACTGCTATATAGTCAGTGATTGGTTTTATCAGTTTCTCCAGATTTTATTAACTAAAATTGACAGGTAAAAATTGAATTCCTTTAATATGCAGCATGATACACTTAAGCTATTATCAAAAATCAAGTTCTTTTACTCATTTGATAATAGGGTGATGACTAGCTCTCTTGTAGTTCCTATTTTTATGGTGAATCTTTCTCGTTCTTTGAGTTTAGTCTATTTATTTTTATACTTGAATTTAAAGTGTTTCTATTGTAGAGAACATTTGGTTGAACCTTATCTTTTATTTAAATTTAACCTAAATCTTTAATTGAATTAAATTCATTTATATAATTATCATACAGTGGCGTTACATGTGTCATTTGATATTTGGTTTGTTTGGTTTACCTCATAAATCCCTCTTCTTTTCTTTTTTTTACTGTCTCCTTTTTGTTGAATACATACTAGCATCAGGTTAATGTCTTTAGCAATTTTAGTTAATTTTAAAATTACACTCTGATTCCTTTAGGGATTAAAATATATACATTTTAACTTTCCAAAATCTTTTGGAGAATTTTTTTTTACCTCAATTCCAGTTAAACATAAAGCTGTACAATGATACAGACAGGTGTCTTACATTTCATGTAATTCTTTTCATAAATGTTATGTTTTTGTATCCCCTAACCGTATAACACAGGAACATAATAAATACATGTTTGAATATTTTCAAAAGAGTTTGAGAGAAGACACAAGTGCATGTACATATTCTGAGTTTGTTATATTATTCTTCCAATTTACTATATCTGCTTCTCTTCATTTTTTTTCTCTTGGATACTCATTACCATATGGTGCCATTTCCTTATTCCAATAAAGCTTTGCTCCCACCCACCCACTTTATGCTGTTTTTGTCAAATATATTACACTTCTATATGATAGAAATTCAGCAAATAAAATTATGCATGTATTGTTTTCTCAAATTCCTTTTATACCAGTTTTAAAAAAGATAGTAGAAAAATATGCAGTTTTACTAACTGGTATAACTAACAACTTAACTATTTTAATAAGACCCTTTTGTAATTGTGTTAATTGTTTTGCTGTCTGTGTCACTTGTGTTCAACCTGTAGAATGTTCTTTCTTTCTTTTTTTTTAAATTTTTTAGAAAAGATTACTAGCATCAAGGTTCTCTCAGTTTTTGCTTATCTGGGAAAGTCCTTATGTTACCTTCTTCTTGAAAAAGTTTATGCTGAATGCAAGTTACATGGCTGCCATTTTGAGTTCTGTTCCTTTTATTTCTGGCACTTATAATTTATTGGGTGTTGGCATTTGGCATCCATAGCTTCAGAAGAGTACAACCACTAATGCTGTTGGGATCACCTTCCTCTTATGGCTTTTACCACAGACTGGCTTTCACTGTTTTGCATTTTGTGTTTAGATACCACCATCTTTTATCAATTCTAATTGAAGTTGGCTCAGCAACTTGGGTGTGTATAGTTATTCAAAAGGGGAGAGGACTGTAAAATGATAGAGGGTAAGGAATTATATAGAAAGGTATCAATCTTTGGATATGAAGTCTTGTCAGAAAGGTGAACAGGTGACAATATGGCCAGCCCACTCATGTACTCTGAAAGCATGTGTTCTGGGAGTTTCTAATTTGCATAATACCACTTTCTCTTCAGTAGAGGAAGGTGTGGCATATTGTGGGGAATATTCAGCATTTAGAGCAATAGTCACTTATTAGCTCACAGTTCTGTAAGCAAGACCAAACACAACTTATCAGTTTCTCAACTCAGTATCTTAAAGACTAAAATTAAGATATTTGTGTATAGTGTCCTTACCTGTCCTTTGATTAGATTCAAAACCATTTCAAGGTCTTCTAAGTGGTTAAAGCCCATTTCTAATGCTTATATGATATAAGCCTTATACACAAATGAACAACTGTTACATTTTTGGATAAACATTTTCTAATAAAAAACAGATGAGGCTAAACAAGAGTAAGTATGTACTGAGAGTTTGTTCTATTATTCTTTCAAAAATTTTCTTCTTTGAGTTCTTTCACATTAGTGAGCCATTTCCTATGGCTCTTTCTTATTGCTGGCATTTGCCTTTTAGCACTTTCATTTATTTGAGACCATCCAAATCTGGTCTATTCTCTCCACAGCAAACAAGACTCCTTCGTTGGGACCAGTAGAAGACTCTCTCTGCTGTTCTCTGAGAGGAAGCTCTGGGTAATCTCACATGTGCATGTGTGATCTGTTTTGTCAAGGGAATGACCACTTCATCACATTTACAGGAATGGCAAGAGAATTATATAAAGCATGAGAAACAGAGACAAAATTATTAAAATTGTGTATATAACCAGTTGCTTCCAGGTAGCTGGTGAGGAAGGGAACTGCATAAATATATCTAGAGAAAATTGCAAAATAATAATTATTGAAATGGATCTTAATGATAGGTCAGTGTGTATAAAGTACCTGGCACAGGTGTGGGGGTCTGAGCTTGGGTCACTAGCAGCCACAGAAGTCAACCATTCTGTTATTTCTAAAACTGCAGCTCTCTTGAGGCTGGCGACTTTGTGCTATTATTCTTCTTCCAACGCATTTTCTTCTTCGAATTCTTTTCCATTAGTATACTCATTACCATATGATCTGTGGAGCCCATTGATTCACCAACCTAGTTGAACTGAGGAGGTCCAGATTCATTAGAGACTCTGTCTCAGGACAGGAGGGTAGAGAGTAATAAAGGAACCTAACCATTGCTAATCCCTGTCCTCTGCGCTAGTGCACATACACACATGAGCACATACCCACACCTGTACAACCTATACAGCACACACAGACAATGTATTTCAAAATGTAAAAGAAAAAACTCTCCAAACACTATGAAATAAATAGTCAAAATAATTCAAATGTTTGTATACATTCCGAAATTACAGAGACTACAAAATATTTCGGTAATAAAAATAAAATTAATGTGTGGTGAAATATCTGATTTCAGGTTGACAAGGAATATTTCAGTAGCCACATTAAAAGTAAAGGATTGCAAATGAGGTGAGAAAGACCCAAATGTTGACTTCTGGACATGACCGTTTATTGTACTTTGGAAGTCGCAGAAGCTGTGGTCACTTGGGTAGGATTGGGCCCATCAGCACATATCAGGGAAGAGACTGGGACTGATGGATCCCTTTCTGTGATGGTTTATACACAGATAATGATTAATGGACAAAGTAGAGACAATTTCTTCAGTGGTAACAGTCACTTTTAAGATACTCAACATCCTGTTTAAAAAAAAAAAAAAAAACCTCCCACCCCTACTCTTGTAAAGAACACTACATCATTTAAAACATCAAAATACATTATGTACATTTATGAAAACACTATATTGAAACTGATTATTATGCATAATTAATATATGGCAATAAAAGTTTTTAAAAATGTAGTGACTCCAACATGCTGGGAGAAAAGTAGACTATAAAACACTCTATCAATCCTAAATTTGCATATATAAAAATTCAAATTTCAAGTAAAGTAGAAATTTGAAACATGTAAGAATGAGGGACTTATGGGGGGATACAAAGTGAATAAAGTATAATTAATAAAAAAAGAATGACTTGTCTTAAAATACATAACTCCTATACACATTTTCTTAGCCATGTGCTCCACTAAAATGTAGGAGTAAACAAACAAAAAAAGACAAATAGTATGCTAGTGTATCAAACACTACAGCACAGAAACAAAAATTATTAAAATAAAGCTAAGTTTAAAGACTCAAAATACTACCTGTATTCTCACAATGTGAGAAAAGTTCAGTGTGAATGTCCAAGGAGTCTACAGGAAACAACATTAAAGAACTTGAAAACTGTAATTGACCATGTGACCTAGGTTTAACAGTATTTATAAAATCATAACTTAGTGAATGTTGAGTGCTACTTTAAACCAAATGTGAGATATATGAAGTCAAGGTGTGAGAAGAAATGAACCCTAAAATTAGGTAAAACTGGATAAAAAACTTTGTAGTGCCACTATAGAATAAAACTCAGGGGAAGGCAGAAGTATTGCCACAAAAATCAAATCCTGTCTTAATCTACTTAGGCTTCAACAGAAAATTACTATAAACTGTGTAGCCTATAGTTACAAAAATTATGTCTTATGGATCTAGAGCCTTGGAGGCCCAAGAAAAGTTTAAAGAGGTTGTTGAGCACTGAGGAGTGGCCCTGGAGACATCTTACAGCTGTGTTCTCAAATGATGGAGGACAGAACTCTCTTTTGGGTTTTTATATAAAATCTTCTGTTATGTCAGTGACATTACTTCTCTCAAGACCAAGTTACCTCTCAAAGTCATACCAACTTGAAGGCTAGAATTTCAATGAATGAATGTTAAGGGTACACAAATATTCAGACACAGCAAATAACATGGAAAGCATTTCTCAAAAGGCTGTTTGCCATGTCTTAAGATTAACACCCAAACCTGCCATGCAATCCATTACAAGGCCTTGTAACATAAAGCTCAATGATGACATCATAGTTTCCTTTCTCTATTCCACTCCTGAATTTTATATTGTTATGACATTCTGCTTAAACTTCTGAAAGCCTTTCCCTGTTCAATATCCATTTAAAAGTCTGTGTAGCAGCGCTAGACTATGATGGCACGCTCAGTTTTCACTTTGTGCCTTGCATACTGTTCCAATCCATCACCCACATTGCTAAAGAATGCTAAAGGGATTGAGTGTTTATTTCACCTAAGTTCAGGAAGAATTTTTTTTCACACTGATTAAATCTGGTCCTGCAGTCTATAGGAAGGAAGGCACCACCCACTAAGTTGTTGAAATCTCTACTTTCTGTTCTAGATGAGAGCTCAATTAAAATCATAAGGACCATCTGCTTCTGTGTTCTTCATGAGCAGTGGGATGATAACATTAAGAGAAAACAAAAGCTGTGAGACAATGTCTCTTTGAATTGAGGCACACGGGCTGACCATTGGTAGATTTGGTTTGTCTCTGCCAGGAGAGCTAAATGAAAGAGGAATATCGCTAGCTATAGTGTCTCAAGCCTTTAATGTTAGCGCTTGGGAGGCAGAAGCAGGTGACTCTCTGTGGACTCAAGACTAGTTTGGTCTTCATAGAGTTTCAAGGCAGACAGGTTTATATAGGGAGACCCTGTACATAACAAAGAGAAGGAGAAAAAGGAAAAAAAAAAGGAAACAGAAAGAACAAACAGAACTGGGCACTGAGTCAAGCTCTGAGTAATCCCAGGAGGAATTTATTCCCATGCTATTTATTATTCAAATTAGGAGTTCATGGAAAAGTAAGAGTGGCCCCTCCTGGGAATTTGGAAGAAACGGTAATGTAAGACCTCACTCTATTTTTACTGAATTTAAATATGCGTTTTGAAAATATACCAGATGAGAAAATTGTATATTAAAATTAAAAGAAACTGTCCTCTGAAACAAGGTTTCAACCTAGCCTCACCCACCTTCCAGGCCCTCTGCCCTCTAGAATTAAATCCTTCTTATGCCATCTTTCTCGGCATCACTCTGTCTTCAATTACAGACTTATCTGGAAAGACCAAAAAAAAAAAAAAAAAAAAAAAAAAAAAGAACTTGTTTTGCTAGCGACGTCACAATCTTTGTTTTGAGTTTTAGTCATGTTATTTTTGAATTGTAGCCGGGCTGCTCCCAGAATCTGTGAGTCATGTTCCTCACACACATCTGGTGAAAGAATGGCCCTGAGGGTACAGGTGAAAGAATCCTGTGAGAGCAAACAGGGTGAAAAAGACAGAAAGCATCGCTTTAAAATTCTGATGTGAGAACTGGAGAGACACTCCTCAGTTAAGAGCACTGGCTGCTCTTCCAGAAGACTCAAGTTTGAGTTCCAGCACCTGCATTGTAACTTAAAAGCACTGTAAATCTCTCCTGCCCCAGAGGATCCCAAACCCTTTTCTGGTTCCTTGGGTATGACACGTGCACAAGGTCCATAGACATACATGCTGGCAAAATACCCATACACAGAAAATATGTAGATAAAAATTAAAGATAAATAAATAAAACTAGGCTTTCAAAAGTTTGGAGTTAACTCAGATACCTTATCATATTAATTCAAATACAGTTAGGCCAGCCTACACTATAAGAAACTCCATGTGATAACCTAAATGCTTGTAAGAGGACATTGTCTTCAAAATGTTTATGAGTCAGTGTTGGACACACACTAAAACATGACCGTTTGTTCTGATTTTTCTCAGATAAGTCATATAGTCTCTCACTCTTTACACATGTGCTTCAGGTAACTGGTTCCAGGTGGCTGAAGATAAAGAGCCCCAGGCTTCAAGCCTGGTTACTGAAGTTCACAGATAATCATAGGACTTTAATTCCAGAAAAGAATGTAACAGATTTTTTTATGTAACAGGTGAAAGATGAAAGATTCTGAGCCTCAAGATGGTCTCAAGTACAAATATACCTTCAGTTTTCTCTGTCTTTTCGTTGTCCTTTAAAAACACAAAGTATTTCCAGTTTGGTGGCCTTTAGAGGCAATGGGCGTGACCTGACCCTCAGAACGTGCCCACACCTCCTAAGTAATCAGAACAAATGAATGCTCTTTTCTGCTGTCATAGAAACTCTGGGAAGCAAAGGCTTTTTAATTCAAGACAGTAAGTGATTAGGGGGAAAGCAGAGCTGGCACAGGGTGAGGGTGGAAAAGACAGGATTCGGGGATGTAGTGTGAGCATGAGCAGCACTGGCTCTGCTCCCGGGACCTGAGAGTCACAGGATCCCTTCATTTTTGCATCATTGGACACTTGACCATGTGTTTTATTTGCAGCTAGCAGAAGCCCTCCCATAAAGGTCCTTCTCTCTCTCTTTCCCACTTGTTTCACTAGCCCCAGGTCTCATAAAATGCCATCACTCATCAAGCTTTCTAACTTGAGTCTCGTTTAGTTTCCTACTATACCCACCCATAGCTTCCCACCCACCCGTAACCACACACCATATCCTCACACCCACACGGACACCACACAGTGTTTGTCCCTCTGTAGGTCACTAAGTTGAACTTGACTGTACCCTGACTGGAGTGTACCTTGACTGTACCTTGACTATACTGTACCTTGACTGGACTCAGGTTAGAAGTCACTGACTCTGACCCTGTCATGCCCTCTGCCCACTAATCTTGCGTGATTCACTCCATAGACACTGATAATAGAGGTATCCACTACCGTCGGTAATGAAAAGAAGTGATTATAAAAGGGCACCACAAATTGTTAAAGAAATGATACTGAAAAACAAATCATGTTGAAAATTTTTCAATAGCAGTAGGTGCAAATCTAAATAGATTCTCACTTCACCTGGCACATGAATAGATTTCCATTTAAGTAATTAAGTATAAAACTGGACACAGACACAATGCAGTAGATGTTCAGCTTCAATAGGCTTACATAAATGAAAACTGAAACAAGAAAATGTATTTATTACTAATCACACTAGCAAATGTCTTTCAGGATGAAAATATTTGATGGTAAAATAAAGGGCTGGAGGCAGATATAATTATGCTCCTGTAAAATGTTAACATATAATATTTACAAAAATAGTTTTCTAACATGAACAAAGATTTAAAGTTCTTGTGTTAAACAGAATGAAGTTATTAAAGAAAACTGGACAGACTTATAAGACCAAATATATACATAAAATATCCACTACTCTTTCATTTAATGTACATATTTAAATGAAAAAATTAAGTTAAATTACATTAAGCCAAATATAGATTATTTTTCAAGGAGAATATATTACCTTTATTACAAATTACAGTAAGCCAAATACAGATCATTTTGTAAAAGGGAGTGGAATATGTTTATTGCATAAAACTATTAGTATTAGATTTCTTAGATATTAAAAATAACATTTCCACATATATTACAATTAAAATAAGATCTTGTGCAAAAATTATAATTCTAAATTTTGGATTAATGTTACTCCATTAACAGATTGAGGTTTTTTATTATATCATTACATACACTATGTCATTATATAGCTTTTAGCTATGCCACTTAGTTTGGGGATGATCATAATACATCCCCATTTCCAAGTTCTACTTTAGTTAATAACAGGTGAAAAATAAGACATACCGCTGTGGCAATATCAAAGATTAGCTAAGTATAATTAGATGTTCCATGACTATTACAGCTCCTTACATGCCCATCCCTGTCATATCTCAAGAAATGCTTCTAATAAAAATGTATATGAGCATATACTTTTCTGCTGACTTATGTACACAGAGCATCATAATGATGTGCATGCCCTGCTTTAGTCATGAGGAAATGGAGACCTGGAAATATGGGGGTTTTGTCCAAGCTCACATGGGCAGTCAGTAAATGACAGCTTTGAAATGAAAATTCAGTTTGTTTGGTTCTAGGTTTATGGCTACAAAAGATAACATGTTGCATGAATGCTGGAAACTAGGCAGCCTGTATAAACCTGAATGCCTGAAGGACATCTTCCCACTCCAACCTTTTAACAATCACCTCCTTGTTTCAGAGCTGTTATCTGTAAAGCATCCAGACTTGGATAAGCCCCAACTTATTGTCTTGCTTTCATTTTGTTTTTAATTGGGATTTGAATGCTGGCAGCCATAAAGATTTTTGGCATTTAAATAAATAAATAGACAAACAAATAAATAACAAAATGCAAAGGTTGACTTTTCTCAACCAGCCCGATTAGGTCCTTTTAAAAAGGAAGACACTGCTGATAGTGGTGCCAAATGGCCTACATGTAAAGCCGGGGACAAATTGATCCTCATCAGCTAAGAGTGAGTTTAGAAGACTGATCCACTCTGGGAATCCATCACCATCACTGGATAACTTCAAAGATTCTTTATGACCATAAGACTGTTACAGCAGCAGCAGCAGCAGCAGCAACAGCTTCGCGTCTGCCCACTCACCTTCAGAAAACAGGAACATGAAACCAGAATAGATTCAGCTTTTTCGGCATGATGGTTCCAAGCTGTGTGGGAGAGCTGTGTGTGTTCTTTCTTGCATACCGTTGTGAAGGCATACTGTGGTGATCCCGCTGGCCTAAGGAGCGGTGGGTGTTGTGCCGTGTGGAGCTAGCTTCGTGTTCGTGGGAAGACAGTCTGGAACACATATCGGGCGTGAGTGGAGGGTGAGGCGAGTGCCCACCTAACGACCAGCAACGTGTGCCTAAGAGGGACACAATTTGTTCTCAGGATACCTAAAAGGAAATTTGAGGCTACTAATTGAAAAGTCCAGGCACTCCCTTCTAACGTCACCTTCACAGTTAAATGTAAATCAAAGGTAGCCATAGTAGCACAGAAGCCTCCAATTTCCAAACACCTGGAAACACGATTTCAGTCACAATCAAGAAATAAAAGTAAACTTTCTAACTGAGAGTCAGTATACTGTTTCAGCATGCTGTGCACAAAAAGGAGCTCAGGAAAATAAAAATAAAGTACATGGGATGAATTTAAAATTTGATACAAAACCATGTTCTTCTTAAAGGTTTAAAATGTGTTCTTAAAAACAGAAAACATAAAACGAAGCTTAGATAATTGATAATATACTCTTTAATTACCACTTTGCTACTAATCCTGCTTCTCTGATAATTTGTTAGACAATTTATTGCACATTAACTGTGGCCAATTAATTTCCTATGAATATATGGATCATTGTGGTCCTTTGTTATGTGATTTTTTTTTTTAAATTTGGGAGAGGTGAACAAATGACTATTCACCCCACACAGATCATCAATAATAAGGACAAAAGAAACAAGTTAAAGCAAATCTAGTTTGCTGAGCAAAGAAGTTTATAAGCACTAGTTATCAGAGCATGGGTGACACAAAGGCAACTACATCACCAAAAGCTCCTCGCTAACATAGTGTTGCCTCAAAAAAGATGCTTTTGTAGATCTCTCTGAACAAGTTTTAGGCTCCTGGACAAACCAGAGTCCATATTCCTCAGAGGCTGATTCTGCTTATTTAAATGTGGGAGGAACCTTATGGGTCTTTGCACTTTCTAAGTTTCCTGAATCAGGTGATTTACAAGAGCATTTCCCCTCCTTCCAGAGGACAGATTCAGTTTAGATGGAATTTCGGTAGAACCTGCTGCAACTCATAGATCTTAGACACAGATGCAATTTTAGCTCCACTTATTTTTGTAGTACTATCAATTCACATCGGTATTCACATACACCAAATATTAAATTTCTAGCTTAGACATCTGTTCCTACAACTAAACCGCACATATTTTTTCCTAAGAAGAAATGGATATTTTTAATTGCTTGCCATTTCTAACATAGAAGGTATTCACTAAAAATTGAGTTGAGTTTATTCTAATGGAAAAACATATGGGGATAGGAAAGAAAGAGAAGCTGGGGACACATCTAGAACAGATAGCATGGTTCTCCATGGGTAAATGTCACCTTACGTCATAGAGCCAACATATCACTCTGTCCTTTCCTGTATCAGTTACTTTTCTCAGTTCTATAAGAAAACAGTGTTTCAAAGCAGACACTAAGACCCATAACCAAACCCTTGGCAGAGTGCAAGGAATCATATGAAAAAAGGGGAGTTAGTATGATATGGAAAGGATAGGAGCTCTACAGGGACCAAATATATCCGGGCACAGGGTCTTTTCTGAGACTGACACTCAACCAAGGACCATCTACGGATATAACCTAGAACTTCTGCTCAGATGTGGCCCGTGGTAGCTCAGTAACCAAGTAGTGTTCCAAAGTAAGGGGAACAAGGACTATTTCTAACAGGATCTCAAGGTCAGGTTCCTTGACTCTCCCCCCCACCCAGGGGAGGAGCAGTCCTGTTAGGTCACAGAGGAGGACTCTACAGCCAGCCCTGAAGATACCTGATAAAACAGGGTCAAATGAAAGGGGATGAGGGCCTCCCCTATCAGTGGACTTGGAAAGGGGCAGGGAGGAGACCAGGGAGGGAGTGTGGGGTTGGGGAGGGAATGAGGGAGTGGGATACAGCTGGGACACAGAGTTAACAAAATGTAACTAAAAAGAAAAATAAAATTAAAAAAAAAAGAAAACAAATGCAAAACCAAAAAAATAATAATAATAAATTCCACTAATTAAAAAAAGAAAAAAAGAAAAAAAAAAAAACACCTAAAAAACATCAACTTAGGGGAGGAGAAAGGCCTTATTTGGCCTTACTGTTTGAAGCTATAGTCTGCAGTGAGGTAGAAAGTTTGGGGTGAGAACCTGAAGGATCTAGTGGCATGCCATTCACATTCTTTATGGAGAGAAATCAATCCTGGGGTTCTTCAGTCTTCCTCCATGTTTTTGTTTTTATTAAGTCTTATAAACCAGCTCACGGGATCATGGTGGTGCCCATATTTAGGATTAGTCTTCCCGTCACTATAAAATCTCTCTAGAAACGCCTCAAAGACATGTCTCCTAAATTATTCCAAATTCTGTTACCACGGAAGACTAACCACCACACTGAAAAAAAAAGCTTATAATAGTAATTCACACCTTAGACCTCAATACAACTTACTTCTAATTAAGGAAAAACTATATCTCAAGACATATGGTACCACATTGGGTTTCCTAGAAGACAGTCTATAGAATTTCATCAGCATTGAAGAAAAACGTAAAACGAAGCCAAAGTCATTATCCAGTCATCAGCAACATCAAAGACGTTGCATAATACATTAGTAAAAATAAGATCCTCTCCAAACATTGATACCCTAAATAATAAGGTTTTATATCACTGTGGCATTCAGTCACTTAGTAACAGCAGTGTATCAAGTACTCATCAAGATTAGTAAAATTTTCTTTCTTATTACCCAAAGGAGAGCGATTTTGAGACTCTAGGTGACATACCCCACTGAAAACACTGAAGGAGACTTGAACCAGCTTCTTCTCACTCTAAATTGGCAATAAAATATTTCTCACAAAGTTCAACATCGAATTTGTGAGGGCTAACTCTTTTTTTTCTATTGATCAACTTGTTTAGATTGATTTTGATGAGGATGCCATGCCATCTAGCTTCAGCAGCTAATGTGTAAATCAGCGGTTAGTCAGTTTTACCTTGCTTTAAAGCAACTATGGCTCGGAGCCATAGGAGACTCTTGAAACATATGTGAGATCATCTCAACGTATTTCAGTCATTATCCCTTATTTGCAGAGCTCTCACAAAGTTACAGTTTAGTGAAAGAAACCTTCAGAAAAATATTGGAAAAATATGCATACAAGTTTCTAGTCTATATGCTGATATCCTCTTAAGTTGTACAAGAAGCCATTATGATACGATCATCTTGGAACCCTGCATAAAAGATCTTCTTATAGAGACTAAGTTTGTTTAACTGCTTGTTTGTTGAGATAAGTCCTGACTCTGCCATCCAGGCTAGCTTTGAACTCACTGTGTAGACAAGACTAGCTTCAAACTTGTAGCAATTCTCCTGCATCAGCCTTCTTAGTGGTACAGTTATGGGTTAAAAACGCCCACGTCTGGCTAAAATCTAAGGTCTGAACAATCACAGTAAAATCTATGTTATACCCAGCATCAAAACAGTCAGATCCAGATATACCTGAGTTTTACCTAGATAGCTACATTTCCCAGAATCTCTAGGTTAAAACTCATCAATAAGATACACTGACAATTTAGGCAGGAGTGCAAGTAACAGAGGGATCTTCAGAAAGGAGACTTTTTTTTTAGATTACTATGAGACGTTGTCTTCAGCGTTTTCACATTAGAGATGAAGGAGACTGCACTTCATAAAACCTCTGAAACAATAGAAAAGCCATGATATAATTTCTTTTTTAAAAAAAGAAATAATATCTATTGATGAATAAAGATTTATTGAGTACTTCCTAGGAGCCAGGTACCGGCAAGTTTCTATTTGATCTAAAATCAAACAAGCACCCCCCTGCCCCACTGGAGTTTATTATAATTCGTGTAACTGTCTGAATGAAAAAAAAAAAAAAAAAAAAAAACAACAAAACATTTCAACACTCAGACCTACAGAGATTGATTCACCCCCTCCCCCCTACATTTCCAGATGGGAAGAACAGGCAGCTCTGGTTCTGCTTTCATTGCATCCCAAATGCAGCAGTGGGATCCTGAAAAGTTGCCAAGGCAATGCCAACTGTCTATGACAGCATATGGGAGTAGACAGGCCCTCCCAGACACAGTCACAGTCATCTTTGTAAGCCTCCTGTATGAGACTAAACTAAAAATAGAGGCTTTCGGTATTATATTTTCTTATATTAAAATAGCCTAATTCACCATGCTGTGGAAAATAGATGCTGGTGTGCTCTGTAAAGTTTGAAATGTGATTTAAATTTATTGGTGAAGACTATTTGTTTTTGGCATCCTGCACTTCCTCACTGAAAAGTAGCACAGATAGCACAAAGAAACAGAGGGTATATAGTTTTGATTCTTTTCACCCTATGTTTTAACAGATACTTATTGGACTGAAGAAGTCTATGGGGAGGAAGAAGCAGTGGCTCGATCAGTTAGCCAGGATATTCCTGATTGTACAGTTCAAGCCATGTTTTTGAAACCAAAGAGTTTGTGTTCCTAAAGTACTGTGAGCTGCGTTTAGAGTGTCAGTTTTATATTTAATTCTAGAAGGAAACACTAAATTGTGTTTTGTATGATGGCTGAGATAGTACTAAGCTTTTGATACTGTCTTTCTACTGAGTTTATTAAGTTTTCTCATGCTGTAGTTCAGTCCGCACATTGCCTTTGGCCTTATAGCACTATGTAGTTAAGCTTTATCTCTGTCTCTCTCTGTCTTTCTCTCTCTCTCTCTCTCTCTCTCTCTCTCTCTCTCTCTCTCTCTTTGTGGGTGTGTGTGTGTGTTTCTGTGTGTGCAAGTCATTAGGTCAACTAAAATTTAATAATTCTTTTAGAGGAACTTGATACTAAAGAAAATCAGGACTGAAAATAAGCTCCAGTAAGAGAAGACATCACCCTTTTTAGAATACAAACTTTGCTGCTCTCCATGCCTCTGTCCATGCTGCACAACTTTGTGCTGGAAAAAGAAAAACAAAAAAGAAAAAGAAAAACTTACATTTTCCTTCTTTGACTTGTTAAGAGAGACTGAAACATATTCAATAAAAAAACCACACACAATTGTGAAAAAGAAGTTATTAATAACAAATTGGTAACTATGCAAAGAGTGAACGAGATTATTCAAATTTAGCAACTTCCATAAAATTTATCATTCTGTAAAAGAATTACTTACTCGCTCTCTTTTGACATTTTGTGTATTTTTACACCAATGGCATGTTGCTTTAAGTACTAAAGATTTTATTTAATTTGAGTATGATCTATACAGATGATTCATTAAAAAATTATTCAATTTATTGTAGTATGTTTTAGCCTCATATAAATTTTAAGATAAGTTTTTTCCCCACTGGGGAGACAGAGGCATTCAGATCTCTGAATTCAAGGCCAGCCTGGTCCTACAGAGCAAGGTACAGAATAGCCAAGCTTAGGCAGTGAAGGAAACTGTTGAAAACAGAAAACTGGTGAAGATGTAACTGAACAAGAGATCCATATTACAGCCCCAGAAAGCAGCAAAACTTGGTAGCTTTGGTCAAGTGGCTCTGGATTTAGAGTCAAGAAATTTTATTACATGACTAAGCGAAGTTTCTGAGGACAGATGTGTTTCAGGGGTATCTCTGCATGGCTGTTCAGAGAAGCCATTGCATGAAGCTATGAAGGTGAAGCCTGGAATGCATTGGAGATGCCAGAACCATGAGATAGCTGTCAAGGAAACCTGCTAACAGGGAGTGGAACCAGCCCAAGAGGAAAAAAAAAAGTGTGTTGCAGTCCACAGGCTGAAAAGAGTTGGAGATCTGAAGAGATTTTGACATCAGACATAGAGATACAGAGTTTTAAGATTGTTCGTCTGTTTTTAGGTCTTGCTTTGGTCGAGTATTTCCTTATTTTGCCCCCTACCCTACATTTTGTAATGCCAGTGTACACCCTGTACCAGCACATGGAAGCATGTGATTTGATTTTTGACAAATAATGGATTAAACCTTTGAACCTGAAAGCCAGGCCCAATGAAATGTTTTCCTTTATAGGAATTGCTGTGGTCGTGATGTCTCTTCACAGCAATAAAACCCTAAGTAAGGTAACAGGATGCTTATCAAGCATGCTGAGTACCACAGCCATCAGAGCTGTCATGCCTCAGCCCAAACAAAGTCTTGAGCTTAGAGACTTTAGGTAGGTGAGAGTCTATAGGGAGTTTCTTGTACCTTCCCCAATGCAAAGTGAGCTGAATCTGTGGAAACTATCACCACAGACAAAGGCAGCACTACAGTAATACTGAAACTGCATATTAAACCCCAGCTGTCGGGTTATTTTCTTTTTTTTTTTTTTTCTATTGCCTATTTTACAGAAATTCATTCAAGTTTAATGTTATATGTAAATTTAAAATCCGTGTTGTCCTGGCTATTAATTATTTCTGGAACAGGACAGAACAAAGGGCATTTTCTAATGGCATAACATTAATTACATTAAATGTGTTCCCAGTTGGCTTTGATCAATTAATTTTATCTTCTAGGAACAGACTCATAACTGCCATATGGGGGTGATTTCTAAGATCCTCGCCTTTTACATAACAACAAATCTGAAACCATAACTGTGTCTCACAGTTAGGATCAGCTTGGAAGTACCTCTACTGTGGTTTCACTGAAGTTTCATGGACTACATTTGAAAGGGCAACATCAAAACTCATAGAATAGATGACAATTGCTTGGAAGGAAGTTGTACAGCAAACAGTGAGGACAATTTTGAAACTACTAATTTTTCAATGATCTTAACACTATATATGTGTATGTTATAGTTATGTACAGTTATATATTACATATAATACATTAGAAAAATATGAAAATTATATAAAAATTAATTATAAACAGTACTAGTAAAATACAGTATTTCTAAATATTCAGAATCTCTGTGTGTCTTGATTTAAAATACTGGTGAGGTGATTGCTTTATTTTGTTTTGTTTGAGATAGGTTTTAACTACACAGCTTTGGCTCTCCAGGAACTTCCTATGTGCACAGGCTGGCCTGGAACTCAGAGATCCACCTGCTTCTAACTCTTGAGTGCTGGGATTAAAACCATGTGCCACCATACCCAGCTTATCTTTTATGTCATGGAATAATGAAGCTTTCAACATTTTAGAAAAGTTTCTTAAAACATTGATTGTAATAATAGAAATTAACTTCTTAATTATTCTGCTGCTCAAGCCCTGTCACTGGTATTAATTTTATACCAGTCCACAAGGCTGAAAAGAGTTGTGTTTTTTGTTTTTGTTGTTGTTTCTAATTTTGATTCTGTTAGTTTTCTAAGAGATGGTATTGCTAGCTATCCAAAGGTGTACTTAAATGTGTGTTCCGAAAATTTCTTCTCTGAGGAAATGTAAATAATATCTATTCTTCTCCTAGATCGCAATGATGAACCAAACCTCAATTTTACTAAAATTCATTAAGGAGAACCAGGGAATTTATTAAGATCACTTACTGTCTTGGTCAGGATTCTATTGCTATGAAGAAACAACTGAGCACAGCAAGTCGTATAAGAAATACATTTCATTAGGGCTAGCATGCAGGTACAGAGGTGTAGTCCATCGTCATCATGGTAGGAAGTATGACTGCCATGCAGGTAGTTAAGGGGCTCAATAGTAGCTGATAGTTGTACATCTGTATCAACAGACAGCCGGAAGAGAGATGACTCTGAGCCTGACTTAAGCTTCTAAATTTCAAGGGCCAGAGCCAAAAAAAAATCTGTGAACAGGGGTCCTGCAGGGACAGATACTCCACCCAAGGACCATGCATGGAGATCGCTAGACCCCCTGCTCAGATGTAGTCCATGGCAGCTCAGTCTCCAAGTTGGTTCCCCAGTAACGGGAGCGGTGGCTGTCTCTGGTATGAACTCAGTGGCAGGCTCTCTGATCACCTCCCTCTGGGAGTGTGCAGCCTTACCAGACCATGGAGGAAGACTATGCAACCAGTCCTGATGAGACCCAATAGGCTAGGGTCAGATAAAAGGGGAGGAGGACCTCCCCTATCAGTGGACTAAAGGAGGGGCATAAGAGAAGAAGAGGGAGGAAGTGTGACATTGAGGGGAGAAGAGGGAGGGCCACAGCCAGGAAACAAATTGAATAAATTGTAATAAATGATAATTTTTTAAAACTGGAAAATAAAAAGCTTCTAAACCTCAAAATTTCTTTTCCACTCCCACCCCTGAAATACTTCCTTTAATAAGGTTACATCTACTCCAATGCCATACTTTCAATAATGACACACCTTGTGAGGCTTTCGGGGACATTTTCAGTCAAACCACCACACGTAACAGTTGCACACAGGTGTGTGGATGACCTTTAAGCTGTAGCACTACAAATTCTTCATCAAGTATGGATGATGACTTTCCAGAGTCTTCATAAATAGAGCCTTCCCCTAGTACTTTTCCACCTCCATGAGCTAGCCCAATTTCAGACACCCCAAGGCCATGTACAACTCAGGTAGAGTTGTCTGCATCTGGTTGAGAATGGTAGTTGGATACTCAGATGAGAGCACCATGAGCCTCCTTTGCCATCATTTCCTGAGGGAACATCAACAGTCAACAACACAGGAGAGTTGGTTAGCATCAAAGAGTAGTAAAGAACCTGTGATGTTTACAGATATATCAAATGAAGCAAGAGAACATGACTTGCTAGAAGAGAATGGAATGGAAGAAGAAAAGAAGGAAGGAAGGTAGGAAAGAAGGCAGGAAGAGTTCTTCAAGGTGAAAAATCCTCTGGTCTAGAAGAGTAACAATCACAAAAAAAGAATTAAGTTAATTTAAAATTCTAAAGTAAGGTTTTTCAGACTCTTCGCAGTCTTATTGGCTAAAACCTTTTGTAAAAAGAGTAGATTCATGAATATCAGAAGAGATTGTAGGTTTCGTTTTGCTTTTGTGTTTTGTTTTGTTCTAATGTGTAGATTGAAGTGTGATGTTAAAGAACACAGGAAAAAGCAAGAAATCGTTTCCCAATCAAGGGAGAAGATATTTTCAAAAATTAAACATAACAAATTACACATATAAGAAATAAAATAGAATTCAAAATAAAAGATGTGTGATAAACACAAGAAAACAACACATAAAGAAAATAATACAAATCGATAGGAAATATAGAGAAGCCTCCTACAGGTATTCAGACATGAAGAATATAACTATTGAAAAAATTGCCGAAAGAGTTATTGCCAGATCTGATTAAGCAAAATAAAAACATAGATCAACAAAGCCCAATAGAGGTCTTAAAAATGATCCAATTATAAGACTAAAATGGAAAATGAATGAAAGACAGAAAAATGTCTTAGGTGGAATATTAATTAAGCAATATTAGAGCTTTTCCAATGAGAAGAGAAACAAAGAGATTGAATCCCTGCTTGAAAAATAAGGGCAAAAAAACCCCCCATAAATGTTGAAGTGTACAAGTGTTATGATAGTTTGCCATTGTTAAATTTTCTGGAAGACAACTGGTGACATAACTATTGCTTTTATTCATTATGGTTTCATACAATGATGTTCAATTAACTGTGCCTTTTCATATTTCACCTTCCTTAATGACATGATAGTAAAACAAGAATAGTAATTAATTCCATGTGTCTGTGAAACTTCAACTGAGGTTAAATATAAGGTGCTTAACAAGAAAGAATATTTGTGTTCTAATACTGAGTTTTCCCTTGTTAACTATGCATTTCATGCAAACTATTTAACTTTTTATAAACCATTTACTGTGTAAGGATTGTGATGGACATCATATATAGCCAGCAGGATAAGTGTTTTTTTTGTTTTGTTTTGTTTTGTTTTTGTTTTCTCTTGTGTATCCTAAAGACAAGTGAACTTCCATGCTCCTGCCTCATTGTGCATTTTTATACATCAGTGTTCAGCAGTGGAAAATCCCGTTTTGCAAACTCACTGGCACATTTTTTTCTCACATTCCTGAAGATGAGCAAAGGGTGGTATGTGGTATGACACAGAGCAATATGCTCTAGAATTTTCTTGGCTTGTTCAATCAAGTTCTCTTTAAGCTGATACTGTGTTCCCAGTAATATTTCTTCTCATAACTTCCCTCTGTGCTTCAACAGTCTTGTAGGATTATAGGCTCTTCCTTCACTGTTCTGTACTCACATGTGTGTTTCTCAGATAAATATAACCTTTTTTATATGTCAATGGATTCATTTTATCTACTATTCATTTTGTCTACTATCAGCCACACACAGTTGGACTCAGTGGCTGGCTCTTTGACCACACCCACCTGAGGGAGGAACAGCCTTGCCAGGACACAGAGGAGGACATTGCAGCCAGTCCTGATGAGACCTGATAAGCTAGGGTCAGATGGAAGGGGAGGAGGACCTCCCCTATCAGTGGACTTGGAGAGGGGCAGGGAGGAGATGAGGGAGGAAGAATGGGTTGGGAAGGGAATAAGGGGGGGTACAGCTGGGATGTAAAGTGAATAAAATGTAATTAATGTAAAAAATAAAAATTTAATTAAAAAAGAATACAAAAGCATAATTATTTTCCTTTTATCTGTACAAAATTTTCTAATGATGGCAAAAATGATCCATGCCTCATTTCTGATACAATCATGCATAGCAATAAATACAATTCCAAGGAATATCCTTGAGGAAAGAGTCATAGCTTTGGGATTACTGACAGTATTACAGTAAAACCAATGATATGCAATTAGAATATAAAGTCAAGTCACAGTACACTGTTCTTAGCCAAATATATAACCCAGGGCTTAGCTACAATATAGACAATAACAACTGGAGCTGTTCTTTCTTCCATTTTAAACATTCTACCAAACTATTTGGATGCTAAATAATATATAATTAGACTTTTAATATTTCTTTTTAAAATAAATTGCAAAGTATGTTTCTAAATATCATATTAATCCATTAACCAGCACTTTCAAAAACAATCTTTCCACATTTTGGGACTACATTTCTTTCTACATTTTAAATGCAATGTTATTTTTTTTACTTCTTTTTAAAATTATTTTTTGTATTAATTACAGTTTATTCACTTTGTATCCTAGCTATAGCTCCTTCCCTTATTCCCTCCCAGTTCCACCCTCCTTCCCTTATCTCCTCCCATGCCTCTCTCCAAGTCCACTAATAGGGGAGGTCCTCTTCCCCTTCCATCTGACCCCAGGCTATCAGGTCTCATGAGAACTGTCTTTCCTAGTTTTCCTCTGTGGCCTAGTAAGGCTGCTCCCCCCTCAGGGGGAGGTGATCAAAGATCCAGCCACTGAGTTCATGTCAGAGGTAGTCTCTGTTCCCCATGCTAGGTAACCCACTTGGAGACTAAGCTGCCATGGGCTATATCTGTGCAGGGATTCTAGGTTATCTCCATGCATGGTCCTTGGTTGGAGGATCAGTCTCAGAAAAGACCCCTGGGCCCAGATCTCTTGGCTCTGTTGCTCTCCTTGTAAAGCTCCTGTCCCCTCCAGGTCTTTCAACCATGTTTGTAGCAGCTTTATTTGTAATAGCCAGAACCTGGATACAACACAAATGCCCCTCAACTGAGGAATGGATACAGAAATTGTGGTACATTTACACAATGGAATTAAAAACAAAGAAACTCAGCAATTAAAAACAAACAAACCAGTTTTGTTATTAATTCATGCACATGTAAGTGGTCTTTAAATAAGACAATTATGTGGGGTAACTATATGACTAGAAGTCATTGTTCATTTCCTCACAGAGTAAGGCACTGCCATAATATGAAATCCTGCCTAAAGCACAGAGTAAAGGACTTATTATGGCTCAGTCTGATTACAATATAATATACAGACCAGTACAAATTAGACAGTCCCTTTCATACCTTTTGACTTTCTTATAAATTATAAATTTTAGCTTAACTTGAACCTGAAAATTTGCCAAAAATTACTTTTTAATAACTGTAGTGGATACTTTCTGCCATTGTGATAAAAACAGCATGCAAGGAATCCCCTTCCAAAGCTACTTGAACTCAGTAGCCCTTTGAAACCATAGAGGAAAAGTCTACCATGCTTTGCTCTTACTTGTTTCATCTCTAAAGCCAGTATTGAATGACACTACCCAGTTCAGCAAGCAGCTTGGGATGGACCCTGCCCATCTTGAATTTCATTAGCATAAACTTTTTAATTCAAAAGATTTCTAGGAGCAGAGAACTCTTCAGGCTATCTTTCCTGGTGGAAATTTGTTTTGGTGAGGTCTTCCCTGACAGCCACTACCCTTTATTTTTGAACAGAGGAAGACCTCGCCTTGACTGAGTAATTTACTTCTTAACAACTGCAGCTTGTCTTCCAACACATGTCTTGGTTATAACATTAAGCTTCCTGGTGTTCTTTGTCTCTCCAGACTCTACAGTTTACATTTCTTTCTTTTCCACTTTCTCCTTTTAATTGTAGACTTATATAAGCATTATCAATACGAATCACACCATACAATCAACATTATGTACTATTTGAATTTATTGGCCTATATTTATATATTAAAAGCAATGAATATATGTATTTTAATTTTAGCCTGGAGGACTTTAAGCAATCTCACTGAAACCTCCTGAGCTGGGCATTTCTCTCAGCACTACTGACCTCCCAGTTCCAACTAAAACGGCCCATTAAGCTCTGCTGATCGTATTCAACTGTTTTCATTGCCAAAGTTCCAAAGTCTTCAACATTCAAAAGAAAATGTTGGGTTCTGTATAGCATCAGCCCACTCTCAGGTACCAGTGCCTGTATTCCCTACTCTTCCTGACTCTGTGATGAGATACCATGACCTTTGACACTTATAGAATAAATAGCTTGTTTTGATTTATAGTTCTGGATAGAAGAGTTCATGCTATTGAAAAGGGGGGATGGCAACAAACGTTAGGCATGGTGGCTGGAACAGGATTCTAAGAAATCACATCCTTAACCACAAGAGGAAGCGAAGGGAGCAAAATGAAAGTGGCAAAGGCTGTAAAGTCTTAAACTCTGTCACTGTGATGTACTTGCTCAATGAAGGCTGCACCTTCTTCACCTCTCCATTCAGCACTATAAGATGGGGTTCAAAGTTCAAATACCAGAGTCTATAGGAGATATTTCTCACGAGAATAGTCACACTCACGGACCATAGTAGCTAAAATATGTTTTTAGTCCTCTCACTCACTGGATGACTAGTCTGTTAGAACATTAAGGAGGACCTTTGAAGGTTTCTAATGGAGCACTAACTTGTGATCTGTAAATATATTTTCATATTTCCAAAACAACAAACAAAGTTATGTTGTTACTACTCCTCCACATCACCCCCAACATGTTTCTCTCCTCTAACTTGAAATTTTCAGTATGCTTAATTATACACTTTTTATCCATTGGATTTGTTCATATAAATATCCGGTAATCAAAAAAATAAAATAAAAAATAGCACATGGTGATACCAACATGCCAATTTTGATATTCAATACTTTCACAACTCAATAGAAGTAAAGCCGTCCTGTCAACAGCTCCATATAAGAATGCACCCCACGAGGACTATGACACACAATTGACCAAGGTACATATTGGCCATTCCGGAAATTGATAAATGAATTCTAATCAATGGGCTTCCCAGCAACACTCCATGTTGCCGAATATTGCAAGGTAAGCTTAATTAAACTGATTTTCTGTGGGATGTCATCTTGACAAGAACTGATCGATTAGTGGAGTAAGCCAATACCGAGCAAATGAACAAAGAGGATATAAGCAATATAATCAGGGCTTAGAATTAGAAGTCAAATCTGAGAATGGACAGTCATAGAAAATCAAGCTCATAGACACAAAGATGTTATGAGGCACAAGTAAGCTCAGTGGAAGAAAGAGAACAAATACTATGTTGGACAGAATAATCGAACAGAAACCAGGAGAACAAATTAATACCAAGATATATGTACTCTTTCATTTTGTGAACATATATACACATTTTAGGTTGAGTGAGAAATAATAATATTTCTTGTGTAAATTGTTGGATCTAAAAGTCATGTTTTAGGAGAAAATTAAAGTTCCTAAAGAACAAAGAAAAGTATGTACCCTCAAATTGTCCTCAAACCTCTACAAGCCACTAACCCATGAACTGGAGTTATTTTCTTTATTGTGCTTACTAGACATAATTCTCTTTTGTTTTTTTTATTAGGGTTTATTGTCTTTTCATCTCCAAGTAAACATAAAAGATTTTAAGTAAGTCTCTGGTATGTCAGTCATGGTAGGATCTCAATGAAATGCTTGACCAATGAATAATAAAAAGGTGTCACAAGAGAGATACCAAGAAGAACCCTGAGACAGCAAAGGTAAGGAAGGTGTAAGATAGGAAGAAAAGCTTTCCAGAAACCCCATCACTGTTCTTGAGTTCCTTAATCTAGAGCGGTAGTTCTCAACCTTCCTAATGGCATGACCTTTTACTACAGTTCCTCACATTGTGGTGACCCTCAACCATAAAATTATTTTTGTTGCTACTTCATAGCTGTAATTTTGCTACTGTTACAAATAATAGTGTATATGTATATGTTCTCTGATGGTCTTTTTTTCTATGCAAGAGGTTTATTACATCAGTATGGAGGGAAGGGGGGAACAGGACATGATGGGGAGAGAGAGAGAAAAGGGGGAGGGGGCGCCCCGAGAGAGAGAGAGAAAGAAGAGAGAAGCAAGAGTAAGAGTTCTCTGATGGTCTTAAACAACTCCTGTAAAAGGGTCAATCGACCCCCAAAGGGCTCAGACCCAGAGGTTGAGAACTGTTGATCTAGTTGCTGCTCCTCTTTTTTTTAACACCATGGTTATTCCACAGCCCTACAATTGGTGCTCTATCAGCAGCCCAGTAACTCAGGTTTTTCTAATTCTCTGATGAACAAAAAGTTCATGGATTTCAGCATCTTAATCTTAGACATATAGCTTATAAGAATAACAGTAGTTACAGGAAGA
Organism: Rhombomys opimus; assembly: GCA_010120015.1. Taxonomy (NCBI): domain Eukaryota; kingdom Metazoa; phylum Chordata; class Mammalia; order Rodentia; family Muridae; genus Rhombomys; species Rhombomys opimus. The sequence continues at coordinate 2,096,066 of REGO01000180.1, read as the reverse complement.
AAATGAGCACTTAAAGATAAAAATCTGTCCGGAGAGAAGGTTTAGCAGTAAAGAGAACTTGCTGCTTTTGCATAAAAGCCTGGTTCAGTTATCATCACCTACATGCTTGCTCAGAAACATTTGTATTTCCAGTTCCATGTTGGATAGCTGCTTCTAGTCCCCTCTGGCACTGGGCATGTAGTACAAAGCAACTATGCACATAAAATCAATCCAGGAAAATAAAGGTAAAACAGTGACACCTTTTTCTTTTTTCTTTTTTAAATTTTTATTTAACTTTTATTAAATACACTTTATTCCTTTTGTATCCCCCCATAAGTCCCTCCCTCCTCCCCTCCCTGTCCCACCCTCCCCCCCTTTCTGCATGCATGCCTC
>REGO01000180.1:1970229-2091125 GCA_010120015.1 Rhombomys opimus | reverse complement strand
GGTTTAGGTACCAAGGTGACTGTGGCTTCATAGAATGAGTTTGGTAATGTTGTTTCTGTTCGATTTTGTGGAATAATTTGAAGAGAACTGGAGTTAGCTCTTTTTTGAATGTCTGGTAGAATTCTGCGCTGAAACCATCAGGTCCTGAGCTTTTTTTGGAAGGGAGACTTTCAATGACTGCTTCTATTTCCTTGGAGGATATAGGACTATTTAATTGATTTACTTGGTCATGATTTAGCTTTTTCTTCACTTATTAAAACTTAATAAAGAAGGACAGGAGTGTGTCTCACTGGATAAACTGCTTGCTGTGGAGGTTGACTCTCCAGATCCCACCTAGCATGATGGGGCATGGTGAGCATGGTGGTATGTATATTTCCAGAGATGGGAGGTAGAAGTAGAAAGATCTCAGGGGCTTGTGATCCAGTTAGTTTATCCAGTTGATTAGTTTTAGGTTCAGTGAGAGACCCGAACCTTAAAACATTAGATGTATGATCTGACATTATGTATGACCTAGATGCTTTTCCTCTTCCTCAAGACCTTGCTTGTTCTGTAAATCTACACAGACTCAGGAGACACAGACACACAGTATTTACAGACAAGTAATATTACACAGACTTAGCAAGCTGTATTTATGTATTTGGAAACACACACATGCACACACACACACTCACACACACTCTCTCATATGTCATAACAAGTAATAATAAAAAAAGGCCCATAAATTTGAAAAAGAGGGTTTGGAGAGAGAAACAAAATGAGGAAAATGATTTAGTTACATAATAATCTCAAAACATGTAAAAAAAATAAGGTGAAGAGACATAGAAGTCTCCCTTTTGCCTAAACGCATTTACATCTACTCATGCACAGGTACACGCATACAGTGCAGAGGGAGTAGAAAAGTTCCAGTGGTCATATTTTATTTCAACTGCATTACTGTAAAGCACTTCTTAAAAACACATTTCTCATTGATATAAGAATATGTTCATGTTAAAACCTCGAAGATTTTAAATTTCTTATAATATGATTGATTCTAAGCACTTTATGATAAGGCCTTACATTAGATATGTTGGCATTTTCAGTAACAGAAATAACCTTGAGATATACTTTAATGTTTTCATGTACATCCATATGTTTCCTTTAGTGTGCATCATATGTACATAAATCTGAATAATTCTCAGATTCAAGAGCACATAAAATATAAAATTATAACAATAAAATTAAATTGAACTACAATCATTTAAAAAGAGCAATAATATAAAAATGTTCTCTAGTTGTTATATATACACTAATACTATACAAACTACTCTACAACAGTGAGGCTTGATGATGAGTTAAATAGTATGGAAATTATTCTATCTCAAAACATGTATAAAAAAGTTGGCTGAAATGTGATGAAGGTTTTCAAATTCTTTGAGTTTCAAAAAAGGAAAAAGAAAACTTGCAGCAAGGAAAGAAATATAGCATAAAGTTGTTAATCAGATGACAAATTGGTAGAATTCTTTCTCACAATCATAGATGCTGTCAGGGTTTTTTCCTCAAAATAAATTTTAAAAAATGTTTCTAAATAATTCTGAATCTTTCCACTGACTTGAGATCTCTGTGTACACTTCTTTAATTTATATGAGACAAGACAGTCAAAGGAAGGGGAGAATTGTCCTCTTCTCTATTTTTTTTCAAGGAAGTCTTAAGTTTTAAACACCCAGAAAAACTGCCTCACAAGCTGACGCTTCTGGGCTTTGCCCTCCTTAATCAGGGATGACACAAAATCAAGACTTCTCAGGGAAAAACCTACAATAAAGGATAAGGATTCTGACAATGTCAGTGTCTGCAAACATCTCCTGATGCCACCAGGTAAAAAATAATCACCATCAGCAGTCTCCAGTGCTTATTCAGCTTGTCACAGACGTAAATGACCCTCACTCAGATTTTTGCTGCAAAATTACAGAGGCGAAAAGGGTGAAATTCAGTGTAGTAAGAAAAAAGTACTAAAAAGGAAGATTCAAAACAGAAGATTTGATATCATTTATGTGATTTTAATACCCTAGTAAAGCATCTGTGCTTGCTCCTGTGCACACACACACACACACACACATGTAAAATGTAATATTCACTGTGAAGAAAGATGAGATAGAGCAAAACGTAATCTGATTGTGAAATTTAGAGGGAGGCCATTGCAAAGTGATTAGGATTAGACAGTCATTGGGGGAAGATCCCATAGTTCAAATGCTGGTTGTTCAACACAAAGAAGAGAATGCAGTGTCTTTCTCACATAGCTATGCAGTCATCTTCCATTCATGTGTATTATATGGTAGCTCTCAGAAAAAAAAAAATTCTCATTGCATTGGTTGCAGAAGTAATGTTCCCAAGCAATCACACCACAGTTGGGAGAATTAGACAAATTAGTGTGGAGTGTGATTACCAGAGTCTGAAATTTTTCTATATCATGAATTTTTCATGGTGAATGTTTTGAAAAGTAGTACCATCAGAGAAGAAATACTGTGTTTGAAAGTATAAGAATCCATTCTTGGAATTCTCAAATTACGTCAGACAAATATTATATTCTGACAAACAAGTAAATAAAAAAGTAGTGCTAGAAATGAGTTATATCTACTGGAGTGGTTTGCTAGTGAGGTCCCAGAGCCCCACAAACATAACGAGTTACTGGCCTCATCTTGATTACCCTCCAGAAGTTAGTGGTGAGATCTTGTTTCTCAAAACATCACATACTCTGGTCACATGAAATAGAGAAATCAATCTCGAAACTTCATCACTCCTTGCTAGCTTTCATAGTGCTGGCAAGCGATAAGCACACTACCAGAGGAGAAAAGTAATTATCATTCTCACCTAACTGTGAACCCTGTGAGCTACCATAAGGACTGGACTGACAAGACATGCCCACTGGTTCAGTAGGGGTTCAAACACTCAGAGGAGTGGCGAAACAGTTTCTGATTAGGTTTAACTCCTGCTGCATGAAATGGAAACCATACCTGAGGCTCTTATGAAACCCAAAGCATGTTTATAGTCAGGTCATTGATTCTATGGTGAACCTGCTAGTATCACTCTAATAAACAAATGTAGTGTTAAACTGAACCCTTATAACTTATCTCTATGCCCATAAGTTAGGTTATTTTTCTGTCCTCCTCAGAGAAGCTTCTTTTTGAAGTAGCTGGTGATTAACATAATGACCAACAACTGGCCAATGTACAGAAAATAAGAGACTGCAGAGTTCTCAGCCCTCAGTGGGACATTTAAAGATTTAAAATCCCCCAAAGGCTCCAAGTTCATTATAAAAGAAGTGGCATAAAGATTGTAAGAACAGCACAGAGATAGCAGACGATTACAACAAAACAGTTTTTTCTAGGCACAGTGAGAGTAGTTACACATATGAACTCAGAATGGTTGTGACAGTGAGCATGAGAGGTGTGTAAGCTTGGGCAAGCCAAACAAAATTTCCAGCGTAGGGATGACACATGAAGTTTCACCACTAGCTAGGGAGATGTTGACAAATTGCAGCTCCTGGAAGAGTGGGGGAGTTGGTTTTTCTTATGGGTCTGACTTCTGCGAGATTGACCATGCTCCTGGGGCTTGCTCTACACTCAAGAGCGGTTGAGCAACACAAATGGCATTAGGTGGGCTTAAAAAGGAGAAGAGCAGTTGAGTGGAATTGAGAGATGAAAGCGGATCTAGGAGGAGGAAAGGTGGCGTATGAAATTGTCAGAGAATTAGTAGAAATTTTATCTTTCTTTAAATATTATGTAGTGACCACCAGTTCCAGGATTATGATAGCTGTTGGGTTCCTTCAATAAATATTTAAAAATTCTGATTGAAATTTTAATGTCTTCAAGTTAATTTTTCTCTAAGTCACCAGGTACAGTCCTAGGTCTTTTTCTATTATAATTATGGTTTCCAACTCAGTGGATATTCTTGGATAAGGTACGTAGAAACCAAGTGTATTACCCACATGGGTTGGGCACAACCTAGATTCTGCTAGATTTCATTATTTCACTGTTTATAAACAACTTGGCATTTACTCCAGAATCTGTTGGATTGGAGAGGACATGGCCACTCAAGTGTAGCTGCACAAGTGGGAAAAAAATGCAGCAGATGTCAACTGATGGCAAAAACTGGAACAAATGATGGCTGCGAAAATCAGGAGGAAGTACATAAGATGGTCCCTAAATTGCTAATGAAGTCATCAAGCTAACAGTATGCACCAACTGGTCTATTTAATGTGGATAGTCTCATTGAAGGTTGAAGATCTAGCCAAAATTGATCCAATGTCAGTCATGCTAAAGAGGATTATACTGTTGAGAATGAAGACATCCAGAATCTTCCATATATTCACAATGCTCAAGGATTTACACGCCCCATTATTCAGAATGTGAAGAATAGTGAAGTCTTTGCTCAGTGAAAGTGCAGATACCCTTGATTCTACATGTCTAAGTTCTTAGCAGAAGCAATTTTACCCTCATCTACATATGCAGATCACAGTTTGCTTTTATCTTCATTAATATCTAAATCAGTGCTCACAGACTCAAATCTAAGCTTGGTTTTTAATGCTTTGACTGTTAACCCTCGAATTAATAGAATTGACCAACCCAGTGTGAAGGAAAAAGGAAAGTGAGCGAGATCATACATCTACACATAATCTGTGTGTATCTCATAAACTTGTAAACAAGAAAGTTGGCACAAAATTTGCTCCCTTTACTTTGTACCACCAACAGTACAATAAAGCAAAATAAACATTGCTTTAAAGTCACCTGTACTGTGTTACAGGCAACGGCAAACAGAATAAAATCATCAGTGCATCAGTGAAGAACATAGTCCTAACTGCTAATTAGTTGGTAGTAGATACAGGTCACATGTTTACAGCTTCAGATTTCTCAGGGTGCAACAAACACTATGAAGACATGTTCATAAGTGTAGACTTAGTCGCAGTGATTTCTTTACTCTTTCTACTTGGTGATATCACTTTAGGAGCTGGAAATTGGCCACAGTTTGTATATTTGGACTGACATTTCCCAAAACTACATTTCAGGACCTTCTTTTTTTCCTTTTCTCATAATGTCAACTGTTAACTTACCAACACATCTCTTGTATTTCTGCTGTATTTTAATTGCACTTTTAAAAATATGAGTTCTCCTGGGGACTAAAGCATAAAACAACAATCAGTGTCCCGCTATGAGAGCCAGTAGGGCCTGAGAGAAAGTATGCAATTCAGTTCTTTCACTGAGAGCCAACAGGCCACTTTATTTTACTTAGGTATGTCTTCTACCAGGATGATACCTTGCAGACCCACCTATTTTTATTATTGTGTAATTTGCTGAAAATATATCTTATGGGGTCAAAAAATGTCTAAATCTTTATTCATGTAAATGATAAGCCTAACCGTGAAACCAAGATACAGGACACTCTTATGGCCTCTGAATCTTTCCTTTTTCTTTCATTTCTAATCAGTTTCAAAAAAAACTTTCTTTTCCTAGCCTGGAGATGCCAATAGCCTGATTTTCAAAGCTACACATTAATTTTTTTTATAACATCATTTAAGAAAACCATTCTACTCATGTTTGATTTATTTCATTAAAAGTAACACTTTGCAGTTGATCCTTCCATTTTAAATAAACTTTAAAAATATTTTAAGAACTAAATTCAAATTTCTGTAAAATTTACCACAAAAATAATAGTATTTTCTACAGTTGCATTATTTTCTAGACTTACCTGTGCACAGAGCTTTATTGAAATATATTCATTGGATATTTTGCTCTTCTCTTCAATAATCATTATACATATAATCATAATATACATAAACATTTCCACACATTAATTTTCTATAATCATATATTTTTCAAACATTTTGAAAATTAAGTGAATGATGATTATTTACCTCTAGATATTCAATATGGTACGTAAAAGAAGTTTTCTTACAAATCCTCTTATATTTCTCAATTAAATTCATCATCAGTAAGAATTTTTAGTAAACTGGCCTATGTCAATAGACAGACTCAATAGATAATAACTTTCATTTTTTTCTTCTATAAGGGTCCAAGTTTAATGTCAGACTTCTTTCTTTTTTGTAGAACAGAAACATACTTTTATATGAGTTAAATTGTTTGTTTCTTTATTGAAGGACATTTGAGTTGTTTTGACCTAAGGTTACCATGAACAAAGATGATAGGAACTTTTTTTTCTAGGTTCTTTTGAAGAACTAGGTTATTGCTTTTAGGAATGAATAGTTACTTTAAATTGTTTACTGAAGGATAGGAGACATTTGAACTTTAAAAAAGTTATATAGTTCTCTAACATACTTGTATAATTTTTGAGACCTCAGAATTTAATGGGCTTGCCAGTCATTGTACAAGGTTTGTTTCACTGTTCTTTTGAATGTATAAACATGGATTTGAGGCCATTCCTATCAGCAGCCATTTTGCTCATATTCTCTTTACAGAAACAGTTCGTTTGTGTCCCGCTTCCTCAGCTTCCCATTGTGTTTGTTTTTCAAGAAAAAGTTGTTTGTGTATGACATTCCTTCCTAAACACACATTATATTTATTCTGCTTATGGTTGGGTGAATTTCTTGAATCTCTGGTGGTCTTTTCTTATAATTGCTAAATATTTTGCCACTTTTAGCATATTTAGTCTTGATAAACACACTTACATCAAACATACATACACTCATGTACACACACATATACATATATGATAACTGTTGAGATCCTTCTATAAATATAAAAAAAACATCTGATTGAAATTTTAAGGTCTTCAACCTAATTTTTCTCTAAGTCACCAAGTACAGTCCTAGGTCTTTTGTTATTATTATATGGATTCCAACCCAGTGGATATTCTTGGATATATGTATGTGTGTGTGTGTGTATGTGTGTGATGTGTGTGTGTATTCTTACAGTGCTCTTTCAAGCTCTTATCTTACTCTCCACTTGCAAATGAAGATATTTGCAAACATTTCCAACATCATAATGAAAGAAAAGAAGGATGGATTTTGATAAATGACACAGTTATGTAATATCATAATATGGCAGGAAAGTTGTACCCCCTTCCCCAGCTGTACAAATACTGACACAGAGACCTTTTAATAGTTTAATGTTTAGGTGCTTTAGCTGGCCATATTCTCAGCCAGCTTTCCAGTTTAACCCAACTAAACCTGGCACTATGTCCTGTCATGTTGTCAGCTCTACCTGTGCTCCTGTTTACATTCATCCATTTTTATGTTCTGGCAGCAAATCTTTTTCCCTTGCTTTTTCCCTCCCAGAGTCCCTTGCTCTCTTGGAAGTTCCATCCTCCACTTTCTGCCCTGATATTGGCTGTCAGCTCTTTATTACATTCAAAAACAAGTGAGGAAGGACAAATGTCTACAAAATATGAGATTTGTCATGGGCCATAGAAATAACAATACTAAGATCCAGTTATTAGGCTCGGGCTTAGGTCTCTGCCAGTTTAGCAATAAACAAGCAAACATACAGAGACACACCTTCACAAAATGTACCCAGGCAATGTAAGACTTTGTTAACATTACATACAGAATAAAGTCAGTAGTTTCATTTTTTATTTTTAGTAATCTAATGTATCTTTACTTCATTCTGGCTCTCCTGTAAAACTAATATATCAACTCTTAGACTATCCCAAACTGGGAAATGGCTTGTCAATTAATAACAAAAATCTCAATCATTTGTGAGTTTGTGAGAAGCTACTTGGGACTTGATGGGAAACAGGAGGTGCAAAGAGAGACGCTGTAAATTGGCAAGTTTTAAAACTCTTCTCACCGTCATTCCAGCCAGAGCAAACCTAGAGGATTTTAGCAGGAGCCCAGTGAGACTTCCTGAGGACCCAGTGAAAAGCCTCAAAGATACCTTAGGCTCTCCGTTCAGCGGAAGTTTTGAAAACCAAGCACATTTCACCAGAAGTGGAATTGACAGCTGCCTAGAGAAGTTCCCTGAAACTTCAGTGAGCATTAACCTCCTTATGTGTTTTTGCCCAGACACCTTTGCTCATTTTTCTAGCATCTATTGTTACAGAGGCTTACTTTATACTAAGACAAAGACACAGCCTTGCTTTAGGGAATACCTCTCCCAAAGTATTCTTCCTTTGATTATACTCTTTTAACCTAATATATGCTACTACTTAGTCCTATTTTACAACTTAAAAATTATTTGCCTATTGCTGGTTTCCATCTTGCTTTTCATAGACTTCATTCATGTAGCATGTTTTAATACATTTCCAGCTTTGTGTAAACTGTCATGTGCTGCTTGAGCTCACAAAGAAGTGCTGTAGACGTGGGGTTGTCCATTCCTCACTTCAGACCCAAGTGTGCCTATGTCTAGTTGTCATGTGAACTCTGAAGCCTGCTGTGTGAAGATAGGGTAGCCCCTGCAACAAGGTGACAGGGAAGGAAAGGAAACAATACAATATTAAAACTGTTTGGCATCAGAAATAGCTAAAAGTTTACTCATTTCCAACAGAGGTTACTATTATTTATCTCATGATATAAAAAGTGCCTGTGGTGAAAAGGGGAAGCCAAAATGTCAGTCACGGGATGCTCATCAACACAGAGAAAACTCAATCAGGAGCTCCAGCTGACTGCCTCAAGACTTACTGGGTTGATTTTTCCTGGATGCTTTGAGTGCCTGATTTAATGACATTTTCCTATCACTTGCTATTTGTTCTTTCACTTTGGCTTGTTCTATACTTAATAAATTCTCTCATCAAAACCAAAACTATGACTATTTCAGATGATTCTCTGGATCATAAAAACAACTTCCCATATTATATCTGGTTGACTTCAATTCAACTTAAGATTCTACTAAGTTTGATGCCTAAAATATTAACAAATAGAAGACAGTAAGAATTGTGAGGTTAGTTAAAATGACAAAGCAAGGAAGGCAGAGACAAGTATGTTTATCATGAAGCATGCGCATATATTGGGACACCACTCTCTAACATACAATGAGGACCTGGAAGCATTCTACTCCAAAGATCTGAAACTTTATGCAACTTATAGAAACTGTTCTAAAGGCATCGCAATCTCAGAAGAGACAGTTCATCTTCAAAAATAAAATATTAAGAGCTCATGCATGGCAAGTTGCTGTGAAAATTTGCGGACTGTGATACATTTGTCTTTTGCTTGTTTACTGCTACTCCTTTTAAAAATCTTATCACATTTACTTATGTGTATGCATGTGACTGTGCGAACAGGCATGTGTACTACAACATGCACGTGATGCTCAGAGGAAAACATGCTGCCCTCAGTACCCTTCTCCCTACATGTGTTTTCTGGGACTAGAGTAAAATGGGTAGACTAGTCAGCAAGCCCCTTCCCCTTTTGATCCTTCACACGCTCTGATACTCCTTTTCAATATGTGAACTGTGGGTTTGAATTTATTACTCTGAACAGCTGGTTTTCTCACATTCTCTTTATAAAACAGTCCATGTGTGCCTCTCTCTCTCTTCAGCATCACTGCTGCTCTGCCTTTATCTTTGATTGGAGTTGTGTTTGGTTTTCAATGTGGAGAAAGTAAGTCCAGACAAGAGGCAAATACTTAATTCTGTTGCCCTCTAAGGTACTTCAAGCAACTGGTGCCTTTACCACTGCCAAGAAGTGTTAAAGCTCAGGAGAGCCTCTGCTATTTGCTCTTCTTGAGGTCTATTGACTGTCAGTGCCTCCCGGAGCCACCTGCTGTGCCTGGGGAAATGTGATTTAGCCCTTGTGCTTTGTGGTGAGAAACTGTTCATTTGCTTAGTGTTAAATTAGTCTCCTCTAAAATATTACTGAAATATTGCTGCTAGTGACTACTGCTCTCTGCCAGAAAGAAACTCTTTTTAGCAGGACATAGATACGGATTAATAAGTTTACCACGAGAGCTGACATGCCATAGGGCTGGTATGTTTGTATCTCAGTGTTCTCAGCCTGTTGTGACTGGTTCAACCCACCAAGTATATGAGAGAGCTACATAGTTGTCGTTGTTGTTATTTCCTTTTTCATGTTAAGACTGTGGACATAAATGTCCCATAAAGGAAAATATATGCCCAAATTATTCATTTCAAACTGGGAGTGATATTTCAAATCTCCTAGGAGAAATATGCAATTATCAGTTCAAATAATTTTTCAGAATTATGTGAGATTTTCCCTAACCTCAAGAAGTTTCTACGAAATGAGAAATGAACAATAAAGTGAAATATGTGACACATTAACAGCCTTTCATAAAGTTGATGCATTCATCATTGTGCCAACTTAAGTATTATAAACATTAGGAAAGACAGTTACTTCCTGGAGTTGTCAGGACAAGCTTTGAAATGAAGGTAAAAATGTGGATACATGTAAAACAAGTCATGAATTAAGACAGGATGCATAAAATGATATAAATGTTTGAATTATTCTCAAATTAAAATATCCTTTGTCCTCAAAAGAGCATACAGAGATACTTTTCAGTAATTGCTCATATCAGTAACACTTATGATCTAAAAACCATCACTTCCTGCAATATCAAAGAAGAGGAGGAAGTGGGACAGTCTTGGTTGCTGCATCTTTAAAGAAATAACCTTACTGCCCAGTAATAAAACCTAAAACAAAACTCTGTATTTATGTTAGCCAATGTAAAAGTATAACAGTTACATATGAGCTAAATTTTGTGATGTGTCTACTGAACAAGTGTAATATATGTTCAAGTTACCTGTGGTCTGCATGGAAAGTTTTGCTCATTTGGAGTAGTTTTCCTACTATGAACTAGTGGGATAATATTTTTGTGTACTGTGTAAAGGTTGTCTTTGTATTATTCTAAGTTCTTTTTTATACCAGAAGAGGAGAACTCAATACTGTTCTTGGTATTGTTATTTTTATGAAACGTCATGGTCTCAGTGTTCTATAAACACTCTCCTCCATCACCTTCTGATGGCCAATAGCTGGACAGGAGAGGAAAAGTGGGACATCTAGGCAAGTATAGGAACTCGGGGAAAGAATCTGGGGATTCACCAGCCAGTCATGGAGGAAGTCGTACTTACCAGGACTGAATAAAAGATAACAGGCCATAAACATAGACTAGAATAGATGATGTGAATTAAGTTAAACTAGTTGGAAACAAGCCTAAAGTAGAAGGCTTAAGTTTCACAAATAATAAAATACTCACCTCAATGAGGAAACTTCTGTGCTAGTTTCTGCTCTTTCACATGTGCTTCATTGGTTGTGTTGTCATTATTGGGAGCTGCTGGGTTAATACAATCCAGGATAAAGGACCTCTCCTATATAAAGTGATAGAGCTAAACTGCCTGGTCTGCATTTCCCTTTTTAAAGAGAATGATAAGTTACATGCCTGATGATGGAAAATTAGCAAATTATTACTTAGAATAAAGCATAACCTGTTCATGTTGTACGGGCTCTAGTTCTCTGAGGAATACTGGAAAATACGTGAAGGTTCCTCCTCTGCACCTATGTTATGAGATAATATTATATTCCATGTTCAAATTCACCCAAAGAAATTAATTTGACAATATTTACTTGGTAAGGACTCTTTGCTGTTTTCAAAAGGAAATGAGCATCACAATCTAATGTTGGAGCAAGAATAATTTTCCAAATAGTTTGTATGTATATTTCATGAAAAAGACACAAAACTCAATGAGAAAACGTCTGTCCAAGTTTTTACTCTTTCACATGTGCTGCATTGGTTGAGTTGCTTGTGTTCTTTCATTCACTTTTACCTTCTATAAACAAAGAGCACGTCATTCTCACTGAAGTACCTTTGTAATGTGCCTATTTAGCATAAAACAAGGTGTTACATTGAACAAAAGTTTTTTTTTCTTTTTTTTGAAAATAAATTCTTTTTCCATATATTACATTCAAACCACAATCCCCCCTTCCAATCCTTCCAGCTCTCCAACACTTTCCTGCTTCCACAGATTCACTGACGCTTTCATTTCCCCTTCATAAAACAGCAGGCCTCTAAGAGGCAACAGCCATGTAGAACAAAACAAGACACAATCATATGAGGCAAAAGCCCTCATATTAAGGCTGGACTAGGCAATCCAAGAGGAGGAAAAGATCCCAAGGGCAGACAAAAGTGTCTCCCACTGTAAAGAGCTCCACCAACACACACACAAAAAGCAATCTTATAGCCATAACATATACACATAGTACCTGGTGCAGAACCATGCAAGCCCTCTGGATTTAAAGTCACAAAACTAACAAGAGATCATTAGATAAATACATATGTCACATAATGGTTAAGATAAATGAAAATTCCCCAGTTTGTGGGTTGTTCCACAATTAAATGAATTTCATGCTCATTCATTGATAGGATGGTGGAGAAATATACAAAGAAAGGATGGTAGAGTAATATATAAGGTACCAAATTCATCTAGCAATACTCCTTGGAAAATACATGCTGCTTTCTTGTCACTAACTTTAGACCTTACATCAATTTTATTTACAGAAGTCATTCAACCTAAAAAGTGTACTGAGGACCGCCTGGCTTACCTTTATAAATTTTCTTCTAGCACATGTATAAACACTTGTTATTTAATAATTATTATCTGGTCTATTCTCAGAGAAGTTGCCATTACAGTGAAACTAGTGTGTGGTGGGGAGAGGGTGTGGGTATGGTGGGTGTGCAGGGGTATGGCATGTGCATATCCAAGGGTGAGCGCCAACATGCAAACGCAGAGGCTAGATGATTACATGAGGCATACAGAGCTATAACTCTGCCTTGTTCTTTTTATGGAGACTCTGCCTGAACCTAGAGTTAGGTTGGTGGCCAGCAACCCCAGCGAACTTTGTGTTTTGTCACCCATAGGATTAGAGCTATAGTCGTGCACAGAGCCACATCTGATAGTTTGAACTCACATTTTCTTGCTTCAGAACAGCCATGCTTAACCATGCTTGAGCCATCTCTTCCATCCACTGAGAAAAATAAAAATGACTAAGGTGAGTGACTAGTTTCTAAGACTACAATATTTTCTGTCTTTTTAATTTTTTCTTTTTATATGTTTATTAGCAAAATTAATACACAGAAATACTGATCTTATTTCACTGATAACCACCAGCATTTTTGGTTAATAAAAGCAAATAAAAATTTCTTTTGAAAAGCATGCTAGAGTTCTCCAAATCATATTTCTAAAATTACTTATTTCTACTGATTACTTGAGAATTACATATAATAGATTTTGGTCATATCCCCCATTCAACCCCTCTCCTTAAATCACCTAACTCAACCCTACCTCCCTGTATCCCAATTTGGTATCCTTTATTTATTAAAAAAAAAAAAAGAAAAAAAGAAAAAAAAATTAGCAGCCCATCAACCCCAATTTGTGCTACTCATATACTCCCGGGCCTGGGCCCCACACAGTACTGTGATCTACCTAACAGGAAACTCAACCTTCTCCAGAGGCCATCAACTGTCCATAGCACTTTAATGTTGGTTGGGACCTCACAAACCCACTCTTATTCCTTGTTGGAATGTTGTTTGGCTTGATTTTATGCAATTTTTTGGTCAGGGCACCACACTCCTGTAATTTCAAAGGAGGTAATGTAAATGTAATGTAAGACGTAGATCTACAGTGAAATATCCCTTAATGTCCAAGAGAGCCTTCCCAGTTCCTCCTTCTACTTAAAAGCTACAATAATAATAATAATAATAATAATAATAATAACAATAATTCACTTGTTCCCAATGTCAAGAGCACCACTGTTCAAAGTCCCTAGCTTGGAAAAGAAAATACTTGGATTATAGTTACCAACTATTCAGAAACAGAATGGCTGCACTATCAATAAACTAACCTTAGTGTCCCTAGCTGATTATGTGTTCAGGTTATGGGTTATCACAGCGCAGTTGCTTTCCATTACTGACATTTCTTTTGCAATTCAAGTGATATTAGAACATAATGCACTTCCCTAAGTAATGTTTAAATAATTTGCTTCTGATATTTCTGGATTTAATATGTATTGACTGCAAGACTGCTGTGCTTAAAATTGAGGTTGGATTTATTTAAAATGGAAAACAAATTGATCAGTTCAAATTTGAAGATAATTCAGCTTGCATTTAGAAGAAAATGATTGTTCATCAGAAGCATCTTGTTTTAATGCCTAATGCCTTTCCTTGAAGAAAATCAACTCTGCAGTCAAGTACTTTGGGAGGGGGGGGGATGCCTTGTAAAACTTGCTTTTGAGAATAAGATTGTAGCTTGGAGCAGAGAAAGGCTTCAGAGTATAAAGTTGTTTGACCTGGAAGCCTGGAAACTGGAGTAAGACCTTCAGAGCCTGTGTAATGGTAGTAGGAAGCTTCTTTTGCAGTGGTATCAGTGACTGCACACTCATAATTAAGACTGGGAGACATTGAAGGCTTCTTTGAAAACCTCCCCACCTCTAAAAAAAGAAAGAGTCCAGGTAGGAAGCTGTCAAAGACAGTCCTTAAAATTTGTGATATAGATGTTGAAGCATACCTCTTCATACGTAATGGCTTCTTGGGGGAGGGGTAGGAAGGATGTTGTTTTCTTTAAGGGGCTGGCCACTGGAAGTTGGACAGTGCTCCAGCGAGTATCTGGACAACACAAATTGGACTTGGGGTATTTATTTCTTTTATTTCTTTTTGTTGTTGTTGTTCTTTTCTTTTAATTTTTTTATTTTAATTTTTTCTTATCAGTTACATTTTATTAACTCTGTATCCCAGCTGTATCCCGCTCCCTCATTCCCTCCCACTCCCACCCTCCCTCTCTCCTCTCCACCCTGCCCCTTTCCAAGTCCACTGATAGGGGGTGACCTCCTCCCCATTCATCTGATCCTGTTTTATCAGGTATCTTCAGGACTGGCTGCAAAGTCCTCCTCTGTGGCCTAACAGGACTGCTCCTCCCTTGGCAGGTGGGGAGGTCAAAGAGCCAGCCATTGAGTTCCTTTTTTTCTTCAAGGGAAGTTTCAAGGTGGAAGAATGGACCTGGGAGGAATGGGAAATAAGTGTGATCAGGTACATTGTATGAGCTTCCCAAATAATCAATAGGGATATTATGTTGGGAGGGAACGAAAGGAACCAGTTACAAAAAGTAGTCGTCTGAAATGTACTGTGGCACACACACGTGCACACATACACACACACACACACAAATTATTAATAAATTATGTTAAAGAAAATTTAATATAATAAAATTAAACTCTTCTTAAAAATGTAGTTCCTTCGTGGTAACCTGGCAACAGCAGCTCACTGTTGGAATTAAGACTCACTCAATAAGAGGGAAGCCATGCTTGGTACTGGGTACCTAGCTCACTACTCAGAGATAGTAAAGTGATGGTTACTGGAGGAGGATCTACAATCACTGATTTACTAACCCAGTATAATCTCTAACAATTATATAAATCCACTTGTCCTTATCCCAACAGATAAATATAATATTCACCCCTCTTCAAAGAGATTTCTCTTTGCAACAGAGACCACTATAGAAAAACAAAAGCAATCAAAATGCAGAGTTCTGGGTGGAGGGACTTCCTGATGGATACATCTAAAAAACATTCTCACATCTAAGGCTCTAGGAACATTATGGAAGAAAGAGAGAAGGAGGTCTATAAGATTCAGAGAATCAGAGAGTTTTCTGTGAGATCATCTCCTAGTAACATTGGAAGGTATACCCATAAACATGACCACCCGAATGTGAGCTGAACAAAGACATCAAGGAACATCAAGGAACACCAAACTGGATAGGAAAAAGCCCATGAGGCCTCAACTATATGCAAAGTAAACAAACAAACAAACAAAAATAAAACCCACAGACAACTGAGTAAACCTGGGAGCCGAAGAGGCTGTTCCCCAAGCAGAAGAGAACAGCAATTGCTCATCCAGTGTTAAATAGTCAACCATGAAATCACATACACAGATAACAATATTTGGACCCAATAGATTATTTTTAGGAATATATGTGTATATAAAAATACATATATTCACCAATAAAAATTAATTTAACAAAGAGAGACTGTTAACATAAAGGAGAGTTGGGAGGAGTATCTGGAAAGAGTTGGAGGAAAAGTGAAAGAGAAACGTAATTAAATTAACATTCTTCAAAATTAAACAAGGCCAAAGGCAGTAAAAGGAAAAATAATATGTACAGGGACCAAAATGTAAGAAAAAAAGATTAAATGTTTGAACAGCTTCTACCTGTGCCCCTGAAAATCCAATGAAGATCCATGATATGCAGGGTTGGGGCAAAACTGCTAGGACTTGTGGAGTTTTTTCCTCCGAATGGCGTTGGTAGTGCTGAGCCTGTATCAGTCATGAGTCTGATTCACGCTAGCGCTGCATTCACATCAGTCTTTCCCCTTCTTTGCATTCCAAGAGGCTCTTTGAGGCACACTCTGCTTCACACACTCTGAGTAGGACAGGATCTTACTTTCCTAAAACTTCCCAGATCATGGCATCGTGTAGCTGATATTCTATAGGAAATGGATTCCCAAATGTGTTGGGAATGGGGGAAACAATCAGTATACTGAGGTCTGTGAAGGTGAAGGGCCTTTATTCATATTTTCAGGACCTAGTCCTAATCACTCTGCTGGAAGAATATACTTCAGAGCTCTTGGGCGTTGACAGCAGTGAGTGGTAAATAAACTGTTCTAGAGGTTAACTGACCTGCTGACCCTCGAGATTCTGATATTCTTTCTCAATTGATGAGGTCTGTTCCCAATCACTGAGCATGAGTTCAGGTTTTCCTATGGACTTTAGCAACTGAGAAGAGCCTCATGCAGCTTGCACTTTTCTGCCTATAGCACCTTGCCCTTCGGCTCACCACTCAGTCTTTTGCTTTAGTGCTGTGCCTGTTAAGTTCAGGAACTCTAACATCATTTCCTGTACTCCAGCCACTAAAGTAACTAGGCTTTAAACAATGAGTTCTTCTTCAACAGCATAATAGAGTGTTATTTCTTTCCACTGCCTACCTGTCTATTGATGATCACTTTCTTTTAAAAAAATTATTTATTATGTATACAATGTTCTGTCTGCAAGCACAGACACCCATGTGCGAGGAGAGGGCACAAGATCTAGACGGCTGTGAGCAACCATGTGGTTGCTGGGAATTGAACTCAGGACTGCTGGAAGAGCAGCCAATAGAAGTGCTCTTAACCTCTGAGCCATCACTCTAGCCCAGAAGATCACCTCACAGCTGGGCTTGAGACTTGTGAAGACTGGGGACTTACCTGGAAGGGAGAACTTCCACCACCTTTTCACCAGAACTTCCTGGCTTCCCTACTGGGTGATACTTCTGCTTCTCTCTACCATCTCCAAGGAACTGCTAGTCTGAAGCTGCTTATTTTGGTTTGCATTTTCAGTCTGTGGCTTATTTCATTCTCAATACTCTTTCACTGTTGCATCTTTGCCTTTATGATTTTGTGGAGCATTGGCTTTCCCTTTAAGTGAGATAAAGCCTCTTTTTTTTTTTTTTCTTATAGTGACACATCTCCCTAAAATGATCATACGCAGAAAATTTTCAGTCCAACATCTTACCCATAAGTTCAGGTTGCTACTTCGGGCTACATGGATTGCACACAGCATGAGACTATTCACAAATGTCATCATGCATCTGAGCATCCAATCAGTCAACATGGAACTTTGCCATACTGACTCATATCCACTAACCACATTGCTAATTTCATATGAAAATGAGAACAATTCCATGCCACATCCATATACATAGAGAACACATACATATTTATATGTAAAATATTCATGCAATTATAGGAACATGAATACATACATATGTGGGAAGGATTATGAATTAAAATTGTCTTTCTCCTTTTATTCTTTTCATCACACTAAGTACATACAAAGCATAGAAAGTAATCTCCTTGTCTACTTCCCACAAGAGACTTAAAGCAAGGACCAGTTTATTCCCAGAGCTTTTGGTAAATAAGCTACAGAAGCATAGAGACTACTATTTAACTAAATATGAAATATTGATAGCTTATGTTTGGTTATTTCAAACATCTCATTGCAGACTTCCATAACACTCTTTACTAATACTTTCTCACTAAGTCTCCTGTCACATAGGCCTCTAATGTTTATGTTTATTATTCATGGATGCACTTGATAATTCAGTTTTATCCCCACAACTTAGCTTATTGGCTAAGCTAAGCTAAGCTATTAACAATGTAAACACATCATGTCATATTCCTTGACTGTTATGTATGTGATTTAGTTCCTAATCATGTTCCAATGATTTATGAATTTTTAGTATCGTTTTCAGGAAGAAATATTCACCATGTCTTTTTTCTATTTCTATTTGTTATTTACATGAATGTGTGTATGTGTTTGAATGCACACCACAGATATGCAGTGTGTGCAGAGCGCAGAAAAAGGCATCAGGTCCCCTGGAACTGGAATTACAAGAACCAAAACCTTTGTAAGAACAGCAAATTCTCTTAACAAACAAATCACAACTATCACTCTAACTCCACTGCTTCTATTTTCTTCTCAGAAATACATTAGCTCTGTTCAAAATGGAACAGATATGCCACACCTCTTGCCCTTGCTATTACAAATAGCTTTGGTCTAGGTAGGGTTGCAGTTCTCTAAAAGTGTGGGCTGGAACCAGCAGGACAATCCATTCCATGGAAATTTGTCAAATACGGACATTTTCCAGCCCCAGTCCAGAAATACTGAATCCTAGGGGTGGGGCGAAGCAGGTTGTGTCTAATAAGCCCCCATGACAATACTGACACATGCTAAAGTTTGAGAGCCACTGATCTATGGCAAGAGTTCTCGCTCTGGCTGCTCATTAAGATTGCCAGGGGAAATAGTAAAAACATGGAGTCGCCATGGTTCCATCCTCAGAGATTTTTATTTTAATTGTTACATGGTAGAGGCAAGTATTTTTAAAGGTTCCCCAAGTGTTTTAAATGTACAAACAGAGTGGCCAACTGAATAAAGCCAAAGTAAAAGTAGAAAGGGAAACGAAACACAACTCCACGTTATTACAAAAGACATTCAGCCTGTGGTTCACAGTGCAGTGCTGATGAAGCTCAGTGTGATATATTTAATAGGTTGAGTACCCATTTCATTTTAAACCTCATGTGCAAAAAGACAGGGGAGGATGATTTCAAATAGAGTGGACTTTGGTGGGACCACAAAAGTAATGTGAGATCTAAAGGAAACTTTGACGTTGCTGGTCCAGCCTGCTATAATGCCACCTGACAAGGCTCTCCAGGGATGTTCCCAGAGGCTGGTTCTTACACTTTCCTCTGAAGCTCACGGCTCCGGCAGAGAAGCACTTGCAAGAGACAGTGTTGAGACAGTAATGAAACTGACTCACAGCCCCAGCATCCTCAGCTTAAACCTGATTTTGCTTCATATTAGCCATGAACTTGAGAAAATGAGCAAAATTTTATGCCTTAATTTCCTCCTCTAAGGAAAAAAAAAAGGAAAGTGTATATTACCTACTTCATAGGAAAGCTTAGAAGAACAAATAGATGTGGTTTTTGCTAAAGACACTCAAACAGTAGTTGACACTATTGTTATGTTTAGCATTCATCCTAGTATATGATGTCCATCTGATAATCTTGCTAAGGAGCAAGAAAGTGTGGCATACATCATATTAAGCAAAATGAATATTCCAGCTCTTTCAAAACAATTATCATATATCTTCTATCCTATGTGTAAACTAGGAAGGCAAAAAGGAGAAACAGAAAAGGAAATGACTCATGAAAAAGGAGAAGGGGAAAGATGAGAGGCCAATGAAAGATGGAGAGGGTGTGAATACCATTAAAGTGTATTATAAACATCTATGAAAAGTCACAGTGAACCCTTTATTTTGTACAATATGTATATGCTGTAAAAAAAGTGGAATTACACTAACATGTGGTGAGATAAAAATAAATTATAAATAATATAGAGTAGGCAATGGAACGCATAAGGAATAGACAGAACAATGTAACGAAGAGTAGGTGACACTCAGGGAACAGTTTAAAAACACGTAAAGAATGGGGTCATGTTTACATCAAAGACAGAAAGACAGAGACAGAAAAACTATCAGCAACAAACAAAAGAAAACAGAAAACCCACAAAGGTCCTGGAACGTATGAGATGCAAAGCAAAATGAACAGCAATTCAGTGTGTCTGGAATGGACTGCAAAAGATGGAGTCCATTAGAGAATGAGGTTTGAGAAAAGCCCACAGCCTTGACATATAGAGGCTTTCTTTCACATTAAGGCCAGGAGTTCAAATGTTATGCAATAATGAGAAGACAGCATTATTATTGAGCAGAGTAATTTGTTTCATGTTACGTACAGCTTCAAAGCATATCACTCTAGCTCTAGTTTACACGGTGGCTTAGGAGATGAGAGGATAGTCATGAATTTTTTATATGGGAAACTCTACATCCAAGCATGTAATGATATTGCTTTGAATCAGAGTAATAGCAGCAGAAATGATATGTGGTCAGATAAACAAGAAATTTGGATTTATGAACGTGACTTTTCAACTATGCTCATAGCAGCTTTATTTGTAATGGCCAGAGTCTGGAAACAACCCAGATGTCCCTCAGACGAAGAATAGAAAAAGAAATTTTGGCACATTTAAACAATAGAATGCTATTCAGCTATTACAACGAAGAAATCACGAAATTTGAAGGCAATGGATGGAACTAGAAATGATCATGCTGAGTGAGGTAACCCAGAGCAAGAAAACCACACATGGTATATACCCACTTATAAGCAGATTTTAGTCATATAGTACAGGATAAGCATACTATGAAGCACAGACCCAAAGAAGATAAATAACAGGGAGTATCCAAGGGAGGATGCATGAATCTCACTCAGAAGGAGATCTAGAATAGACAGATGTAGTGGCTGAAGACAGGTAACAAAGGGGGAGCGGGGCGCAGGGAGTGAAGAGGGTGTAGATCAGACCTGGAGAGAGCTGGGAAGAGAGGACAGAAGACCTGTAAAGAAAAGAGAAACTGGGGGTCAGGTTAGCTCTGTGACAAGCTGGAGACCTAAGTCAGAGTAGGCCCCTGGGAGCATATGAGGGAGACTCAAGCAGTGACTCTTAGTAGAAGATGCGATAGATACTGAAGAATACCTTCTAACTAGACTAGACCCCTAGTAGAGGGAGGAAACTCCAACTCACACACAAAATTTCAACCCCAAATTTACTCTGCCTTCAAGATGTGCAGGGATGAAGATAAAGCAGATAGACCAAAGACTGAAGGAATGCTCAAAGACTGAACACAGCACCACCGATTTAAAGAAAACGGTATCATCTATCAACCAATGTCTGGTCCAACCAAAAAGCCACCCAAGGGAGAGTGCCAACCCCTGACACTATGAATGATACTCTGCTAAACTTACAGTCGTTCTCTGAGAAAATCTACCTAGCAGCGCCTCAAAATGGTTGCTAAGACTCACAGTCAAACATTGGGCGATGCTCAGGGAGTCTTGTGGAAAAGTGGGAGGAAAGAGAAAAAGGATCTGGATGTTACAGGAGCTCCTCAAGAAAATCAACAAGGACAACTAACCAGGGCCCAGAGGGGTTCGCTGAGACCAAAGCATCAACCAAGGGCCTTGCATGAACAGGACATAGGGCCCCTAGAAAGATGTAGCAGATGGACATTGTAGGTTTCATGTGGGTCCTCTAGTTAGGGAAGTGGGGACTGCATCGGACAAGGATATCAGCCATACTCTAAAAAAATATTTATGCTACGAGAATGCAAGAGATGACCTACGCATTTAATGACTATAGAGGAAAAAAAACAACTATAATTTCCTGGAATAAAACATATTATTTTGTCTCATTGAATTATTACCACAAAGTTCTATCTGCTATGACTTTTCCTTCATCATTAAAGCAACTCCAAGATATCAAAGACATATACACAGAAACAGGATTTTCAACATGGCATAACCCATTCTTTCAGGAATCTTGCAATATTCCTTTGAATAGTGACCATGAAGGAATGAAATTTGTACTCAGCAGTTCTTACTACATGGAGTGCTTCATTTTTCTTGTTTAGAAAGGATAGGTGTTTTGTGTTTGTCTTGTCTCCCAACATATTTTAAAATGAATATGTTGTTAACTTTTTTTATTTTAATCTATAAATAGTCGAATCATGAAATGGTAAATCCTCACCTGACTAAGGGAAGTAACCAGAATTTAAAGATTCTAAACTCAGTAATGAAATAAGTTTTCAAGTTTCTCTCTGGAAAAAGACACATGATGTGCTTGTATTTATTGAATAGCTATTTGCACTGTTGCAAGCTTATACGTTAGCTAAAAGAGTTCGAGTGTTTTACAGCAGCGTAAGATACAGTGATGTTTTGTTTTTTTGTCTCTTTATGAACAAGTTTCTTTATCTTTTGGAAACTTCTTTAATTCAAGAGCACTCAGTATTTTGCAGTATAAATTGTGGTCATATGACTTAGGATTAACCAGGCTTTTTGGCCATTCACTCTAGCACAAGGAGTGATCCAAGACTGATGGATGATTTAATATAGTCCAAACATATTCCTATTTGAGAACTTTGCTTAGAGCAAAGGAAGAGGGGTTTACATTGTGAAGTCACAGTCTCTGAATGATGTAAATTGGTACATGACCTATTTCACTCAACACAGGAAAAATCAGTCAAAGTAATAGAAGATGAAACCATTAGCGATCATCGCAATGAAAGGAAGCTGGAGGAAGTCCAGAGTGTGTCCACCTCTGGCTCTACACAGCCCAATATACCCAGATGTAATATTACTCCTAAAATTATTGGTGTCAGAATCCCCAATTTATGAACCCAACAAATATACAAACCTATGAAAAATTGAATTGTATTTCTGAAACTTAAAACTAAGAAGTGCTACACGCACACACACACACACACAGACTTCTAAGTAACTGAGACTTTTAATTAATAGAAACTTACTGTTATTCTCATATAGTAATTTACATAATTAACCTTAATTCTATATCATTAATACTGAATATATATTCACTTATAATTTATAAGAGAAAGCGATAGTAAAAGGATCCACAATTACTATCCTCCTACCGAAAATCCTTGAGTGAGAATGTGGTATGGCATACATGCCCCCAGATGAGAAGGATTGAGAGGCAAAATACACTATACAAACAGGACATTTCCTTGATTGGAATATAAACACTTACATTTTACATGAGCCAAGTATTTTCTAGTGAGCTTTCCCACACTGGTGTCTTGCTGAGGTAAACTGATGTGCTGACAAAGTTGTTGGTTGTTCGTATAGGTTAAAACAGAGTTAAACAAACTTTAAACAAAGAGACAAGCCTCTTTCCTCTAAAATTTCTCAAGGCTTCTAATTGCACTGTAATTCTTTACTGCGGTGTAAGGTAAACACAGCACCACCAATTTAAAGAAAACCGTATCATCTATTAACATCTCCACTGAACCTAGTTTGGAAAGGATTGGACGACTCTCATAGCGTAGATACGGAAAATTGTCCTTAGGAATCTTATTCTTATCTTATTTGTTCTGATTTAAAAGCTTAGCAAGTAAGAAGAATGGAGCCAGTAGGAAAATACCATTTTTCCCCTGTGCAGAAGCAGCTCCTGATAAGGATGCCAAGCCAATTCAGCCTGGCTGCCCAGCATCTCGCCTGTTAAATCAAATCACACGGAAGCAAAGCCTTAAGCCAAATAAACAAATCTCCAGTGATGGAGACATGGTGACTTTGACAGGCATATCTGGGAGTATTTATGAGTAGAATAAAATTTTCTAGGTTCAAAACTGACTGGTATGCCTATGTTCAACACTCTCCGGGTCCTTACTGATAGACATCAACCTTGTGATAAATAGGTGTCTATTTAAGCTATGCTCGATGTTTAGAATCTCCTGGCAGATTTACACTTAGTAAATGATGACAATACTTGAGTGACTGGGGTATTTAATTTCTGGAGCCATCCTAAAATATAAAGAAATCACTTTTAGTTTAAAGATAAGTGAAAGAGATCAAATCCTCTTTACTCTCCACTGTTGAGTTTAGTTCAGACTCATAAGCATGAAGATAATCTGCCTTGAAAAATCCCAATGATCAGTCCTTCTCGAAGATTAAATGCATGGATATTTTGACATTTTGTTAGTGATTGATACAACAGGCATTTCTTTATTCTACTTCTCCTTCCCCAGTTTTTGAAAGTGAACGATACAGAAAAAAAATTAGATACACATTCAGAATTTACAATTGAAAGAACTAACTTTGCGGCATATATTTATAAAATTAATTTCTGTTTTATTGCTGGAAAAAATTCAGATATCACTCCTCTTTGACTTGAATTAATATTTTTATCAATTCTTTGATAATTTCTCATGTTGTATTTTGATCATATTCTCTCTTCTCTACTAACTCCGCCTAGATCCACTCTTCATCTCGAACTCCCCAAAGTTCATATCAACTTTTTGATGTTTCTAATAAACACAGAGTCCGATTTGTTTCTTCCCATATACTAGTGGGTTTGGCTCCAATCACTGCAATGTGGCTGATCTATAAGGCTACACACTTACAGAACACAAACTTCTTCCCACAGACACAATCAACTGTCCATAGCTCCTCAGATAGGAGTGGAATCTTGTGATCTCTTTCTCATGTGTGAGAATGATGTCTGGATTAATCTTGTTCAGTGACTGTAATTTCATGAATAGCCCTGTGATAACCAGAAGACACTGGTTCAGTCTAATCTTAGGAGATGTTTGGTCTTGTAATCTATCCAGCAACTCTTACATACTGGTCCCTGAGCCTTGGTGAGGAGAGGCAGTCACACATACACACATGCTACATTTGTGGATGATCATGACACAGTCACTTCTCCACCCTTTAACCAACTGTAAATTTGGGAGTAACCACCATTCCTTCCATAATGAAACTTCTCTGATGAGGTCAAGAGAGTTGCATTAATCTGTAGGAATTCAGATAGGAGTTTAGAGAAGAGTTTTTCACTATTTCCTTTGATAGTTCACCCCATGGGCCTGTGAGCTCCCCCAAATTGGCTTTGGGCCAGATTAAATATTCTACATATGTGTTTCTTCCCATGGAACAAACCTTGATTCCAATTAGAAAGTGGTTGTTTACTCTCATGACATCTATGCCACTATCATTCTCATGAGCATGTCTTCCCAGGCCAGTCACTATTACAGTTTATAGAGGTCACAGATAAGTAAGATCCTGATGATTTTTCTTCTCCAGCAACTTGCATATTGCCTTCTCCTACTGTAAAACCTAGGCAAAAGGAAAGAAGTTCCCTGGTCATTATGACATGTATTACACCATGTCCTAGTATGAAACTGTGTGGTGTCTCCGGTAATACAGTTTCACCGTCACGTCCTGTTTGGCAACCAAAAGCAACAATAGTTTGTATTATTTGGAGGGTCTCCACGAAAACTCTGACCAACAACTCAAGAGTAGGTATTCCACACCTTCACTTGGCTTTTGTTTGGCAACACATGGCTCCTTGGAAGAGCGTTATCCCCCCATGTAAGGCAGCTCCAATTAAAGTCTTTTTATATGAACATAGTAGCAGCACCAATTTGCTCTCCAAAAAAATAGTGCACTGGGACTCCTATTGTCAGCTGTCCTTTGTTTCCTTAGTTTTAAATATTCTGCCTGGGGTAAGATAAAAATCTCAAGGTAAGCTTAGTATGCTTCTTCCTAATATCTAAGAATTGTAAACAATTTTCAGAACACCTTTTACCCATTTGCATTTCTTCTTCTAAGACGGATTTCCATAGTGCATTTTTAATTTGGTTGTTTGTTTTCTTGATGTTTATATTTTTTAATACTTCATATGTTCTCGATAATCTATGTCAGATATATATCTAGAAAGAAGGTATTCTTCACATTCCAAATGTTGTCTGTTCAGTTAAGTTTACTTTTCAGCATAGAAGGTTTTCAATTTCATTAAAGCCCAACTTGTTCACTGTTGCTCTTATTTCCTGGGTGACAAGTATTTTATTCAGAAAGTACTTATCCTGATGTTTACTTTTTGACCTTTCTTCTAGGAATTTCAGGTTTTACATATGAGTAAAATGTGTATATATATATATATATTTTTTTAAACCAACTCAAGCTAGTATAAGAGAAATCTCAGGAAAGTTATACTATTTTTTTTCTAGTTCAACAATGGATGTCACATTAATTACTTAGAGAGCTGGATGAAAACAAAAGTTGTGAGACACGGGAAAATGATGACAAATACACATCATGTTTTCATTTTTTAAAAGTATTACACATCACTAATTAGTATCACAATGATCCAGCATAAATACACACGAAATCATGTACTCAATCAATTCTGCACCCCTGAACTGTAAGACCCATCCTTGTATTGCCACAGTGACTGTCCACATTTGATAAAACGCAGAGTACTCTCAGTAGATGTCAAAAGATGACACAAAGACCAAAAGTGCCTGTTTTTGACAAAGGCAATGCAAACTAACCCTTGTTTGCCAAGTCCCTGTACCCTGCAGTTTAAGATGGAAATACATCTACGTGTATATGTAGATACAAATACACCTTGTTTTGTCTTACAGTTTCCTGAGGGAATTTTCTCTTGTTAGGTTGCAGAGATCACAACAGTGATCTTGCGATCTTGCATATGCTCATGAACAATTTCGTGTATTAGCCACACAATAAGCTTTTGTGTTGTTTTGGTTTGCCTGCAGTAATGGCTGTGCTGACTATGTCATCTGCTGTGAGGAAGAAAGGTCCTTTGCCAGTATCTCAGCTTGTGTTCCATAAAGTGTGAATCTCTCTTGTGCGCTGTTTTGGAGAGGTTTTCTGAGAATTAAACTAACAAAATATCAGGGTAGAACACAGAAAGGCATATGCAAAGCTGTGTCTTTGCTGGACATTAGCTTCCACTGAACTCACTAGAATTCTCAAGTGGAAATGTATCCATAAAAGTAAGTCTCTTCTAATGAAGTGACTGTCCTTTTGAACACCACATTCTACTGTAATTTGCCGTGATCTGATTCTATCAGGTAGTGGGATGTAGTTTCCTTCCTACCACTAGAAGTGTTAAAAGAACAATCTATTTATTATTTTTTGTTAGGGATTAGTTTTATTGAGAGGTATAGAAAAATGGGTCTGTGAAATTGTTAGAGATCTTAATGAAACCACATGACATGAATCCTTGCTTTACTCAACTCCACTTGCTTGTCACATTAAGTTTACTGGTTTTAGAAAGTCCTGTAGGCTTAGTTTTTCACCTATCTACTTTATGGTTCTTAAATACCCTTACCTTCCTTCCACCCCCACCCTTCCACACCTTAGGTAGGAGATTAGTGAGGAAAATGGCTATAGACCTCTTTTATCTACTTTCTGCTGATTAGGGTCAATAGGTCATTAGGGGATTACCAAATTCAGTTGTCAGGATACCACCAGTCCTGTCCAAAGGCCAACACCAAGCCGCAACACAAAGCAGCACAGTTCAGATAGGGACAAGTCAGCAAAAGCTGAAAGACTCAGATGGATTGCCCTGAAAAGTTCTTACGGAACGTTTCTCTTTGCTAAGTCAAGTGTCAAAGCGAGAAGATCAACGCAGCTATGTCAATCCGAAAAGCAATGTCTCACTGTCCATGGACTTATATATATCTCCTCTTCTTAGAGTCCACCCAGGGATGTTTTCAGGTGGCCAAAGTCATGCCCATTGCATAAGAGAGCTCACAGCAAAGCATCAACTGCCCTCTCAAAAGACAGCTTGCAGCAAAACATCACAGGACAGAACTGAGTCTTCAAAGAAACCAGAAGCTTCCACTTGAAAGACCTGCTTGAGGGTCCAGACTAGTCAGCAAGCAAGGGGTTAGTAGGGTAACTGCTGTCCCTTGATTCTCCTGCCTTATGCTTCTGCAGATGATCATGAAGCCATAAGATATCTTGCTCCTCTTCCACTAAAGTTTTAATATTAAATTATAAAATGTTTGTAATTTCCACTTTTCAACATCTTTGTCTTAACCTAGAAGATGACCTTGAAAGATCTCCATGTGGGCTCTGACCCCAGGATATCATGCCTTTTTAAGATCAATGTTACTCTAATTGTATGTTGTCAGTTACAACTATAGAAATCTTCCTATGTAAATTAACAATGGTAGTTTCTCATCATTATTGGAATTAATTAGTCCTAAATTAGACTAACTTTGAGCAAATTTTCTCTAGCCTACTTACTGAAGGTATTTAAAGAAACCCAGTAACACATGAGCAAGCTTAAATCTGGTGATAGTATGACTCTGCCCTACAGAGAAAGTGATATCAACAAATCGGGGTCCAAAGATATACAGAGATTCAAGTTCGGGTTTCAGGATGAGAATCTTAAATTCTTAAATCCGTCACTAGAAGAAAAAGTGAGCCATTCTAACTACCAGATATATGGAGCAATAGATTCTAGCCAGTAACTTCATGTAAATTTCATCACCTACAAACAGTACAGCACCTAGCACACTTAGGGATTCAGCTAACTTGATTAGGCAGCAGTTTAGGGGTGACATCCTGTGCAGAATTTCATGGGTAAAGTCCACAGATAGAACTTCTTTTCCATAAGGTAAGTCTCTTGGCTCACCGAGTGCTCTGTGAAATACTATAGGGTGCGATCAGAGCCTGGAGCAAGGAGCTAACATTGAAGAATAAGGCACTGCAAGAAGGAGCAGCAAGTCCACACTTAAATTACCTATCAATCTTAGCCCAAAGAACTGCATGACACAAATCACTGACTGATCTCTTTAATGAGCCTTGCAGTATTGGTTGTTCAGTGTTAATTTTGTTTGTGGTCAGATCATATTCAGCCTCAATAAGAAGAAATTCGTGATTACAGGGCCATCATAGCATTCTTCTCTCCTTTCTTATCACGTACAAGAAACGAAGTGATGAAAGACAAAACTGGCTGGCATCTACTAACTGACACATTATGCCCACCAGGTTGTTTAATTCTTCTCCCACGATAAGTGCTCTCAAGGAGCTATTCATATGTGATATGGTGTTGCTTCCACTCTGTGTCTTCTTATTTAGGCCCATTTCATGTCTTAGGTCTCTAATTTTCTAATATTGTTCCTGGCAAGCCTCTGGCTATAAACCATACAATTTCTTAAAAACTCACCACTTAGCCCATTGTTTCATAGAGTAGAAGGAACTCTACCTTTTAGCATGTACTATATTAACTTCAATCAATGGCAGTAATTGGAAACATGATTCTAGGAAATCAGGGATGAAAATGAAAGGAATTCAGATGTGGCATTTGCTCCTAGTAAACAAAGAAAGAATTGATCATACAGGCTAGATTAATTAACCATAATCATGAGCTATAGTTCTTCTACTGATAAAAGCAAGAAGGATTGTTTGGATGAATACAAGTGAACAAGCACATTTGAGGAGAATCAGATACTCTACCTTCATGAGAACATCATGACTTCAATAACACCTTTGAGAGGCAACAGCAGTAAGTCCAACTGCCACTGCGTTGGACATCAGACCGAGATAATATCCCTTCTACCAACTTACCAGCTTCTACTTGGCACAAACTATTCTGCTAGGCATTGTGCCAGAATGCATACCTATTACCATCATGACTCTTCTACACCATGAAAATGCCTCTAATGACTCAGCAGTTCACAGGGTACTCACTACCAATTCGATGATCTCTTCTACTTCTTACTGTAGAATTTATACTATCAACTCATCAAATCAAGTACAAAAGCCTTCTCTCAACTAATAATAGAGCATACATGAGTCAGTTATGTAAAAATGACTTATAAATGGCCTTTCTAACATTCACTAACTGTTCCTCCCAGACAATGTTGTTTGTTCATGAGAAATCCAGAGAAGCCATGGATTCTGTGTGTCATGTGAATAATCGAGGAAAAATATCCCCTCCCTTTTTCACATCATCTTCTCTGAGGAAGATTAGACAACATAGCCATGGAACCAAAGGTTTTGAAGTGTTTGCACAATGCTCTCCTGATTTGTAATGCAGGGATTAGTCTGTGTGAAGTAGCCTGGAAAATGAAGCATTACTAGCTTACCTGACACAGGATGTCCCACCACTTCCATCCAACTGAGGCTGGACTCCCTCTGTCTCTTTCCTAGAAGGTTTCTCTGAGCCTTGGATAGATTAAGTGTCTGAAAGCCCTGCCTATTCAGCCTGTCTCGCTAACATTTCCAGATGTGCCTAAATCCCAAGAGTGAATATTGTTTAGGCTGAAGCCAAAACGCAACTGATAATAATTTGGCACATATTATATGTACTCTAGTGTTTTTTATACGTTTCTTGTTTCACCTGCTTGTTCAAAGACCCCTTGGAAGTGGGGTTTTCAGTCTGATGCTTTATGAACTCAAGGTAATGTTAACCCAGTGGGCTTTTCTCAAGACTACAATTACAAATTCTCCTCAAGGCACCCCAACACATTTCCCATTGTTTGATTTCCCTTTTTATTCTTGTTTCTGTTTTTATTCTGTTCGTATAAACAGAATAAAATATTTGTATCCCTTTATAGCTGACTTTTATAACAGATGCAGATTATAAACCTCAGCAATGATTCAAAAGCTCATGAAAACAAAATTCAAAGGTTGTAAAATACATGTGACATATACTTTGTAAACACTTTTCATTTTGTAATTGTTTCTATGAAGAACTGAGATGTTTGAATCGTAGTTGAGGTTGATAAGATTCAGCAGGCTGAAAATTGATTTTTCTTCTGCCTTTCAACTGTTAGAATTGCTATTGCCTTATCTTTTATTTGTACACAATCTTTAATAAAGATTAAGGCAATAAATTAAAACAAGAATGACCTCTGGAAAACAAATTTAATTCATTTTTAGTTGACATGAGATATAAGACTTAGTGTGACACAAATATAAATCTAATATACTTTAATGAACAACAAAATAATGAAATATTCTACTTTCCAACATATTTAACCTCATATCATGTTTGTCTTAGTTTTCCATTACTGTGAAGACACACATGACCACTTTTACAAGGGACGACATTTAATTGGAGGTGCTTACAGTTCAGAGGTTTAGTCTATTATCATGATGGCAGGAAGCATGGCAGAAGAAGGCAGATATAGTGCTGGAAAGGTAGCTATAAGTTTTATATCTTGCTCTGCAGGCAGCAGGAAGATACAGTGAGCCATTAGGCCTGGCTTGGTCTTTGGAAAACTCAAAGTCCACCCAGCAGTGACACACTCCCTCCGACAAGGCCACATCTTCTAATAGTGCCACTTCCTGTGAGCCTAAGGGGTTCTTTTTTTTTTTTTTAATTCAAACCATCACAATGCTTACACATTATTCTTCTGACAAAAATAAAAAAAGCAAGAAAGTTCATAAATGCAAAAAAATAATTACACATACTTACATAATTTGGATTCACATCTCATCTTTCAACGGTTCATTTACAAAGATCACAATGTTTCTTTGTAGAAGAATGTAATGCGTCTTAGTGTTTCCAAAACACTAAGGACTGGTGCTATTTTAGCATTTGTTTGAAGTCGGGGAAACCTGAGTTCTATTTACAGCTGAGATTGACATTATCAGCTCAGACCAAGCATTTCTCCTTTTCTTCCCAGAGCTGCTAAATCTACACTGTTAAATAATAATGGCTTTGTTTAATTGCAAGAAGTGCAGAATGCTGTTGGAGTAAGTTTGATAAGAAGTGTTCTTCAAAAGGCCTGTAGAGTTACCCTCTACAGTACAGTGACCTAATACCAGACAAGAAGCAACTTACAAGCCAGGGTTTATTTTGCCTTCCAACTCAGACGAATTACATCCCTCATGACAAGGAAGGCACAGAAATAGGAGGAGCTTGGTCTTCTGCAGGACCAACCTGGGGGCAAATAGAAAAAATGCCAGCACTCACCTGGCTTTCTCTTTTTGTTTCTCTTCTCTCCACCTGATAATGCTATTCACACCCAGGATTGATCCTCTCAGTTCTGTAAAGATTCTCTGGAAAAACTCACATAAGCACAACACATGTGTCCCATTAGTGCCCTGATTGCTTTCTATCCAACCAGGTCGACCATCATAAATTCAAAGGTCTTTCTGACTGTACCTCTGACTGACTGTACGTACAACTTTCAGCAACCATTCATTATTTCTCTCTCTCATCTTCTTTATACATATGAAAAGAATAATGGATGAAGTCTCTGGTAATAGGGAAATCACTACTCTTTGAAACAAAGAGGTTGGAGGCTGGAGATAGCAGCTTAATTGGTAAACGAACCATTACAAAAGCATGGTTATCTAAAACTGCATCACCCATATAAAAAGCTCAATGTGGTTACACAAGCTTGTAATCCCATGATCAGGAGGCAGAAACAAGAGGACTGCATGGACCCAGTGGCTAGCCATCCTAGGCAAATTGGTCACCATGACCTCCCAGTGAAAGACCCTGTCTCCTAAACAATGTGGGTGGCTCCTGAAGAACAATACCTAAGGTTGAGCTCTGGATTCTACCCACACACACATGCACACACACGTGTGTGCACTCATACACACTTATGCACCAACTGATACACACACAGATAAGTTTTGTCAGGTGTGAAACTACCACTATCTAGTTTTTTACATGAGCAATTTGTGAGTTGACTTTAGTCTTAAAAGTTACTAAGAAGAAAATAAACAACACTTTTCTACCTTCTAACTTTAATGGATATTTACTAAGATATGTGTTGAGGACTCAAGAACCAATAGATACTGTGTAGCAGTAGAAGAGAAGTAATGTGGATTGAAAGAGAGAGAATCTCTTCAATCCACAGTTCACATTAGCATAATAAAGACTCTTCAAGAGTTTTGTGGGGAGCTGGAGAGATGGCTCAGCATTTAAGGGCACTAGCTGCTCTTCCAGAGGTCCTGAGTTTAATTCCCAGCAAACAATTGGTGGTTCACAATTATGTATACCTGAGATCTGGCCTGCAGACTGTATACATAATAAATAAATCCTTTTTTTTTTAATGTGGTGGTTTGAATAGGTTTGACACCCCCCCCCCAGTCACATGTTTGAATGCTTGGTCAATAGGGAGTGGCACTGTTAGAAGGTGTGGCCTTTGGTGAAGGAATTGTGTCACTGTGAGAGTGGGCTTTGAAGTCCCCTATGCTCAACTTCTGCCTGGCAAGGAATTTCAGTCTCCTTTTTGCTGCCTACAGATCAAAACATAGAACTTTCTGCTCCTCCAGAACTTTGTCTGCCATGTATTCCGCCATGATGATAATAGATAAAACTTCCGAACATGTGAGCCAGCCCCGATTAAACGTTTGTCTTTATAAGAGTCACCTTGTTCAGGTGTCTCTTCACAACAATAAAAACCCCAACTAAGGCAGAAGTTGGTATTAGGAGTGGGGTATTGATGTGATAGGCCTGATCATGCTTTTGTTTAGATGAGTGTGGATTTGGGGCCTTTGTATTATGAGAAGAGTGAAATGTTTTAAGTGGAGTTTAGTCAGCCATCCTAGTTGGAACATAGAAGATAGTGATGCCTGACAGTGATTTGAACTGCTGGAGCCTCACTCAAGAGATTTCAGAGGAGAATTTTTTGTACATTGTCTAGAAACTGTTCTTATGATATTTTGATAAAGAATGTTGCTGCTTTTTGTCCTTGTCTGAAGAATTTCCCTGAGGCTAAAGTAAAGAGATTTATATTAATTACATTGGCAAAGGAAATCTCAAAACAGCCTCGCTTGACTCTGTCCTATGATTTACTCTTATAAAGAGTGTTTTGATCAAATGTAGCAATCTGAGAAGGAAAAAACACAAAATATGGTTCCAGCAGGTTCAGGAACCTGGAAGTTGAATGGAGCTAAAAACCTGTGTTCGAATAGATAAATAGATTAAAGATATTAAATGGAATTAAAGGAGTGGCAAACTCTGGGTAACATCCCACCCAAATAAGCTTCCATCTCATGAAAAGGATGTTCCCCCAAGGGACCTTGCCACCTAGCTTAAATTTACTATGCATTTGAGGTTGTTTGAGGGATAGGTATATCATGTTACATGTCATTATCAACTGCTTATTATGTTCATATTGCCATAAGGAGATATGATTGTGTGCCAGGTTCACAAGAGGTGGATTGTGATGGCTATTCTTTTTTTTTTTGTTTAAGATTTATTCATTATTTACATCATTCTGCCTGCATGTGTGCCTACATACCAGAAGTGGGCATCAGGTCTCACTACAGATGGTCATGAGTCACCATGTGGTTGCTGGGAATTGAACTCAGGACCTTTGGAGGAATAGACACTGCTGTTAATCTCTGAGCCATCTCTCCAGGTCCTGTGATGGCTATTCTTGTTTGTCAACTTGACTATATCTGGAATGAACTACAATGCAGAAATGGAGGGTACATCTGTGATCAAGATATTGAAGCAAAAAGACAACATGCCTTTGATTTGAATCTTGATGCCTTTAATCCTGATCTTGATGCATAGTGGACATGTTTATTAAGATCTGTATTGAAAAGGAAGCCCAGGTATGGTGATAAACATCTTTAATCCCAACACTCAGGAGACAGAGGCATTCAGATATCTGAGTTCAAGGCCAGCTGGTCCACAGAGTAAGTTCCAGAACAGCCAAGTTTAGACAGGCAAGGAAACCATTGAAACCAGAAAGCTGGTGAAGATGTATTTTAACAAGGGGGTCATGTTCCAGCCACAACAAGCAACAGCACTTCACAGTTTTGAATACTTGGTTCTTGCTTTCAAATCAAGAATGGAATTTCCTTCTAAAACTAAGGAAAGCTGCTGAAGCTAGAAATGTGCCAAGGGTGTCCCTGCATGGAGATCCTGAGAGGATATTCTGTGAAGTTCTGAAGATGAAGCTTGGATTGCCTTAATACACCAAGATGTTGGAGATGCCAGAGGCATTGGATAGCTGTCAGGGAAAGTTTCTAACAGGGAGTGGAACTAGCCCAAGAGAACAAAGTGTGTTGCAGTCAACAAAGCTGAAAGGAGTTGAAGAGCTGAACAGCATTCTGACATCAGACACAGAGATGCAGAGTATGGAGTGTGCGCAGCTCAGATTTGTTTTGGTCCAGTATCTCCTCATTGTGCCCACTTCCCTATGGTAATGCATGTCCTGTGCCATGAAGTACTGAGAGTATGGGATCTCCTTTTTTTTAATTTTTATTTTATAGGGGATTACAGTTAAGAAACTGCAGGGATTTCAGAAGAGACTTTGAACTTTGGAGTTTTAAACATTGCTGAGCTTATGATCAACTGAGTTGGTCTAAATATATTTTGCATTATGTTATATCTACACACCTATGGGGACATGGAATGGAATGGTTTGAATGGGTTTGGCCTCAGAGATTCATGTGTTTGAACGCTTGGGCACTATTAGAGGGTGGCACTATTAGGAGGTCAGACCTTGTTGAAGTAAGTGTGGCCTTGTTGGAGGAAGTGTGTCACTGTGGACATGAGCTCTGCCCAATGTGGAATTACAGTCTCCTCCTCGTCTTCAGATCAAGATGTAGAACTCTCAGTTTCCCCAGCACCATGTCTGCTTGCACAGTGCCATGCTTCCTACCGTGATGAGAATGGACTCAACCTCTGCAACTAAGTCAGCTCCAAAAAAAGCGTTTTCCTTTATAACAGTTGCTGTGGTCATAGTGTCTCTGTGCAGCAATGAAAACCTAAGACAAAGAGCTGAATTAATAAAGTGTGTAAGCTCTGTCAGTGTGCTTCACAACTCAGTTGTCTGAAGCAGCCTTTATTCCACCCAATGTAACTTAATATCATCTGGATAAAAACAGAGACCTGAAGTTGTTGGCCAACAAAACAAACTTCAAAATTTTGTAAGATTTTGATGTTTGGTTTGGGTGTTTCTTGCCTTTTTTTAGATTATTTGTTTTTATTTTATGGTTTTTGCTTTGATTTTTTGTTTGTTTTCTTTTTTAAGAGACTGACTGAGAGAGAAAGAAGTTGGGTGGGTAGGGAGATAGGATAATTTAGAAGTATTTGGATAAAATTAAAGAATATAATCAAAATATATTGTATGGAAAAAAGAAAAATCTATTTACGTGTTTAGAAATAATTTTAACACTAATATATATAATTTTTAAATACATTTCTTTAATATCAGGTTAATAGTCTTTCAACAGGTATTTAATTTTAGAAGGGCAAAATTTTTTAAATATATCAGCAACAGGAATGCGTGCGTGCCTGTGTGTGTGTGTGTGTGTGTGTGTGTGCGCACTCAGACATGTTACTATTTTTCTATTTCTTAGATGCCTAAAGATTTCCGTAAAGTGCAATTTAATGCCACAAACAATGCGTTCATTGTTCTAGACTACAATTTCAGTGAACTTTTACAAACACAGTCAAGCAACAAATAGGGTTTAATTTAAACTAATTAAAATAATAAATCAATGTGACTATCCATTAGACTGTTAAGTGTTATTTTTAATTCAGCAAATAATTTAAGCCTAATGAATGAAACTGGGAACCCTGAAAGCACAATTTTGTCTTCTCTCTCTCTCTCTCTCTCTCTCTCTCTCTCTCTCTCTGTGTGTGTGTGTGTGTGTTTGTATATGTGTGTATGTGTGGTTAATAACAGTTTTATCATCTCCTAAAGAAAGTTAATAAAAATATGAACACAAACTCCTAGTAATAATCTCCTCTTGAAATTGGTCCTAGGGTAGTTTTAAAATTTGGTATTGTAGGACAAAGACTTCTTGTTCCAAAACTCAAAAAGTTTACTTTCATAACTTGTTAATTATAAATACTTAAACAACATTATTATTAAAATCTTTCCTGACAAAATCCAAGATTTTCAACATTTTAAAGCTAAAAAAATAAAAAAAAATTATGGTAATACCAAAAAACTCAGAGAAGATAATAGTTTAGATTCTAAATTATTTGTGACCAAAAAGTTTTAATTTGTGATTTGAATATTTTCATCATTATTACTTTAATTATATCTTACATAAATGGAAATTTTAGGCGTTCATCTTAACATATCTCTTAAGTTCTTGTCTTTGCTATAAAATATATGAATTGTGTGACACTGTGGATCCATTCTTTCCAGCCACTGTAACCACTGATTTCAACCACTGTTAGATTGATGTAACCTACATCAATCAAGAAAATGGCCAAAGCAGACAGTTTTACCAAGGCCCAGTGTCATCATGATCAGCTACTGGAAGATGTAGCTCAATACAGAGGCTTAAGTGATCTAAGCATTCGTGTTTACAGTGTTGCATAAGATGAAACTGGCTGCTGTAGATGGAAGCAGAACGGTGCACTCTGGATGGAGCAGTTATTTTAAATGTCTCAGACAGACCCGCTAGTCTAATACATTCGACTAAATTCTGGAAATAATCCTTTTTATAGATGAAATAGTTGTTCTTTAATAGTTGACTTTTCCTTTTTTCTGAGTCTCGAGACAAATGGACACAATCATTAGACTTACCTTTCTATTTCTATACATTCAGTTCTGCCCACTGAAGGACCACACTTCAGTGACACCCAGTTTTTGGTAACATGTTTTCTGGTTTTCCTGTCCTTCATAAAAGTGCAGATTATAACTGCCAACTGTAGACAAGCCTCACAGAATTCCTGGACTCCGGCTATAGCAAATGGTTTATACCATCCCATCCTCAACACAAGAGGAATATGAAAAAATGGTCTACCACAAGGCCCTAGGTCACTAATCAAGAGTAGTCATAGCTGGCATTTAGTGAACTGGCCTCCCTAACCACATCAAGCAAAAGTCTGGTGCTTCCCACTTCCTAGTGGTCAAACTGGCAGCAAACCAGATTGCCACTTGCTTACAATACCTTTGAATCCCTGATCCTGAGCATATATGGCCAGAAGGAATCCCGGTGTTTTGTTTTGTTTTTGTTTGTTGTTTGTTTGTTTTTTAACCTTGGCCCTAATCTATTTTACTCTCTTTGAACATAACAGTCAGTAATGAACCGCTGTGGTGCTAGAATCTGTTGCTCCCCCCAACCCCCACTAAATACTTCTGGAATGCCTTGCCCATTTGCCCTATTTGCCTGACTCCCTCTGAACAAACACGAGCCTTTGTTTGGGTCTGGAAAACTGAAAGTGTACAACTTTGATACCATTTTACATAGTTCAAATTGAATCAAATTCCCAACATTTTTGATGAAAACAGAGCTCCTGCCAAGAAAACAAATATTGGCAACAGAAGGGAAAGAGCTTACGATTTTACTGGCAAAGTTTTAAAAACCTGAAATTCCTCTGGAGAAATGTTTCAAAGTTAGGGTCTTCTACCAGAGACTATAATCACTTTATAAAGCAAGAAGAAAAATAATGTAGTTTTCACAAGCCTGTATTCAGGGCCAGAAGACACGGATCTAAGGACAAACCTTCTTTGTACCTCGGAGCACATCATTTTGATTGTGTCCAAACTGTTGAAAAGGAACCCTGTAAGAAAATGATCAAATGGTTGCAAAGAAGAAATGCCAGCCATGAACATTCTGAGTCTGAAAAGTTCTAACCAGCAGGATAAGCACAGTCCTTTACAATATCAGAAGAGAATTGGGCAATTTACATTTTGAAATGCCTACTAATTTCTAAGCATAAGGAAACAATGTACCTTATCATAAATAATTTAATGTCGAGAGCCAGAAACATGGATCAGGGGATAACAGTGCTTTCTGCCGACCCTGAAGACCTCAGTCCAATCTCCAGAGCCCATAGGATGGGAGCAAAGACCTGACTCCTGCAAGCTCTCCTCTGACCTGCACGTGCGCTATAACTTGTGCACCCACGTCTCCATACACACACAATTGTAATTTGAAAAATCACTTATGTCCACATAGCCAGTGTTGGATTAGCAAGTGTGTAAAAACTTCCATACATATCATACATGCCAGAATAAATAGGGATTCAGAATAAATTCACATAACAAAAATGCCTATATAAAAGTACAAAAACACAAAAAAATGAAAACCAGTTACTACCTTTTCGGCTATTATTTAATAAGCCTTGAAAGAATATTTAGATCCAAAAACCAATCTTTTGAAATATTTTCACTTCTGTGGCCTGGTAAGGCTGCTCCCCCCTCTAGGATCAGGTGAAAGAGGAGGAGGACCTGCCCTATCAGTGGACTTGGGAAGGGGCATGGGAGGAGATGAAGGAGGAAGGGATTGGGAGGAAATGAGGGAGGTGGCTATGTCTGGGATGTAAAGAGAATAAACTGTAATTAAAATATTTTCACATAAATTCATAACACATTAAGGTCCTGTGCCATTTTGCTTTTCTAAAACAAAATCAAAAACAAAAAAAAAGAAAAGAAAAGAAAAGAAAAAAGTGCTTCCTACACTTCTATTTATCCATTAAAAGGATTTTTTTAACATAGTAGAGCAAATGTCCTTGTTGTGTTGTTGAGCATCTTTTGATTCTACCCAGGAATAGAATAGCTGGGTCTTGAGGTAGTGCTATTGCAAGTTTTCTGAGAAAGTGCCAAATTGATTTCCAAAGTGATTACACAAGTTCACATTCCCACCAGCAATGGCGGAGGGTTCCTCTTTCTCTACATCTTTTCCAGTAGGTGTTGTCACTTGAGTTTTTGATCTTAGCCATTCTGATGGGTGTAAGGTGAAATCTCAGTGTTGTTTTGATTTGCATTTCCCAGATGACTAAGGATGTTGAGCATCTCTTTGAGTGTTTCTACACCATTCCATATCCATCTGTTGAGAATTCATTGTACCCTATTTTAAATTGGATTATTTGGTTTGTTTGTGTTTAATTTCTTGAGTTCTTCATATATTCTGGATATTACCCCACTATAAGATGTAGGGTTGGTGAAGATGTTTTTCTAGCCAGCAGAATAGTTTTATTCTCTTGACCATGTCCTTTGTTTTACAGAAGATTTTCAGTTTCATGTGGTCCCATTTATTGATTGTTGCTCTTAGAGCCTGAGCTGTTGGTGTTCTGTTTGGGAAGTTGTCTCCTGTGCCAATGCATTCAAGGCTGTTCCCCACTTTTTCTTCTAACACATATTTAGTGTGTCTGGTTTTCTGTTATGGTCTTTGATCCACTTGGACTTTACATTTATGTCATTTGTTCAATTATGTGCTAGCCGTTTTATTCATAATAACCAGAATCTGGAAACAACCTAGATGTCTCACAACAGAAGAATGTATACAGAAATTGTGGTTCATTTATATAGCAGAATACTACTCAGCTATTAGAAACAAGGAAATCATATTTCCAGGCAAATGGATGGAACTATAAAATGTTATTCTGAGTGAGGTAACTCAGAAGCAGAAAGACATACATGGTATATACTCATTTATAAGTAAATATTAGACATATAATATAGGATAAACATACTAAAATCTAAAGAAGCTAAACAACAAGGAAGACCCTAGGGAAGATGCTTAATTCTCATTCAGAAGGGAAAACAGGATGGACACCTGAAGCAGTAGAAGAGAAGAAACAGGATGAGAGCCTACCACAGATGTCCTCTGAAAGACTCCAACCAGCAGGAGATCAAAACAGCAGATGCAAAGACTCACAGCCAAACTGTTTAGAGCATAGGGAGTCTTGTGGGAAAACGGAGATATAAAGGACTCAGAGGGGACAGGAGCCCCACAAGGAAATCAACAAAGCCAGTAAAAAGCTGGGCACAGGGGGAACTGCAGAGACTGATACATCTACCAAAGACAGATGTGGCCCACAGGCAGCTCAGTATCCATGTGGGTTCTGTAGTAAAGTGTGAAGAGATAGTCTGTGACATGAACTTGGTTGCTTGTTCCGTGATCACTTCTCCCTGGTGGGGCAACCTAGCCAGGCTACAGAGGAAGAGGATTCAGGCAGTCCTGATGAAACCTGATAGGCTAAGGTCAGACAATAAGGGTGGAGGAATTCCCCTATCAGTGGACTATGGGAGAGGGAGAGGGAAGAAAAAGGGAGGAAAGGTGGGATCTGGAAAAAATGATGGTGGGTCTACAACAGGGTTTCAAAGTGAATAAATTGTTAAAGTAATAATAATAATATGAAGAAGAATATTAAGAAGAGGAAGAAAAGAAAAAAAAAGGAAAGAGATGTTTGTTTGTTTGTTTGTTTTAATTTTAGTGGAAGAAAGTTGACATCAGATATAAAATAGCCCTGCATATAAAAGATGTTACTGAGGACTGCCCAGTGTGAGGCCTTGAAGCAGCAAACACATTTGCATCCCTGACTAGATCTGAGATTTTTGTTTTTCTCCTGTTCTTTGTTTCGT
Organism: Rhombomys opimus; assembly: GCA_010120015.1. Taxonomy (NCBI): domain Eukaryota; kingdom Metazoa; phylum Chordata; class Mammalia; order Rodentia; family Muridae; genus Rhombomys; species Rhombomys opimus. The sequence continues at coordinate 2,049,977 of REGO01000180.1, read as the reverse complement.
TGTTGGTACATTTATTCCTTTTGCAAATACTTTTCATCTTGTTAATTTTCCAAACCCATACATTGCATTCTAATAGCAGTTTTTAATAGTGTTTTTAATAATGTTTTTTTAAGTTTCTAATTCAAGCACTAAGGCATTTTGTTAAGAGAGATCTTATTATTATTGCTTAAATGACTACAACTTTCCCAGAGACAGTCCCTGCGCACTGTCGCCTGCAGAAGATATTTGTCATCTTGTTTTGTTGACCTCATGGATTCCTTCTTTTCACTTTCTCTCCAGTCTCTTCTACCATAGAGTAGACTAAAAAATGGACATGGTAATAACTACTCTGGTGTGAGAAAGGATGATAAGAGTGTGGTGTGTGTGTGTGTTTGTGTGTGTGTGTGTGTGTGTGTTTATGTTTGTCTAAATCTCTCCCTTATGCCCAGTCCTGGCAGGAGTGCAGATGTTTCACAGACTAAGAATCATTGGGAAACAGGAGCTTATGGAAATAAAACACACCCAGAGGAGGAGGAAGACAGTCTTGTCTTGACAAGATGGTGGCAGCATAAATTGGCTCTGTTTCTCTTCCAAGAACAATCCTATCAGCTTTCCAAAGTCCTACTCTGCTTCTGTAAGGTATTTGCATATTATTTTGTATAATAATTGCATTGGTGCCATGTGCTCTAATTAAAAGTTACAAGCTCTTGTTCCTTTTACCAAATTATAAATCATTCCACAAATTTATAAGACAGTGTAAAATACATTCTCATATATAAAAAAATATTCATCATAAATATGAAATATTATATATATATATGACTACGCAGCCTCTCCCCTGAGGATGATTTTGGGTGACTCTTAGTCTCAATCATAAATGATGGCTTTATATTCTTTTATCGTTAATAGAGAGGCTATTTTGTACTTGGTAGACAAACAGCCAAGAAATGAATCACATAGTCTTCTATTTTGGGAGTATGACAATCACTGAAAATTCCTGATTCTGTACAAATAAATAACACAATTCTCAGAAACCTACTTATCTCTCTAGAAGCATAAATTACTAGATGATAGAAACCCAAACACATGTTTTCTTTAAAAAAATCCAGAGTGTGTTCAGAATACAATAAGTTATTTAAACAAAGTTGTTTCCTGTTACATACATGTCTCATCAGTTAATTTTTTTAATTAAATTTTCATTTTTTATATTAATTACAATTTATTCACTTTGTATCCCAGCTTTAGCCCCTCCTTCTTCCCTTCTCAATTCCACCCTCCCTCTTTTCTTCCCATGTCCCTCTCCAAGTCCACTGATGGGGGAGGGTGTCCTCCTCCCCTTCCATCTGATCCTAGCTTGTCAGGTCTCATCAGAACTGGCTGTATTGTCCTCCTCTGTGGCCTGGTAAGGCTGCTTCTCCATCACAGAGAGATGACCAAAGAACCAGCCACTGAGTTCATGTCAGAGACAGCCCCTTGGAGGAAGCCCTTACTAGGAAGCCCACTTGGAGAATGAGCTGCAAGCATACCTCTATTTGGAAATAACTGTATTAATTATAAAAGGTAAGCAGAATGTGGCTTTCACAAGCTTATTTCATTAGTGGAAAGGGAGTCATACAATAAAACTAAGTATGAGGTAATATAGACTATGGAATAAGAATATTGTTTACAATGATGTGAAACAAAAAGGCAGAGACACATTCACTTTAGCAAAATTGTGAAGAGACACACTGAAATGAACCTAAATGCTGATATATTATAGTGTCCACAGATAACAAAAGGAGAAGGCCCTTCAGATAGTGAGAGAGAGAGAATTAAATGGGCAAATACTGGGACAGAGTAAAGCATCAGCATGTTTACTCTAAAGTGTTAGACCTGGCTAATTGCCCATTCAATAATGAAATTAAGAAATTTCTAAATTATGAAGTCTAGAAACGACCTTGGAAACTGACTTCTTAGAAATAAAAGGGAAGAATGTGGACAGAAGGGGAACGAAATAGGGCCAATGAGGAGTTTACTGTTGCATATCAATTTCACTTTTTTTTAAAGTAATTTTTTTATCACTCTGGCTTTACTCTTTTTATTTTAATGAGAATTAGAATAAGATGAGCAGAGGGTCTCCTACCTTTTCTTCACCTGCCATCTGCTTGTGTTGCTCTTATCATACATCTTAAAAGCTGTGTCTCAACTTCCCTGGGCATTTCTCCCTACATCTTTTGTTTTTTTGTTGCTTTTTTTTCTCTTTGTTCCTGATGCCTCTCCCAAGCACTCAAAGGCTGAATATATCAGTGCCCACTCTCAAACTCTGATCTTTCAATTTTCATATGGATGTGTGTTTCATTCAGGATGGCAGTTCAATTTATTATAAGCACAGCTTATACTGACAGGATCATATATTCAGGTCTTCTCATTTTAAAAAATATGTGAAAGAATAGAAACTGGTGGCTCAGATAAAAGGATGCCCAATTACGAGGTGGGAGGGGACCAGATGTGTTCATGTGGAGGCAAAGGATAGGGAATCAGAGTAGATAAGACGACAGTGACTCACCAGTGTGGGACCGCAGTTAGAGCGGGAACACGATAGTGGGACGCATGAGTAGGATCATAAAGCTTAAGAACCATAAGGCACTCAGCATTAATCAGTCTCTACAGATCTGGGCTCGGTACCAATAGGAGTGTGATGACAAGGTATGCCTAAGGCCTGATTGCTAAGTAGGTAAATTGGGCCTCGGTGGCTGCAGAGCCACCTTTTCCGTTCTCACTGTTTGCACATACAGGGAGTGAGTCCTCTAGTCAGCCCCATGGACCCACTACCCAGAACCTTTCAAGGTTCTAGCCCCACCCTCTCAGTTTTCCACACTCAGGTCATGGTGTCTAGATCCCAGGGCTCTGAGAAACTACTTCAAAAGAGACCAGAAGGGAAAAATGCAAATCCAAAGGGATAACTCCACAGCAGTGCAATTTCAGAGTGCGTGGCGCGATGTGTGGAGATAGAGTAGGATGAGGGTGTGTAGTCAGAAAGCCTTTTATTTTCTTGTTCTACAGGAAATGTTTAAATTGAAGTCACATTATGCTTGTGGCTGCCTACCATAATACTTAAATCAGGCATAAAGTATATTAGAATGGTCTTGGAAAGTTAATATGTACAAAATTGCACAATTCAATTTCTCCCAAAGCAATGGGTCTACCCATTTTCTGCTAAATTTCAATGTGTTTCTTGCCAGTTCTGGGAGTTAACAATTTAAATTAAGATTGTTCTTTGTAGATACTGACTTAATAGACCTAAAAAAATATATTAAATCCTATGAATATATTCATATGGTCTCCAATCATTCACTAAAATATTTTTAACTTTCTTTTATTTTTGAAATTATATTATAATCACTGCTTTTCTCCCTTGCCTTTCTGCCTTCCAAATCCTCCCAAATACCTTTTCCTACTCTCCTTCAAACTCATAGAACCTTTTCGTTTGTTAAAATACTAAACCGAATTAGAGACTAGCTCATCTCACTCGTGTCCTTTTATGATACTGAAAGAGAGTGCTGAATATACTGATGCTCTGAGAAAAACTTCTCATCGTATCCATGGATATCTCAGAAAAGAGAAGCATCCCCAGAACTACTTTCAAAGAGACAATCAGTAAAATGATTCTCTTTCAAACTGAGGACTGGATTATTTTGGCCTCGAGGGAGGTAGAGCATATCATCACAAATCATGTGGGTTTTTTTTAATGTATTTTGTGCTCTTCAGGTATTAAAATCTACCTACTACAACCGTTCATTCATTCAACAAATTATTCATATTTTAAATATTTTGTGTAAATAAAACTAACAATTATCAGCTTCCATAGAATTCAAACTCCACCTGAAGTGGAAAGAAAACAAAGGTACAAACAAGATCAAGATCAGAAAAGTGTCACAAAGTAATTATACTACAAATAGGTGGCCAGCAAGGGTCACTTGCAAAGGTGAACTTGTTGCTGATAGCAGAAAAATATTCTGGGTTCTCTTCACACTAAGATCCAAGGAAAGAGCACTTCAGGCATAAGGTATAAACATTTTAAAGTTTTGCAATGGTGGATAATGTCAGCAGATTGGGGATGGGGGGTGGAAAAAGCTGTTGGCATTTCCCTACGATGTCCTAGGGGGTCAGCAGCAAGGTAAAGAGGAAGATACAGGGAGGAGCACATACTGTATGCCTTCAAGTCCTGCTGAGAAACTCAGATCTTATTCAGACTCCAAGAAGAAGTTACTGAAAAAGTGCTAAGCGCAACACTGAAATTGCCCTAATTATGTATTTTAAAAGATGATTGTCGCTGCTACATGGAATGTAGATTTTCTGGTCCAGACCCTTTGTGAATATCATGGATTCAAACCACTAACTTCCTGATACGTGAGGCACCAACCCACTATAGACCTTCCCCCAAATACAGACAACAAACCAAGACATTTGAGGAAGAACAGAGCAATGCAAGAGGCATACAGAACAAGAAAGACATACAGAAAAAAATAGAGAAAGAAAAAGTAGAAAAGAAATGTGAGTAACTTTAGTATCAAATTGGCAAAACATAGAGGGAGAAAGAAGATTCAAGTTCAATTCTATGACCCCTTTAAGGAGCAAATTTTATGTATTTGTGAAAAGAGTAAAAATTTTAATGTAATAATAATAAATGCATATTGAAGTCACTTATTAAATTACTCCAGCTGGAAATAAGCACTTCCTTTGATTTTTAATATAATAAAACTAAATTCAAAGAGATTGATTTGGTGTGTAAAATGATCTCTCTGTAAGATTCCCAGATGATACAAAGATGCTGCTCTTGTTCTCTGTAACTACTAAAAATAGAAGACATATAATTAACCAGAGAATTAATCTTTAGATAATGCTTTCAAGTGAAGCAAAGCATTTATTGAATACTTACCATGAGCAGAACTCAGCACAGCTAAGAATAAAGGCGGCTATATAAAGATGAACGAGGATGTGCCATTGGCAGCAAGCAATTTAAAAGCAAAATGAAAATAAAGCATATCCTGGAATTATCAAACAAATTATAAAATGTGTCCTTGCCCTTTCTACCCTCAATAACTGGAAGATCTCCTTGAAACCCATCTCTTTGCTTGCCACTGGCATCTGGTAGTCACATTCTTTTCTTCTTTCACATTACAACTCAGCAAAACATGCAGAGGGAGCTACAGGAGTCAGCACATTGTATTTTTCTTATAGTCATACTTTGCCTGGCTCATGCTGTTTTAGGTAGAAAAGCTGCACTGCTAAATTAAAAGGCTATGAACTCGCAGCAAGTGGGTTCTCATGACCAAAATGGTTGGAAGGGGAGTCATTTGCTACGCCATCTTAGCTCTAAATGCACAAAGCTGTATCATTGTACAGGGCATAGCTGCATGCCTTTCTGAAAATGCTTGTGCTAAAATTTCCTATTGCAGATAGTTAGTCACTTTTTATTGAAATAATAAACAAAGAGAAACTGAAGTGGCTTGGTAAATGATGGCACTTGTTGCCAAGCCTAATATCTTGATTTTGATACCCAGGACCTACATGACAGAAAAAGAAAACTGACTTTTTCAAGTTGTCCTTTGCAATTCGAAGATATGCTACAGCATGCATGGACCTACTCACATACTTCACACACATGTGTGTGTGTGTGTGTGTGTGCTCATGTGCACACACACGAATAAAAAGAGCATAATTAAAACATAAGCTCGAGCTGGATGTGGTGACATATATCTTTAATCTCTGCACTTGGGAGAAGGAGGCAGATAAATATCTACATACCATTAGTTACCCTGGCTATATGGTGAGTTTCAGGTCACCCAGGATCTGCCTAATACCAACAAATAAAAATGAGAAGCAAAGATTTTCATATCAGGCGTGTTGCTGATGTCTGCTGCCATCAGCACAGAAGCACTGTGAAAGTATCTAAGAGTGTTTCAGCCACCTTGGGGTGTTTTAAGGGTTGGACTGGAGAAGAGAGACATGGTTGTGTTATTCAGTGACTAAAACTACTTCCTCTATTAGCTTATGATTATAGGTGTTAAGTGGCAATCAACTGTTCTCATTTTGAATGGAAATTTTGCATTGTGTCAAACCAAGCGTTATGTTTATGTTGGCAAGATTTGTGGCAAAGACTGGTAAAAATGTTAGAGGTGTGGGATTTTTACATATGAGAGCAATTGAGGGAAAAATTTAGACTCTTAGTGAAGAAATTGTCTCCCTGGGGTTCTGAGGACAGCTGACTTCTCTGAGAGTTCAGATGAGTACCTACAGGCTGGATCTGGCCCTCATCGTGATAAAAATAGCATGTTCCCACACTGATGATGATAGACACCTGTTATTTGGATAATTTCTCTCAACATAAGAAAAAAAAAGTAAAATCCAAAATCTTCATCGCCAGCAAGCACTTCCCTCCTCGCAGCTGCTTCCTTCCCATACTAATCACCGTGAGCAAACACCCACTGCAGATTTGACTGGGAATGCAAATGGAAATAAAATTCTTCACTTGAGCCTCTGACTCTGATAACTATCCAGCGATGATGCTGAGGGAAACTGGAAATGTTTTAAAACCAAACTGAAATAGAAATAGAAAGATATTATTATATTACAAATTAGTATCACATTTCTATAGTGTTGCTTTTTATTTTGTTTCATTTCGTTTATTTTCGTTTCTTCTTTTTTTTTTTTTTTTTCTCTCTCTTTAGGCTATGTGATCCCGGCTGGCCTAAAATTTACTATTTAGGCCAGGATGGCATTGAACTCACAGAGACTGAGTTGCCTCTGCCTCCTGGAGTACTGGAATTAAAGGAATGTGCCACTAGGCTTGCTTAGAATTACACATTGCTAACTATATAAAATATCGGTTACTGTGTCCATCTTTTAGACGTGACACTATTTCATTGACTTAGTATTTAGTTCTATCACAAAAAGAAAACATTTTACCTTCTTGTAGGATCAGGATAGACTTTATGTAAAGTGATGGCAATTATTGTGGGTCTTAATAAATTATTTGTGTAACAGAAAAATAAAAGTTAGTTCATTGGGCAAACTGACTTTTTCATACTACTGATAAGTTAAATACTTTCTGTTTTGGCAACACTCTCAACCATTCCTGTGAACTGGATTCTCGACTCAGTTACTCATTGCTGCAGCAGAACTGGTCCTGTTCTGACAATCCATCACCAATCTGCCAGCTACAGTTGCTGGAATCATCTAGACCAAAGCCATGTGGCTACCCAAGTGAACTAGGGGAAAATTAGGTCCTTAGTACCCCGTTGTATTTCACTGTATATGTATAAGAACTGAAAGTGTTGTAATTTCTCAAAGTTCAAGTATTAGCTGTTCTTTAGAACTAAATACTGATGTTGTCCTGCTTTTGACACCAGCGTATGCAGAACCTGGTGTCTAGAAATAGAAACTGGGAGAACATAATTGCTTTGACGTGTCTTACTTACTATGGGATATATTGACTACTCAAAAAGATAACTTACAAACTAGAAGATCTCTAACCACAGAAGAGTGTACTCATCATGACCTTCTTGTGTTGTTGGGGCATGTTGACTTTCAAGCACCTTTTGTTTTTTAATCTTAATGATAAAATTATTAGACAATTCTAATATCCTTACATGTTGTTTTTATTATTCATGCCTAAATTCTTCCAGTATTAAGTGAGGTTTGTTTACTGAAATTTCTAAATGCATTTGACTCAAGTAACTTATCATGGTTGCAGCTGATAAGAGCATGGCTGCTCGCTTACCTATACCACACTTCAAAAATGCTGAAGAGAATAAAGATCTATGTTCCCAACAAGGTCAAGCAATGCTAAAGGAACTCACCGCCATCTTTCTCAACATATCCCAAACATTAACATCTTCAAAATATTTGTAGAAATTAGATATTTTTCACATAGTCATATCATACATGGGAACAAAAATAAGTTTATTTTGATTTTGATTGGGGCTGCATAAATGTGTAATGAAGGAAACAATAATAAATGAGTCTGGTAAGTTGTTATAATGAATAATTAGCTGTTTTAATGATAATTGCTTTTGAAACTGATGAAGTTAATAATTTAAAGAGATTTCTCCAGGAATTCCCACACTTAACTCCTCTCTAATCTGCTTCTCATGCAACTATATTTTAATGAAAAAAAAATCAGAGCTGATTATGAACTTCATTATGCATGCAGTCCTTTATAGGTTCTCATTTGTCTGAGACAAACCCAAACTGCTTATCAGAGACTGGAACATAGTGTCCTAACTCTAGCCTACCTCTGCAGCTTCATTTTTCATCTTGCTTCCCACTTTCTTCTTCCCACTCATCAACCACTCCCAACCTCAAACCACACAGAGATGGGTGACTGGCAGCTGCTCTGAAATGCCAGGACACTTTGTGCCACCTTGCCTCTGCATCCACGACTTGTGCCAGAAAAGCTCTTCCCATCTTTGTGTGCCTAGCAAACACCTACTTAAGTTACAGAATTGGATTCAAGTATTGCCTTTTGTAGGGAGAGCTTCCAAATCCCTCCTACTGGTGACTGCTCCAGTGAAATCATACCTAACTTTTTAAAAGATTTTTATTTTATTTTTATTAATTACAGTTTATTCACTTTGTATCCCAGCTGTAGCCCCCTCCTCAAGCCTTTCCCAATCCCATTCTCCCTCCCTCTTCTTCTCCTATGCCCCTCCCCCAGTCCAATGATAGGGGAGGTCCTCCTCCCCTTCCATCTGACCCTGGTCTATCAGGTCTCACCAGGACTGGCTTCTTTGTCTTCCTCTGTGGACTGGTAAGGCTGCTTTCCCCTCAGGCGGATGTGATCAAAGAGCCAGCCCATGAGTTCATGTCAGAGATGGTCCGAGTTCCTATTATTGGGGAACCCTTTTGGACACTGAGCTGCCATGGGCTACTTTTGTGCAGGGGTTCCATGTTATCTCCATGCATGGTCCTTTTTTGGAGTATCAGTCTCAGAAAAGACCTCTGTGCCCAGATTTTTGGTTCTGTTGCTCTCCTTCTAGAGCTCCTGTCTCCTCTAGGTCTTTCTATCTCCCCCTTCTATCATAAGATTCCCTGCACTCTGCCCAAAATCTATCATAGAGGGCCTCTGAAAGACTCTACCCAGCACAGTACCAAAACATATTCATCTTTTTAAGGTGTTCCTATCATAGTACATTTAGTACACTTATCATAGTACATAAGACTCACATTCTTATGATCATACCCTATTTTGTACCTATAGTTTCTCCTATAGCATTTCCACCATTGCAATGGACAGGAAATAAAATTATATGACGTTTTCCAGTACTTCCCAGTGTGTCCTGACATTCTGTGTTTGTGGAAGAAGAAATAACTATAAACAGAAATGGAAGAAGAGAGCAAAACTGCAAAATCCCAACTGTACTAAATCTTTGTCCTCTGTAACAATGTCAAGGCACCAGAGCTGCCACTGTTTACAGCTGATTGCAACAGTCTATCTCTGATCTCCCTACTTCATTCATGTTCATGTGAGTGTGTGTGTATGTGTGTGTTGGGAGTTGTACAACAATTTTGTGATTCTCCTTGCCACACTAGCCTGATGCTCCGAGCTCAGTATTCAGTGTGTTTCTCCTAGTTTAATACTGAGCAGCCACACTATTCATGCCTATTTTCCACTCACATCAAGAATTCCTGCTCCAGGGTATTTCTCCTTAAGGTGCAAGGAAAAGCCTTCTACAAATTGTCTCACAGTTATTTTCTTCATTTCCTTCAGGGGCAAGCTCAAAAACATTTTTTGAAAAGACATATTACCTTACTTTTCTGGTTTATATAGTCCAATTTATCCCAGATATAAATCCTCTAAATGGAATGTATTACTCTCTAAGGTTGTCTTTTAGTTGATTAATTGTTCATTACCTGTGCATCCCATGGGAAAATAAGGAATTCTAGCTTTTTCATGTTTCAAACCAAAACTTTTTGTTTGTTTGTTTGTTTGTTTTTGTTTTTCTCTCCTATATTACATCCTGACCACAATTTCGCCTCCCTCCACTCTTCCTAGCACTCCCTTCCCCACGTGTCCTCTCCTCTAGATCCACTACTCTTCAGTTTCCCTTAAGAAAATATCAGGCCTTCAGGAATATAAACCAAAAACGGCATAACAAATTACAGTAAGACTCGGCAACCAGTAAGATGAAAATGTCCCAAGAGCAGGCAAAAGCATCAGAGGTAAGCCAAGCTACACTTAATACATACTTGTAGATTGTAAGAGAGCAAAATACCGAAAATATGATCCAGTCCTTGTTTACATTTCCTTAGTTCCCCCACTCTCCTTTTGCCTAGAGAACGTTCACCAAATATTTCTCTTGAGTCTTATTATTCCACAAAAATGGCAGTGTCCCTATTTGACCGATGCTAAAATCCATATTTTCTCCTCTGCTGATTCCCAGGAATTCATCACTTTAAGTATACTATGGAAGATGCCTAACAGACCATGAGTTACCTAATGGGAGTCTTTGAAAAAAATATCAAAAGGCAAAAGAACTTGATCACAATATCTTCTCCTAGGTCTTACCTATTTTGAACTTTATCTGCTAGTCCCTAGGTCCTTTCAAACCCACAGCTCCAAAAGGCAGATCCTCCCCTCCCTAGACTAAGAGAGAAAATTGCCTCCAAATGTTCCTACTCTCCTCTGTAACCCTTCCAGCTCATTGGCAATAGCCTTAAACTACCAGAGTTGGGTTTTATCTTCTAACATGACTTTGAATAAGACATTCAGATTAGAATGAATGAAAAGTATTGACATTGTTTTTTACGAAGAACACTCCAGGGAAAATCCCTGAGACCTGCTCTATCATCAGGTGCAGCACAATTAATTTACAAATCCTCTTGTGTTTTCTGAGGCTAAAGAGCTGCACCAGTCACCAAACACAGCAAACACTAATTATGAGTATGTCCTAATCTTTCACTTATACATTTTATTTTTATTTAATTTTAGTTAACATATATTTTAATGTAAGCTATCTTTATTCTACCTGAGAAGCATCAGGGATCAGTTCAATGAGAGGGACTTAAATCCCATCAGGTATTGGTTGGATAGTTGACAAACTTTGCATTATTCTACAAATGCAACTTGCAGGCAGGTCATCATTATGGATGCAGTTGGGCTTGTATTTGACTTTCTTCTTTGGTAGCGTGCAACGCCCCTTCCTGTGTCTATCTCCGCATTTGTATGTGTTTCTTGAGCTTTCTCTTTAGTTATTTTTCTTCTGCTTGGTTTGCTCTATTCTGATTTTTCTGTTTTCTGTTTTATCTTATTTTATTATTTAGCTATCTGTTTATATTCTAATGAGAGACAGAAAGGGTGTGGATCCAGATGGGGGACAGGAACACGGGAGGATCTCAAATGAGTTGGGGGAAAGGAAACCACAATCACCATATATTGCATGAAAAAAAAACAACACTATTTTAATAAAAGAAAACTAGAAAAGACATATTTAGTTACTGACAGATTTTAAATATTGGACATAGGAGTATATGAATCTACACTTTCTTTTCTGTTTTTAAACAGAACCTGCTATGGTGTTGGCAAGTCTTGAATTCATGATGTTTCTGTCTCAGCTCCAGAGTGCCAAGATTGTAGGCATGCACCACTAAGCCGGAATTAAATCATCCCTGATTAACTGACTAGCACATTTTTTGGAATCTAACCATTCCAAAATTTAGTGGCCACATTTTGAAGAATTATAAATATAAAGAACACAGTTTAATATATGACAACTGATTTTTAAATTTTTTTATTCTTATTATTATTTACTACAATTTATTCACTTCGTATCCCAGCTGAAGCTCCTTCCTCATTTCCTCCTAGTCCAGCCCTCCCTCACTCCTCCCCCCATGTCCCTCCCTTAGTTTACTGATAAGGAAGGGCCTCCTTCCCTACTATCTGACCCTCGCCTATCAGGTCTCATCAGGACTGCCTGGATCCTCTTTCTCTATGGCCTAGTTAAGCCACCTGACTAGGGAGAGGTGATCAAAGAGCCAGTTACTGAGTCCATGTCAGAGATAGCCTCTGCTCCCCTTACCAGGAAACCCACATGAAGACTGAGCTGCCCATGGACTACATTTGAGTAGGGTGTCTAAAATCTATAGTTCTAATGAAGCTAAACAACAAGAAGGCTTAATCCTCATTCAGTAGGGCAAAGAGAATAGACATCAGAAGTAGAAGACAGGGAACAGGATAGGAGCCTTCCACAAGGGGCCTCTGAAAGACTCTACCCATCAAGGTATCTCATTGAGACTCATTGCCAAACTTTGGGCAGAATGCAGGGAATCTTATGAAAGTAGGGAGAGATAGAAAGACCTGGAGGGAACTGGAGTTGCACAAGGAGTCCAAAAAGGCCAAAAAATCTGATATCAGGGATCCTTCAGAGACTGATGAATCAACGAAGGACTATGCATGGATAAATTAATTTATAAATCAATTAAATGGATTTTTCATTTGTATAACAATCCATATCTCTTATACACATCTGTTCTGATATACAAAAAGACAGCGCTGTTCTAGTCTTTCCCCAAAGCAACAATTTCTCCTACCAGTTGAATGTCTTCATTTACACATATGCATGGCAAAATTTCTTCTGTTCAGAAAGAAATGTCTTCTCCTTTGTTTTAGCCATTGTTTTGCTTCTCTTACTGATGGTCAATTCCCCAAAAATGATGCTAAGCCCTGATCTCACTACTCTCTTCTTAAAAATGAACCTACTGTCCCTGCTTCAAAATATGTAAAGAACCTCACCTCTTTTCACTGTCTCTACTATTACATTGGCCCATGCTTTTATTACCTCTTACATGGACTATTGCAATAGCTTTGTAACTGCTACTTCCATTTATTTGTTCCTGACAACCCTCTTGTAGTCTAAAGGAGTCAGATCAAGGGTGATAAGAAGGCAATACTATCCTGCCTGTGCTCTTCTCAAGAAAATTTAGTAACTACTACATCATCTGAAGCACATACCAAAGACTAACAAGGCCCTTCAGGATCATGTCATGATGATAATTATCATGGCCCATTCGTATATGCTTCTCAGTTATTTCAAATACAACATCATGCTCCTGTCATAGGCCCTTGTACTAGATTTTCCTACAGCCTAGACCAGTTTTTCTCCACGTGTGTACATATTTATTATATCTTTAAACCTGCTCAAAATTTGCACATCCTTTAAATATAGACCTGGATATAACTCCTTAAGTTAAATTGTGAACCTCAGATCTTATCCTACCCATTATATTGTTTTCTCTTATCTTCTGACACTTTTATACATTTTTAAAATGTTATTGTTTATTTTTCTGGTATGTGGTTTCCACTTGTCTCGGAAAGGAATCTGAATAATATTTTCATGTTTTGTAAATGATACCAGAGTTCAGCATCTTTATTCATTTGTAACAGTACATGTGTGCACAGTGCAAGGAATTAAACCCAAGGAGTTAGCCATGATAAGGAAGTTCTCTACCATTGATTTAGATTCTTAGACCTTAATTTATAAATCTTAATAGGTCCTTTTTTCCACGCAACAAGAGTTTAAGTTCTAGTTTATAAAAAATACACATTTTAGATGCATGCTACTTACCAAGGATATGGGGCTTTTATCAAGCCAAAGGTGCATTTGATATTCACAGCAGCCAGACACTGCATCATGAAGCTGGTGACAGTAAGAAGTGATATGTTAAGGAACTTAAGCCCAACAAGTGACGAGTGACAGCTTATGGCAGGGGCACTGAAGACGCCTGGGACTGCCACTGCAGAATGGATCTCACAGCTGCCTGTGATTTACACTAAAGTAATGAAATAAAACATCAGGACACCCCACTCAAAGAATCGAGGGTTCATCCATTCCAATCCCCCACCCCCAGGTATTCAATGGGAGAGCTGGAACTTAGGGTATTGCATTACGGTTTCCTTTTATGTGCACATAAATTCCAGCTATTGCTAAATGGCAAGATGCTCTCTATTGTCTCGGAATTGTTGTCAAGAAATCATAGCAAGCACACTCACTCCTGAAAAGTACCATACTATGCCTGTAGGCAAGGAAGACACCTTAGCTATATTATATCTTGAGCTTAGTTGACGCGCACTATGAGTCGTATTTTTGCACCTCGCCACCAGTTGTAAAATAGTCCTGTGGGAACAAGTATATGCAGCTTTATTCTTTATGGTAAGCATCACTTGGTGTCAGATCCACGAGCACTAATGGACACAACCCTCATCACACTGCTGCTTCCCCTACTGTGGAATTACATCATAGGGATGGCACAGCTGCTAGAGCTGAAGAAAGTGTAGCACTTTTGGTGGCTGACAAACAAAAAGGAAAGAAGCTACATGAGTTACTACCAAGGTGTCATCATTTTCACAATAATACACAACATTTCCATACTTAAAGAAAAGTCAGTTAGATAAATGATAAGTTTCTGCTTCATTTGGTAAATAATCGTGAATAGGTATTTTACCTAGTCCCTGCTCTTCCAGGTTTCATATGCGTGGCAAAGCTCTTCTAGTGTCTTTTTGCTGTAATGTCTAAGACCTATGAATATGTTAACACCACCTGGCTTGAGAAGATTTTGCAGAGGAGACTGGTTTGAAAGACATTGAGAAAGAAGATCATGAATAGCTAAAAGTGTGGAGTTTTCAGCTAAAGTCACAGAGAACGATGCAACTATGAAAAGGTTGTTAAATATTTAAGAGTTGAAATGGTCCCTGTTGATTGTTGAAAATGTTGGATATGATGTTCAGGTCAGTGAATCTCACTGGCTTCTAGAAGGTGGCAAAGGGAAGAAAACTGATTTCCTGGAAGCCATCACAAAGAAGAAACACAACCCTGCCAATTTCTGGTATAAGATGATGACGATGATGATGATGATGATGATGATATGTGTGTGTGTGTGTGTGTGTATGTGTGTGTGTGTTCCTAAGACATTAACTGTGTGGTCATTTGTTCTTTCATGAAGAAAACTTACAATCTATTCACTGAGAAGAATTTTGCAACTACCATTTGAGATTATCCTGCTTTGTAGCATCACGGTACCCAATATAGAAAACAGCCTATACTTTCCCAAAACATGTAGGTAGTTCTCGTGGATGGTGCTATACCTATGCACATTTTTTTTACATTGGCACACACATTCTCACACACACAAATACTCATGGTACAGTGCATGTACATGTGGAGGTCAACTATAACTATTGCTCAGAAAAAGTACACTCCTTAAAAAATTTTATTCTCAGACTTTAGGAAACAGATTTCCTGAGAGTGGGGCTAATAATAGAAAATAAGCAGTGAATTTTTAATTTAAAATACATCCTCAACCAGACTTGACTTAATACAGCTCTACTTACAAAATTCATGGAACAAGAAAGGTTTAATGACACACAAAATAAGTTAGAAATTTCATGCTTTAAGGTATATATTAGGTCCATAGTATTTTGTGATATAAAAACTCTAAATTAATACAACTATAAAATACAAATAAATATGCTGATAGAATATAACCAATGATCACTCTTTTATTTTTTACACAGAAGAAATGAGAAAGTTGTAATTGGAGATATACATTATATGTAAAGCCTTTTATTTGCTACTGTATTTACTAATATATTAGCAAAGTTCTTTGGATTTTAAAAACAGAAATGCTCCAATTTTCTGGGGAAATACAGTTCAAGGTAGCAAAAAGATGAAGTAAACAAAACCATGGTTATTGCTTGGCTGATTTATTTTGTGTTGTGTGAGTATGTGTTTGTGTGTGGGTGTGTAGGCAGAGAACAGCCTCAGATTTTATTCTCCAGGTATTGTTTATCTTTTTTTTTTTGGTCAGGCTCTTAATTTGACCTGGAATTCACAATGTAAACTACAGGACTGCCCAGCAAGACTTAGGTATCCACCAACCTACATCTCCCCAAATTGAGCTGTCTCCCAAAACTTCTTTTGGTTTATTACAAGAGAAAAATATATTTTTCTAATTGAACAAGTTGTGTTAGAAATATTTAGTGAATGAAAATAAGAAGCATATACACTATGCATTTGGGTGTGAGGAAAGTGGTTCAGCAGTTGAATCCTTTCTATGCTTACAGGAGAGTTCAGTTCCCAGTACCCAAATATGGCAGCACACATCCTCCTATAACTTCAGCTCCAGTAGATTCAAAGCCCGCCCCTTTTTTTTTTCTTTTGGCCTTCACAGGCATCTGTACACAATTACATCAAACAAACACAAACACACACACAATATACAAATAAAATTTAAAAAAAATAAAATTTAAATTTCACATAGACAAATATATTGAAACCTGGACAAAAACATTATAATAGTAAAGAACTGAGTATTAATTATGGGCCATCTTCCATATATCAACCACTCCATAGAATAATCAATCCACAATAATTCTTTTTTAACACAATATTTTATTTATTGAGAACTTCATAGTTGTATAATGTATTTGATCATATTTATTCTTCACTCTATACTGCCTCCAATATCACCCAGATCAAACCCTTACCAATTGCATCTGTTATTTAATGGTGATATTGTTTTTTTTAATTTTATTGAAAATAAATTTTCTCATACAATATAACCTAATTATAGTTTCCTCTTCCTCTACTCCATCCAGTTGCTCCCCCTATTTCTCTCATTAGACAAGAACAAGTTTCTAAGGGATAACAACCAAATATGAGAAAATAAAAAGTAATATGATGAAGCAAAAACTGTCATACTGAAGTTAGACAGAGCAACCCAACAGAAGAAAAAGAATCCTAAGGACAGGCAAAATATTCAGAGACCCATTCATTCTCAGGAGTCCCATAAAACACTCAGACAACAGCTACTAAAACATATACAGAGAACTGGTGTGGATCTATGTAGGTCCTGGGCTTGTTGGTTTAGTCTCTGTGAGCTCAAATGAGCCTTGCTTAGTTGATTCAGAGGCCCATATAGTCCTGTTGTCCTCCATTCCTTCTGGCTCTTAAAATTGTTCCACCGACACTTCTGAAATATTCTAAGCTCTGAGGGAGGGATTTTATGGAACCTCCAGTTTGGACTCCCTCTTCACATAATGTCTAGCTGTGGGTCTCTGTGTCTGTTCCCATCTGCAGGTGGATGAAGACTCTGAAAATGAATGGATAAGACACAAACCATGTTTGTCTTCCTAGGTCTGAGTTGCCTTAGAATTTTCTTTTTTTCTAAGTCCATGCATTTGCCTGCAAATTTCATGCTGTCATTTTTTTAACAACTGAGTAATACTCCATTGTGTAAATGTACCACATTTTTAAATACATTATTCTGTTGAGGGACATCTAGGTAGTTTCCAGTTACTGGCTATTATGAACAAAGCTGCAATGAACATAGTTGAGTAAGTGTCATGGTAGGATGAAGCCTCCTTTGAGTATATGTCCAGGAGTGAAATAGCTGGGTTTTGAGGTAGATGGATTCCCAGTTATCTAATGAACTACCATATTGAGTTCCAAAGTGGATGTACAAGTTTGCACTTGCACCAGCAATGATGGAGTGTTCCCTTTGTTACACATCATCTCCAATATGACGAATCATTTGTGTTATTGATCTTAGCCATTCTGACAGGTATAAGATGGAGTATCAAAATAATTTTATTTGTATTTCCCTGATGGCTAAGAGTGTTGAAATTTCCATAAGCGTTTCTCAGCTAATTGAGAGTCTGCTATTGAGAATTCTCTGTTTATATCTGCACCCTTATTCCATGTTTATTCTTTTGTTATGTTAATATATTTTATTATTATTATTACTTACAATTTATTCAATTTACATCCTGGCTGTGGCCCTCTTCCTCATCCACATTGATTCTTTTTTTTTCTTACCTCTGTTTATTTATTTTACACTTTTTTCTTTATTATTTTTTATATTAATTACAGTTTATTTACTTTGTATCCCAGCTGTAGCCCCCTCCCTCATTCTTTCCCAATCCCACCCTCCCTCTCTCATCTCCTTCCTGCCCTTCTCTCAGTCCACTGACAGGGGAGGTCCTCCTCCCCTTCCATCTGATCCTAGAGTATCAGATCTCTTCAGGGCTGGTTACAATGTCCTCTTCTGTGGCCTAGCAAGGCTGCTCTTCCCTGGGGGTAGGGGGAGAGGTCAAAGAGCCAGCCATTGAGTTTATCTCTGAGACAGTCCTTGTTCCCCTAACTAGGGATCCCACTTGGATACTGAGCTGCAATGAGTTATATCTGGGCAGAGGTTCTAGGTTATATCCATTCATGGTCCTTGGTTGGGGAAACAGTCTCAGAAAAGACCCCTGGGCCCAGATATATTTGGTCCTTGTGGAGCTCCTATCCTCTCCAGGTCATGCTAACTCCCCCTTCTTTTGTATGATTCTCTGCACTCTGTCCAAGGTGTGGTTATGAGTTGCAGCATCTGTTTTGATACACTGCTGGGTAGAGTCTTTCACAGGCCCTCTGCAGTAGACTCCTGTCCTTTTTCCTGTTTTTTCCTTCTTCCAATGTCCATCCCATTTGTCTTTCTAAGTGAGGATTGATCATCTTACCCTGGGTCCTCTTTCTTGTTTATCTTCTTTATGTGTACAGATTTTGGTATGTTCAGTATCCAAGTGGGTTCCATTGTAATAGGAACAGGGTCTGTCTCTGACATGAACTGATTGGCCGCTCTTTAATTACCTCCCTTTGAGGGGGAAGCAGCATTACCAGGCCACAGAAGAACACAACGCAGCCACTCCTGATGAGACCTAATTGACTAGGATCAGAAGGAAGGAAAAGAGGACCTCCCCTATCAGTGGACTTGGGGAGGGACATGCATGCAGAGGGTAGAGGAAGGGAGGTATTGGGATGGGAGGAGGGAGAGAACCACAGGAGGGATACAAAGTGAATAAAGTGTAATTAATAAAGAATTCAAAAAAAAAAAACAAGGAAATTAAGAACTTTGCAGGCAAATGGTGGAACCTAGAAAAGATCATCCTGAGTGAGGTATTCCAGAAGCAGAAAGACACACATGGTATATACTCACGTATAAGTGAGTACTAGACCACGTTGATTCTTAAAGCAACATTTTTTTTTCAAACATCAGGCTGTATCTTGTGTTTTGTTTAATCAAAAATACAAGTTCACAGACCACAGAGTTCTCAAAAGCCATATTCTCCCCCTGCCCAATAGATCTTGTCCAATGTTATCATCATCCACTCCAAACTATATTTGTTGTATTTGATCTCCATGTCCCATTGGAATTAGTTTATCAGATACCTAGACCAAAGCACCTGCTTCAGTGTTCCTCAGGCTGCATCTATATCAACATCTAAACATTTCATATCTGCTAAGACAAGTGCAGGCTTCTTGGTATTCTTTGACTCTTACGGAACAAGCCATTTTCTCCTCCCTACTTTGCTCCTCATCTGATTCAATGATATCAGTGTCGTCAACTCTTACTGTTGTCCATACCTTCTCTTCCTGTGTTGTTTGCTACATTGGTATGGTTCAACTTCTTTGGCTCTTGGCAAATTGCTGTTTCTTTTCTTTTCAGTGTAATTGTGCCAGCACCAGCAGGCACTCTTCCAGAGAATGCTTCAAACACCTCCAGAGTTTCCCTCCATGGAACTCTTTTCCGTCGCAGAAACTTTAAGCACCTGGAGTTCAGCTGGATTTTTTGAATTTTTTTCAATATTTATGGCATAAATTTATTTATTAGAAATTTGGTTTGTCGAGGTTGTGGTTGCTGTTTGCCCTGCAGATTGAAGGTCTTGAGGTTGCAAGTGTTCTACTGTTATTGGTTATTTTAATGGTGTAAGATAGAAAAGGTTTCAAAATGTAACATGCAAGACAAGTGTTAACAGCAATGCTTGGTGACATATTTCTGTGTGTGTGAGAGAGCGAGAAAGATGTGTGTGTGTGTGTTGTGTAATTGTACATGTATATACATACATAATCAAAACATAGAAAGTATTTTTTGTAAATTTTGTGTTGTAAACCATTGTAAAAAATTAAAAGCTGAAGGAATTAAACTTCTCATTTGAATAGACTAGTTGAATGTGGCCTTTCCTTACTCAAGTTTTGACTCTGATCTTTTCCTTTGAGAAGTTTTACAATCCTCACTTCTCTGTCTGACAGTTCTCTCCTCCATACCACAAAAAAAAAAGAAAAGAAAAAAAAAACAAAACGTTGGAGTAGTGCCCTCTGAATTTTCACAGATATCTGAACTCCTTTTATAGTGTTGTGTTTTTGTATTCAGTGATAGGACGAGCATACATATGTATGTATATGCAAGTATGCTTGTGGTGACAACAGTGTGAACAATGGAACGAGAGAGCCCTGAAGTGCCTAGAAACTTTCCCACTGTGATTCAAATTAAGGTAATTAGAGAAGAAATAAACATCAGAGGTGCATAAGGTGACAGTAAATAAATTCAGTATCAGTGTTAGGGAGAAAATAACACAGACAGATATAATTACCAACTTATGATAATTTGGTAAGAATTGTTAAAAATTGTATTACCTTTTGTATGTGTGTGTCTGTGTGTGTCTGTGTTTGTGTGCATGTGACTTCAAATTCACAGACACAAAGCTCTTCCTACCATGCCTACCCCGTGGGTGGGTTTCATGTACGGAAGCTTCACCTGCTGAGCTGTCTTACCAGCCTTGAGTTAGGAGAGTTTGGACTTTACTGTGTGAATGAAAGCCACACTTTCAAGTCTCTTCCCTAATGAGCCTTCTTCTCCATAAATCCCTCTTTTCACGTTATTCCCATGATGCTCTTCCTTGCCATGGGCTTAGAAATGCAAAGTCAAGTGATCATGAATTGGAACCTCTCAAGCTGTGAGTGAAGTATACATTTCTTCTTCTAAGTTCTTTCTGTCAGAGGAACAAGAACGTTACCACAGCTTCCCAATACCCAAGAAATAAAAACATATGTGTATAAAATTTACACATTATTATAAGTTATGTCGTGTTAGATCTTTTTACACAGCTGTAACTAATTATACTCAAGATAGAATAAAATAAGTAAGGGATGGTGTTTAAAAGGAATATTGAGTGTATTTTTGACTTAATAATATGTTCTATGATTTTATTCAAACATAACCTCAAAGCACATCAAGGAGCAGAGCATATATGTTATGATAAAGGTGATGAGTTCCATATTAGATAGTGTCAAAACCTCATGAAAAACAAATATTTTAATAATAATTAATAATAACAAATAGAATATTTGTTTTATTTTAAACTTGAGCCACCAGTCAGATACTGAACATAAGAAGTTAATGGACTGGCATCTGCTCATAACTAAGTCCAGGCCACAATTTAGTTCTATGTAAAATTTTGGCTTAATGAGCAGCATAAGTCTATACTTAGTTTCAACTTTGCACAGAGTTAATTTTAAAAAATATGTATTCAGCAAAATTAAGTCCTGTGAAATTCCAGAGCTAGCTAAATTGTTACATATATACTTGGATCATAAAAACTTATAGAAAGAGGTCAGTGTTTCATAGTTTTTCAAATAAATTTTGTCTGTGTTAAAGTTGAAGTGAAAAAAAAAAGAGAAAAATTACAAATTCAAACTATCGTTTGTGTATTTAAATTCCAAACTTGCATGCAAAGATGTCTACTCCCAAGGAGATATACTTTAATTCACATGAAAATGCCTCTTGCTCTTTTCTAGGAATGATTTTAACTTTGAAATTGCATGTCAACAAAGAAATCTGTGATTCTGTTGTACCAGATAATTAATATCTCATTTTCTCTCCTCTTTAACTAAGCTTCATAAAATGCCCTGTAACCATACTTGAACAGGGTGATGACAATTTAATTAGATCAAGACATCAGCAAAGAAGAATAATGATAGAACTGAAGACAATTATAGATTACAGTTTGATCTCCTGCTACAAATGATGACCTGAGAAGTCAATAGCTGTTTACAGTCTCACATTCTCACTTTCCCACCAATAATGTGGTTGAAAAGAAAACAGGCCCCTGTTAGTATGTAGTACAGGACCGTTCAAAAAGAACTGAGCTTGAAATCAGAAGGCCCCTTTTCAAATATTGTTTTATCATTTACTGTCAACATGGCTATAAGGAAGTCATTGAAACTCCCTAGGGCTCGTATGCTTCTTGTTTGTGGAACAAAACTTATGCACTTTGTCACAGCAACTTATAGAGAAGTTGAATAACAATATTCCTCCAGGTTTTATGCTGAAATACTCTGAAGCATGTATAAGGAAAATGAGAAAGAAAGAAGAGAAGGATAACTGCATTATGTATAGGAAGGGGAAAAAAGTAAGATGCAGCATTGAAAAGCTTATCTGAAAACTCTTGATGATAAAGGTAAGATCATTCACAGAATAGGAGAGCCAATACATGATAAAGAACTCATGAAATTCTTTCCACTGTATTCCAAGAAGCTCCAACTACAAATAATCATAGACACAGGCCCATCCCTGGGTATATTTGTCAAAGAAATAGTTTTTCCACTTATTTGGATAGATAAATAAGACTCATTTTACAAATAGTGCAACCTAGAGCCTCTGCTCAGATGTAGCCCTTGGTAGCTCAGTATCCAAGTGGGTACCTTAATAAGGGGAACAGGGAGTGTTTCTGACATGAACTGGATGGCAGGCTCTTTGAGCTCCCCCCTCCTCGCCCCAGAGAGGAGCAGCCCTGCTAGGCCACAGAGGAGGACAATGCAGCCAGTCCTGAAGAGACCTGATAAGCTAGGGTCAGATGGAAGGGGAGGAGACACGAGGGTAGGAGGGTGGGATTGGGAGGGAGAGAGGGAGCAGGATACAGCAGGAATACAAAGTTAACGAACTGTAACTAATATTAAAAAAATTAAATTATATATAAAAACAAACAAACAAACAAAAAACAAATAGTGGAGGTTGCTAAGTCTTGGAAACAGTACTAACAGGATGTCTCTTATTCAATGAAATGTGTTCTCTTATAAAATGACATGAGTTTTTCTCAGAAACAGGGTGTCTGAAAAAATTCCTCAATTTTCCTTTAGGGACAGCTAATGTAAAAAAAAAAATATGTATATATAAAGGTATTGTAGTCCCACCATTAAGCAAGAGAAAGAAACAAGAATTACCAAATTGAGATCTATTAATATTCCTTCACACAGACTTTAAATACAAGTCCGTGCTGCAAAAATAAAAAATAAAAAAAAAATTAAAATTAAAATTAAAGAAAAAACAGTCTGGCAAAAGGCACTAAGGAAAACAACCATGGTTTCTGATGGTAGGTTAGACTTGACATTAGGCCAATGATAGATTTCAGTGTCAGACTGGCTGGAAATTTGGAAGATACTGGAAATGAAATGACTACAATAGCACAACAGATAGCTTCTTGTGACAGGTAGCTAAAGCTAATGAGCACCTTATCATCATCTTTAACATAGACAGCTCAGAATGGATTTTAAATCCTAGAGGACGTGAGCACAAGAAAAGAAAGCATAGAGTAAATCTGGGACACTGATGAGGGTTGCTTAGAAGGTCTAGGTGGAGTAGACCTTCCAAGCAATGCATTATAGATTTGTCAGATACTTCATGAGCAGTAACAGAACTATGTAACTCTAGGACATGCTAAGACCCATGTTCAAAATGTGCTCCTAGTGTCCGTCAAGATTAGATCAGGAGCTGAGCAAAGCTCATCTTCACATAAACACCAGGAGAGACCAGAACTGTGCACATAGCCGGGTATCTGCATTCAATAGAATCACTCCTTGCTCTAGTCAACAAATTGTTCTTAATTCATTCAACTACGTTGGAGGTTCAAAGAGAAGTAAAGGGTTACCATTCAAATTGTGTCCTAACATTTCCCAAGATCAGTCCACATTTTTATTATTAATTTTACTCACTTGTTAACATTCCAAATTTTATGAAGAAATATTTTTATCAAACTGGTATTTTTGATGAGAAATCTGTAGCATTTGTGGCAACATGGTCTTCTTTTAAAAATGAAGATGAGTTAAGTTAGACATCACTTTTATTTTTGTGTTTTGTGTTTCTTTAAATCAATTTTTTTTTTGAGACTGGGTCTTCTATCACAGCATCATCTGGAAGTTACTATGTAGTTAAGGATGACCTTAAAATTCTGATTCTCCTGCCTCCACTTTCTAAGTGCTAGAATTACAGGCATGTGCTACCATGCCCAGTTTCTGCCATGCTGAGGACTGAAATCAAAGCTTTACACATGTTAGAAGGAAAGCAGCCTACCAATGAAGATATATCAACCCCCTTACTACTTTCACGTTTACCTTAAAAATATTAAATTATACAAATAGAAGGCACTTGAGACTATCTTAAGGCATTTAAGCATTTCCACAGTTTGATTTGGCATTTGACTTACACAGTCTGATTCCTGGATAATTGTTGAAATTTTTAACAATCTTACTCTCTTCATTTTCTCATTGGCATTCTTTGATGTTACAAACCATGTCAGATTTTGCACTTTGGTCCAGACTACTTCTTGTCACACACAAGTGTTTGAATAAACATTCTTCAAGTAAAAAACTGGGGAAGGAAGAATTCACAGACAAAAATAACTCAGTACCAGAAAGCATCAAGTGGCATGTGTTTTCTGTATTACTAGAGAATGACAGACATGGAAAGCATTACAAATATCTATCTTTGGGAGGCAAGGGTTTGCCTTCCTCCAACATGGTAGACTGTAGATAACAGATAACACCGCTTCTAGATTTTTATTTTATTTTAAGGCATCTTTTTGATAGCCAGGAATGAAGTCAACTGTATTTTCATAATTATGTGTCTCTGTAAGAACTGTCTAAGATGCTCTTTATCTTGTGAGTTGTTGTACCTTACAATAAACGAATTATAATGAAGGAGCTCTGAGCTGCACCCTAGGAAAGTACATTTGAAAAATCACCAGTGATTCCCATGATATTCTGAGACCGCATTAGTTGAAATTTCTACCTATTGGTCTAGTCCTTTTATTGATATTTCTGCACATTTTAGTGTTGTTCAGTAGCATACTTTTCCATAATTTCTCAAAAATATATTCATTTTATGGCTCGTTTCTGATATATTATTTGTTTAACAGTCCTTAAACATTTATGTTTCCCCTTAGTAAAACAGAAAATCATATTTTAATTGGGCTAAGACCTTAGATGCAAACCTTCTAGAACTCATGGGGAAAAGTGTTTTTCTGTTTTATTTTTCTTTTTATTAGTTTAGAGCCACTGATTCCTAATTTATTTCTACATTTAATGGTTGAACCAATTTGATCATATATTCTCAAGGTATTCATAAAAACAGAAGGATTAAGCAAAGCAAAAGACAAGCAAATGCACCAATCTGCTAAAATTTAAAGTAACACTGTTCAAGCTCATGGTACACCTCCAATGTTGAAAAAACATATTTTATTGATAAGAACTAGACAAATAAAAACACTCTGCTCTCTTGTAGTCACCATTAGCACTTCCAAAGCAATTAAAAAATGGTCCATTAAAGACTCCGGGTGATTTGTAATGTGAGTTGGACATTGTGTCATTGGGGTCAGTCAAGATAGATTTTCATTCAATTACCTACACATCCTTCCTCCCCAAGGATACTTGAAGGAGTTATCAGTACCAAGTTCCTCAGTGATTTTTAACTTGAAGTTCATTAGCTCAATGGCAGATTGATGCATTGCACTTAAAACACACTCAAATGTCATCTTTTTAAAAAATCTACTAGCATAGCTTCACACTATGGAGTTAAATTCAGTCATTCAATTTAGCTTTTGGTTCTTTGGAGAAATTACATTCCTTTATCAAATTCAAGCTGCAAGGCTGCCAGAAAAAGTGTTAATCATGTCATTTTCTACTATTAATGTAAGCTTTGTTTTTATCCAGTTCTCTGCTCAACTTCTCTCTGCATTTATTCTTGTCTAGACAGAATTCCCCCACTGTATAATTATTTCCTAAGAGTAACATATGCATTAGAAGCATATTAAGCCATCGATAAATAAATATTTATTGAATAGTTACCATATGCCTAAAAGACCTATGTTCTTCACTCAAAGGACTTATCTTACTGCCAAAACATGATTTACACACATCAACTAATGTTAGAGAGTCATAGAATAAAATGCTCACTTCTGTGATTCAATTATAGTAGCTATCCCAATTCACAGTTTGACTTTCTAAGGCTTCAGTGATCTGCAGGCAAGCACTACCTTAAGATATTGATGGAAAAATCCCAAGAACAAACTGTTAACAGGTTTGAACTTGTCATTCTGACTAACTTGAAGAAAGGTCATGCCATTTTTTTTTAATCCAGATTTGTCCCATCTGAGATGCAACTCATTATTTGGTTCCATGTATCTATTTATGTCATGGCAGTTGAGAGAAAGACCACATTTCATGTAACTTTGTTTACAGTGCATTGTTATAATTGTGGGATTTTTTTTCATTCTTTTAAATTTCTTGCTGTGCTTAAACTTTCATCATAGTTATACACACAGGAGAACATGTTGTGCTCGCCCCTGGGCTTTGGGACTCTGCTCTGTTTCAGGCACTCATGGGCATCTTTGATAATACTCCCTAACAAGGAGGGAAGGCTAGTTTATCTGAGCAATGTTTGAACAGAAAATAGCAAAAGAAGACCATTACAAAAAGACAAAAAAAATGCCAGGATACAGAATGGATGCTCAGAATCAAGTCCAGTGTAATACAGCAAAGTGAATGGCCAGACTGCCTGGACTGGAAGCGGCATGTCAGGACATACAGGAGGTGACACAGGCTGCATAGGGCAGGAACGGCATTGATGAGACTGCCCTGTCATAAAGCAAACGAAAGATCAAAGGCTGCCTCTGGCTTTTTAAAGTTCCCTTCCTTAGAAAAAGGTAACATTTTAAAAACAGAACCACCTCCTTGTCTCTTAACTTGCTCATGTACAGACATTTCTACACCTAAACTTGACTCGTTTCCCACTGTTCCTTCCTTTGCGGGCTACAGAGAAGAATTTAAAATCTTCTGTGAGTGTTCAAAGCTGACATTCCACTCCTCTTTATAGGGCAGCAAGTGATACAGATGGATTCAACTCAGCATAATTAATCACTGACTGGACATGATTATCACATCCACACACGCAGAAGAACTCAGATTCTGTGTTGTGTTTTAATACGGAATACCTCCCTGCAAAAATTTCAAATCAAGAACAGTAACAAGTTTCAATCTTGACTTAACATGAATTTACCACGTAAGTGGAACAATACATTCTCAGGTTTATATGTGAATATGGTCATTAAATCCTTCTTTCTTAAGCAGAAAAATCTTTCTCTCTAGTCCTTCCAAATACTGCTAAAAAGGGAACTGCTTTACTGTTCTTTGCTTTTGTTCTTCTACTGTCTTCCTTTGCACCATGAAAGAGGTGGAGTTAAAGAGACCTTTGAGAGTGATGCACAGCCTGGTTTATCTAACCTTTGGATTTTTTGGTCTCTCAGTCACCCTTTTGTCACTTTTTGTCGCACTTTCTCTGTGCTCCTCTCATCATGTCTACCTGCTTGGTGGAAAAAGCATTGCTGCCACTTTATTTACTGCCTTCATTGCTACAGCTGCTGTTACATTATGAACTCAGTCTGCCAATAACCTCCCCGAAGCACATGCTCACTGCAGCTTTAATTGTGGATGCCAGTTATGAACTCTGCACACACTCAAGATTCCTCGTATTATCCCTTAGAGTTCTGCCTGGCATCTGCTGTGACTGCTGGTTTAGGGGTATGAGGAGGTTCAGCAATTCTCTCAACAAACTCTCTGCCCAGCGGGAAGTGCTATAATATTAGTTTATTTGGAGAAACTGGCAATTCCTCAGGAAATCAAAGAAAACCTGTGTGTGTGTGGGGGGGTGTCTGTGTGTGTGTGTTCATTCTTCCTTGTCTTCTCCCATTGATTACAGTCAAAAGTTATTTCACCTAGCAGCTATGAGAATGTCAAGACTTCTGCTTTTTTAAAAAAAAATTTAAGTCAGTCATCCTACGAAATGTGAACATAAAATTCAGCCTCACAAGTTTAAAAACTATCTAATTGCTAAAGTTGCTGAAAAGCACCTATAGGCTGATTAATATACTAAGTATTTTACATGATTTTTTCAATTAATTTTCAAACAAGTAATGATATATTATATATATATATATATATATTAATAGCTCCTAATTTAATTAATGAAATACAATTCAAAAAATTTCCCAGTACAGGAAATTCTGGGGTAAAAGCATTGCAGAGACTAGCAGTTGGCAATTTATTTTTGTTATACTGCTTTTCAGGCCACCAATGAAGAAAATAATCAGTTTAGAGTGAAATCAAAACCCCTGTCCAAGACCATTAGTTTTTAAAGGAATAAAGCATCGTGAGAGCTTAGGATGAGAAGGGGAAAAAAGACTTTACATTATACAGAAGTATCAATTAAAGAGAGCACAGTCAGTAGCCATTGCTGCACACAGAACCTTCCCTAGCTGGAGTTCCAATGCAGCAAACAGCCACTACTCACCTAACAGTTCTTGAGGAAAAGCAGTTGTCCTTTGCAGCTGTTGAACAGCATCCCAAATTAACAGGGACTGGTCATTTATAACATGTGGCTTCTATTAGCCCTCATATCACCATTCCACACCAAAGAATCCTATGCATGTGGAGAGGATCTGGATCCCCTGCTCAGATGTGGCCCATTGGCAGCTCAGTATCCATGTGGATCTCTGAGTGAGGGGAGCAGAGGCTGCCTCTATCATCAACTTAGTTGACTGCTCTCTGATTACTTGCCCCTGATGATGCAGCCTTGCCAGGCAAAGGAGGAAGCAGATCCAAGCAGTCCTGATGAGACTTAACAAACTCTGGGCAGATGGAAATAGAGAACTACACCTTTCATTGGACTATGGGAAGAGGATGAGGGGAAGAGGGAGGAAGGGTGGTACTGGGGGGAGGTGAGAGAGGAGGCTTCAACCAGGATATATAATGAATACATTGTGAAGAAAAAAATAAAAATTTCTCCACATCCCCTCCAGCATGTATTGTCACTTGAGTTTTTGATCTTAGCCATTCTGATGGGTATAAGGTGAAATCTCAGGGTCATTTAATTTGCATTTCCATGATGACTAAAGAAGTTGAGCATTTGAGTGTTTCTCTGCCATTTGATAGTCTTCTATTGAGAATTCTCTGTTTAGCTCTGAACCCCATTTTTTAATTCGATTACTTAATTGTTGCTTTTTATCTTTTTTATTCTTTATATATTCTGGATATTAGCCTTCTGTCAGATATAAGAGTGGTAAAGATCCTTTCCCAGTCTGTAGGCTGTTGTTTTGTTTTGATGATAGTGTCCTTTGCTTTACAGAAGGTTTTCAGTAACATGAGGTCCCATTTATTGATTGTTGTTATTAGAGCCTATGCTGTTGTCAAAGACTTTGAGAGGACAGGAGCTCCACAAGGAGAGCAACAGAGCCAAAAAAATCTGGGCACAGGGATCTGTTCTGAGATATATACTCCAACCAAGGATCACGCATGGACATAACCTAGAACCCCTGCTCAGATGTGGCCCATGGCATCTCAGTATCCAAGTGGAAATTCCCTAGTAAGGGGAACAGAGCCTGTCTCTGACATGAACTCAGTGGCTGGCTCTTTGATCACCTCCCCAGGAGGGAGGAGCAGCCTTACCAGGCCACAGAGAAAGATAGTGCATATTGAGACCTGATAGGCTAGGGTCAGAGGGAAGGGGAGGAGGACCTCCCCTAGCAGTGGACTTGGGGAGACCATGGGAGGAAATAAGGGAAGGATGAAGGGATTAGGAGGGGATGAGGGAGGGGGCTACAGCTGGGATACAAAGTGAATAAACTGTAATTAATGAAAATGAATAAATTTAAAAGAAAAAAGAAAAATAAATATAAGTTAAAAAGAAAATAACCTAAGCATGAATTTATAAGAACATTGCTTGTTTATTTTTATTAATTAATTTACTTATTCATTTTACATCCTTCTTCTTCTTCTCACAGTCTTATCTTCCTTATCTCCTTTCCCTTCCTCTATTACTCAGAAAAGGGCAGCCCTCCTACCCTCCCACCCCAGCTCATCAAGTCACATGAGGACTGAGTTTGTCCTTTTCTCCTCCAGCCTGGTAAGGCAACCCCATCAGGGAGAAGTGATTAAAAAACAACAGAGTCCATGTCAGAGACGGCCCCTGCTCCCCTTACTAACAGACCCATATGAAGCCAGATCTGCTCATCTGTTACATATATATATATATACATATATATATATGTATATATATATATATATATATATATATACACATACATATATATATAAGACCTAGTCCAATCCATGCATGGTCCTTGGTTGGTGCATCTGACTCCACAGAATCCTCTGGACCATGATTAGTTGGCTCTGTTGGTCTTCTTGTGGAGCTCTTGTCACCTCTAGGCCCTTTTTATCCTCCCCCCCACACTTTTTCACTAGACTCCCAATGCTTCAACCAATATTTAGCTGTGAGTCTCAGCATCTGCTCCTAAGCATTGCTGGATGGGATATCTCAGAGGACAATACTGATAGCATCCTATCTGCAAGTATAGCAGAGTATCTTTAATAGTGTTATTATGGGTTGTTTCTCTTCCATGGGGTGTGTCTTGGGTTTGGCAAGGCATTGGTTGGACATTCCCTCAATCACTGCTCTATCTGTTTTATCTTTGTCCCTGGAGGTCATCTGGGCAAGGTAAGATTTGAATGGAAGTTTTTGTGGGTAGCTGCTGTTTGCCTCCCTCCACTAGGTGCCTTAGTTGGAGGGTGTCCTCTTCAGTGTCCATGGACCCTGCTACAGGAGTATCAGCTAAACACTTATGCCTTCCCAGAGGCCTATTCTGACTTAGGTCTGCAGCTTGTCTCAGAGATGATCCCGCCACAGTTTCTCTTTTCTCTGCAGGCCTTCTGTCCTACCACCCCTAATCTCCCCAAGGCTGATCTCCACCCTTAATTGTCTCCGTGTTTCCTCTCTACCTCGCTCTTCAGCCACCACCACTGTCTATTCTGTGTCTCCTTCTGAGGGAGACTTAATCATTCCCCTGCCATTCTGTGCATGTTGCAACATTCTCCATTTTTTATGTGCTAATTTTGTGTTCTGCTACTTTGCTGAATATGTTAATCCGATATAGGAGTTGCAGTGGAATTTATAGGGTCACTTAAGTATACAATAATGTCATCTTCATATAAACATATGTTGACTTCATCCCTTCCTATTTGTATCTCCACGATCTCCTTCAGTTGTCTTATTGCTCTAACTAAGACTTCAAATACTATATTGACTAGGTATAGAGAGACTGGACAATCATGTCTTGTCCCTGGTTTTAGTAGAAATGTTTTGAGTTTCTACCCATTTAAGCCGTTGTTGGCTTTGGGCTTGCATGTAAACTGCCTTTATTATATTTAACTATGTGTCTTATATCCCTAATAATCTCAGGATTTTTATTATTAAGCAGTGTTAGATTTTGTCAAAGGCCTTTTGTCTATCTATTGAGATGGTTATGGTTTTTCTTTTATTTATGTAGTGGAATACATTTATTGTTTTTTTAATATATTGAACTATCCCTGCTTCTCTGGGGTGAAGCCTAATTGATTTTTGTAAAAATTTATTTATATTGATTACAGTTTATTTACTTTGTATCCCCCTGTACCTCCCTTCATCATCCCCTCCCAATTCCTCCCTCCATCCCCCAAATTCTCCCATGACCCTCCACAAGTCCACTGATAGGGAAGGACCTCCTCTCCTTCTATCTGACCCTAACGTATCCGGTTTCATCAGGACTGTCTTCATTGTCTTCTTCTGTGGCCTTGTAAGGCTGCTCCCCATTCAAAGAGCAGGCCACTGAGCTCATGTCAGAGACAGTCCCTGTACTGCTTACTAGGGAACCCACTTGGACACTGAGTTGCCATGGGCTACATTTGTGCAGGGGTTCTAGGTTATGTTCATGCATGGACCTTGGTTGGAGTATCAGTCTCAGAAAAGACCCATTTGCTTGGATTTTTTTGGTTCTGTTGCTCTCCTAGTGGACCTCCTGTCCACTCCATTCTTTCTATTTCCTCCTTCTTTCGTAAGATTCTCTGCACTCTGCTCAAAGTTTGGCTATGAGTCTCAGCATCTGCTTTGATACTCTGCTGGGTAGAGTCTTTCAGAGGCCCTCTGTGTTAGGCTCCTGTCCTTTTCCCTGTTATCTCCCTCTTCCAAAGTCAGTCCCTTTCGCTTTTCTGAGTGAGGATTTATTATCTTGCCCAGGGTCCTCCTTCTTGCTAAGCTTCTTTAGGTATGCAGATTTTTGTATGTTTATCCTATTTTATGTATAAAATCCACAAGAGTGAGTATATACCATGTGTGTCTTTCTGCTTCTGGGATACCTCACTCAGGATGTTCTTTTCTAGTTCCTACCATTTGCCTACAAATTTCATGATTTCCTTGTTTTCAATTCCTGAGTAATATTCCGTTGTGTAAATGTACCACAATTTCTGTATCCATACCTCTGTTGAGGGACTCTATGTTGTTTCCAGCTTCTGGCTATTATGAATAAAGCTACATGGTTGGGCAAATATCCTTGCTGTGTACTTCAGCATACTTTGGTATATCTGGATATTGAGGAAGCAGTATTCCTAATTGTCTGAGAAAGCACCAGATTGATTTCCAAACTGGTTGTACAAGTTTACATTCTCACCAGCAATGGAGGAGGGTTCCCCTTTCTCCACATCCTCTCCAGCATGTGTTGTTACTTGAGTTCTTGATTTTAGCCATTCTGATGGGTGTAAGGTAAAATCTCAGAATTGTTTTAATTTATTTCCTTGATGACTAAGATGTTGTGCATTTCTGTAAGTGTTTCTCTGCCATTAGTTTTTCCTCTATTGATAATTCTGTTTAGCTGTGTACCCCATTTTTTAATTGGACTACTTGATTTCCTGCTTTTTAGCTTCTTGAGTTCTTTATATATTCTGGATATTAGCCCTCTGCCAGATATAGGGTTGGTGAAGATCCTTTCCCAATCTGTAGGCTGTTGTTTTGTTCTGATGACAGTGTCCTTTGCTTTACAGAAGCTTTTCAGTTTCATGAGATCCCATTTATTGATTGTTGATCTTAGAGCCTGTGCTGTTGGTGTTCTGTTCAGGAAGTTGTCTCCTGTGCCAATGAGTTTCAGGCTCTTCCCCACTTTTTCTCCTAATAGGTTTAGTGTGTCTGGTTTCATGTTGAGGTCTTTGATCCACTTGGACGATAGTTTTGTGCAGGGTGCTAAATATGGATATATTTGCATTTTTCTATATGTATACATTCAGTTAGAACAGCACCATTTGTTGAAGATGCTCTTTTTTCCACTGTATGGTTTTGGCTTCTTTAAAATCAATTATTTGTAGATGTGTGTGTTTATTTCTGGGTCTTATATTCTAGTCCATTGATCCACTATTCTATTTCTATGCCAGTGCCATGCAGTCTTCATTACTACTGCTCTGTAGTACAGTTTGGATTCAGTTCGCAAGAATTGTGTAGTTTTGTATGTACATGTATAAAGAAAATTTGTCTATAATTCTCTTTCTTTATTGTGTCTCTAGGTAATCTGGGCATCATGGTAACTGTAGCCTCATGAAATGAATTAGCAATGCTCTTTCTGTCTATTTTGTGGAATTATTGGATGAATGTTGATATTAATTCTTCTTTGAAAGTCTGGTTGAATTCTGCCAAAAAACTATCAAGCCATGGGTTTTGTTCTTTTGTTTATTTTGCTCTGATTTGTTTTTGGTTTTGTTTGTTTGCTTGCTTGACTATTTTATTTATCCTGTACATACTAAAATTTACAGATCTGCAGAAGCTAAAGGACAAGGAAGATCCTACTGAAGATGCTTAATTCTCATTCAGAGGGAAAAACAAGATAGACACCAGAAGTGATAGAAGAGAGGAAATAGGACTGGAGCCTACAATCGATGTCCTCAGAAAGACTCTAACCAGCAGTAGATCAAAGCAGATACAGAGACCTGCAGCCAAACTTTGGACAGACCTCAGGGAGTCTTATGGAAGAAAAGGGATATAAAAGAACCCAGAAGGGATAGGAGCCACATAAGGACAGCAACAAAGCCAAAATAGCAGGGACCAGGAGGTATTGCAGAGATTGATGCATCAACCAAAGACCATACTTAGAGAGGACCTAGAATCCCTGCTCAGATGTAGCCCATAGACAGCTCAGTCTCCATGCGGGTTCCCTAGAAAGTCTCTGACATGAACTCGGTTGGCCATTCCTTGATCACTTCTCCATGGTGGGCAACCCAGCCAGCCACAGAGGAAGAGGCTCCAGACAGTTCTGATGGGACCTGATAGGATCAGAGAGTAGGGAAGGAGGACTTCACCTATCAGTGGAAAAATGAAGAGGGATGACGGAGAAAGAGGAAGGAAGGGTGGGACAAGGATGATATGGGAGAGGGAGCTACAACTGGGATACAAAGTGAATAAATTGTAAATAATAATAAAAGAAAACCAGGTAAGGTGGCACACACACATGCCCAGCCCTGAGGTATCCTGAATTCAAAGCCAGCCCACACTGTATAGTGGGACAACGTAAAAACAAAACAAGTAAACCAACAAACAACAACAACAAGAACGTTTCCAAGTCACATAGAAATGTGGAACTACCATCACATGACATTCCAGGGAAAGGAAAGCTATGATCAGAGGAGGAGGGAGGTAGAACAGTGGTTGCCAAGGAAGTGAGAGAAAGAGGAAAAGAAGGATACATTTGAATACAGAGAATTTTTTAGGACAAGGATACAGTTCTGTGTGATCCTGTCTCTCATAATGGTGACATGCCACTGCTTGTTTCCTAAAAGAAAAAAGAGAGAAAGAAGGTATGGAGTTGGATAGGTGGGAAGGTAGGGAGAATCTGGGAGGGTAGGAGGGAAGAGAAACCATAATCAGATTATATTGTATGAAAACAAAGTCACTAAAAATTCAGAATGTCTAACATACAAAAATCAAACTTGAATGGATACTATGCAATGTTTTCAATAACAGCATATTATTGAGTTGTCAGCAATACACTGGAGTCATGAAAGATAATAATAATAAGAAAAGGTGGTGAGAGACAAGAGGATGATTGAATGAACAGACTTCTATATTTTCTGTTCACTTTTGCATGAACATTCTGTTCGGAACCTAAGGTATACAACTTTCAAATGGGGGGGAGTGGCACCTAGAAGCAGGCAACATCCATTGAAATAGGACAAATTAGTCTGCCAGTGCTGAGTGAGAACCAGGCCTGACAGAGGACAAGATCCCAACATGAAGTGTGACTTTGCTCCCTACCTCCCATTCCCTTGTTTACGATACTTAGAGGGCCCAAGATCTGTCTTCTGAGAGATTGTTCTCTTGAATCCTTGCTGCTGCCTTTGCAATGGCGTGAGTGTATGCTCTTCATCTGGGCTGGTGGTTTCTACAAACCATTTCTTGTTTGTGGAGTTGGAGAGTGACAGGAATGTGCCACAGGCCAAAGAAGCATGAAAGGTCGAAGTACAGCTCATGGTCTCCTTAGCAGCTTGTTTCCCTCAAAGACTAAGTGAGGGCACACAGAACAGCATCTTGGATAGGGCCTTTTGAGTCTCCTGGTTTTATCTTAACTCCTCTGCACAATGTGTGAATACATGAATTGTACAGGAAGAAAAGAATACAGGGAGCACTCCTACATTGAAGCCAGGAAAAACAGCTGAGTAGGGAGATCTCACAGGTCATCAGGTTGATCTGAATCATCTCTGGAAAGCCCATGTGCTAAAGAGCTTAGCGGACAGTGGACTCTGGGGAGGAAGTTAAAATATAATGGTTTGTAATGCCCACGTTTCCAACACTTGCAAGAAAACGCCTGACAGAGAAACTTCAGTCTCTTAACCTCGATGCCACCTTGGGGCAGCAGCTTTTTTTGTGCCTTTCCTCCATGTTGTTTCTGCCCAGGCACAGAACTAAAAGCAATGAAGCCATCTGGCTTTGGGCTACAAACCCTAAATGGAAAAGCCAATATATACTTCCTCCTAACTGTTTTTTTTTTTTTCCCCAAATAGAATTTTATTACTATTTACTTTTTTTCTTACTTTTTTTTTCTTTTTGGAAGGATACATGCTTTAGTTCACACGTAAGGTCAGAGAACCACTGCCAGACTTAATTCCTCCGTTCTGCCATGTAGAGTCCCAAGACAAAACTTAGCCCACTGGGTGCGTCTCCCTGCTGAGCCATCTCACTGATTATTCCTCAAATATTTTGCTGTAGCAAAAACAAGTTAACTAATAAACCCAATTAGTTTAACAGAGAAATGCTATCGTGTCTTTGCCTTTGAAAGGCTTTTAAATCTTTATTTGTTCAAGTTCTAGAAGCAATTAATGCTTCCTACCCTGTGGGGCCCTTGCTCTCTAAAACCTCTCTCTATTCTTCAATCCTTGTGCCCAGACCTGCCAACTTCTGTAATTCCGTACTTGAAGTATGGAATATCACCTGCACACACAACCCCTCAGCTTGTTTCAATCGCTGTCACTAAACGGTATGAGCATGTGCTCTGCATGTCAAGTTACAGTTGCTTCTTAATAAATGGCAATGTGTTACTATGATATAACATATTTATCCAGCTTCTCAGCCTGTGACTTCAAGCATCAAATTAAGCGCTAGTAGCTAAAGGTAACGTAACTAAGACAAATACCAAAAATGTAATGGTTCAGTGTATGCCTTTCTTACACAAAATGATAGAGAGGGAGCTCTAGCCCAAGTCTAATATTTCTCCCTGTAGCATTCTAAGGTGAGTGCAATGGATCCTCTGTCATTTTCAAGTCAAGAGATTCACCTACCGTCATGTTAATTAAGCGAAGGAGAACTAGGTAAATCACTCTGGAGGCTGAGTGAAGCTGTCGGTTCTGCTCACACTTCCTCAGTGACCAGGCAGTACTCACCTTCAGAGAATGCTGACAATCGGAGACAGGACAACGTGTCATGAGTTAAGATGCCCAGTGTTAAGATGAGTTCAGTCTTGGGACTCTACATGGTAGAAGGAAAGAACTAACTCCTGCAGATGTCCACTGACCCTACACATGGCAAATGCATGTTAGGATACTAACATCATCAAAATCACATCATCAAAGTAGTCCCAGCCTACATTGCTAAACAGTGACTGACTTCACCCCATGATCACCCATGGTGATGCCAACCTAACTGTAATGCCAGAGTTGTCATTTGATCAGAAACCCTAAAAGACAGCTCCCTCCTTACTTGCCACTTTCTCATTTTCTATGTCAGAATCTTCTCCCGTTCAAGGTAATGAAGTAAGAACATTATTTCCTCCCAGAAACAGCATTCATGCTAAATCATAACAGAGTGCATTACTATAGCAATCTGAGTTAGTCCTGAGGGGACTCGGAATCTCTTTCATGTCACACTTCTACAAGGATCATACTTGCAGTTCTTCTGTGGGCATTGTCTAAGCAAAGTACCACTCTCAGGAGTACCACCACCAGAAGAGTGAAAGCCAGCTTACAGGTACTGAGCAGTTTCATCCAGATGGAGAACTGGACTGTTTATTTTAGAAAGCAGAAACAGCCCTAGAAACAACATTATCACTAATACTAAGCTACGTAATACAGATGAAGCATTATCTCAGAGTCCTCCTTGTTTAATCTTCACAGGCATTATTAACATTTTACTGAGGAGAAAATTGATGCTAGGAACAATTCACTAGCTCACATAGCCACGTCCCTCATTGGCAAACCACAGACGGAGCTTCCCAATTCAGAATGCTTCATTCACTTTAATCGTTAAATTTTCTTCTCCGGGAACAATGCGTAATTCACAGACAGTTCTTTCATGACTCGTGCACTGCTGATGCTCCATTCAGAAGTTTTTCCTGGAGTAAAGGGACGATTCAGCTCCAAAGGAATAGTCAAGTCAAGACAGAAATGGCCTTTGGATTTTATATGACAGTTTTTATGGCTTCTACCTACCGAAATCGCAGATCACAGTAGTAGATATCCTTGCAGGTGTGCGGTTACTCAGAAGCAGTCTTAGCCTTAGCCCATTAAACACTTGAGTCATCTGAAGCTCTGTTTCCACATTTACCATAAAAACTCTGGATCATGACTGACCTCACTCAAACACTGGAAGTCTTTATGGCTCTGTACCACATTTTCTTATAAAAAAAAATCTCACAAGTGGCTTAGATTACAATGTGATTTCTCATCCAAATTTCCAAGGGTGGAAAAGATTGGGCTAACTGCAGCATTCCAGGTGTTCTTGCTGTATATATAATTTTCAGTGATGTTGTGTTCTGAAACCTACCAAGATAGTTCAAAGCAGAAAACCAAAAGCCTTCTTGGTAGGTTTCTTGGTTTAAAGATACTAAGATTGTAATCAAGTATCAAAAGATGGAAAGAAAAAAGAACATTATCTGAGAGTTAAATTGTACAAAATTTAGTGTGAAATTTGATACAAGAACTGATAAGTGAAAATTAGATATTGTAAGTTGAAGATGTGGTGAAACCAAGAGAATCTATTTCATATTTTTGTAATTAAAAATGAAACCACTGGAGAAAAAGAAGAACATCGAATAAAAAATATTTGAATTTTTATGAAACCCCTTTTAAATTTATTTATTACTTATTACAATTTATTCACATTGAATCCTGGCTGTAGCCCCCTTCCTTGTCTCCTCCCAGCCTCACCCATGCTTCCTCCTCTCCTCCCATGCCCCTTTACTGATCGACTGATAGGGAGGACCTTCTCCCCTTCCATC
The DNA here is from genome assembly GCA_010120015.1 of Rhombomys opimus. Lineage (NCBI taxonomy): Eukaryota > Metazoa > Chordata > Mammalia > Rodentia > Muridae > Rhombomys > Rhombomys opimus. The sequence continues at coordinate 2,011,258 of REGO01000180.1, read as the reverse complement.
TGACCCTTTCCTATCAAATCTCATCAGGACTGGCTGCATCATCTTCCTCTGTGGCCTGTCAAGGTTGCACCCCCGAGGCAAGGGGGTGATCAAAGAGCCAGCCACTGAGTTTATGTCAGAGATAGCCCCTGCTTCTTTTACCTGGGTACCCCCTGGAAACTGAGCAGCCTATGGGCTTCCTCTGAACAGGGGTCCTCTCCGTGGATGGTCCTTAGTTGAAGTATCAGTCTCTGCAGGCTCTGATGGTCTCCTGTGGTTTATGAGAAATGGCATTTCTTCATCAAATCATTCCATTCAAGGCCTGTGATCTACACAGTAGAGGAGACAGATAGATTTAAAAAGCTGTTGGATGGTGCCTCCCAGACACAATAACACTAACTGATGGATTTATGAACTTAAAGAGACAATGTCAGCATTCATATGGACTGCTCACCTCCTTCAAGCCAGACAAATCCTAACACTGATAAGGAGAAGTGTGCAAAGTCCCACCCCTAAACAAGAAGCTGCTTGCATTTGATACTTGTTGGGAAAAAGCAAATGAGTTTTCTCTCTCAGAATGTCACTGGGTATATCAACAACACTCAAGCAGGTCTTAGGCCAGGAACAGTTGGTCAAAAAAGAATAGATTTTATGGCTTTTTGTTTTGTTGTTTTGGATTGCTTAGTTTTTTTTTTTTTTTTTTTTTTTTTTTTTTTTTTTTCTGTTTTTTTTTTTTTTTTTTTTTTTTTTTTTTTTGATTTTTTTTTTTTTTTTTTGTTTTGTTTTTTTATAGAATAAAGCTGGGTCAGTAGGGAGGATCAGAGAGGAGGTGAGTTACAAAACACGATCAAAATATATTATAAGAAAAATTTTCTCGATTTTTAAAAATTTATCTACTAAGTACAATGAACAAATTTAAATAAATAGGCATAGGTGGAAACACTGAAGAAGCAAAAACAAAAAGACATAATAGTTTATGCTTGAGAAAAAAATGAAAAAGGGTGTGCCGCCAACACTGATTAAAAAAAATCAAGTGGAAAAAATGCCTTTTGTCTGGGGATAAAAATGTGCCTTCTTGTATTGAGGTATTAAAGTAATTCATGTTGACAGTCTGTTATACACCTCCATGAGCCCAGTGTTATATGAAGAGAAAAAGCAAAAGAGAAATGATTCCAATCTTTATGAAGCTCAAAATAGCATTCAATACTAAAGATGAATACACATAAAATAGCTGTATAACAAAAGATTATCTTTTTTAAAGAGTAAGGTAAAATTGCAAGTTCACTAGAAAAGAGAGCTGGTAAGGCAAACCAGAGGTAAGAGAATATTTCCAGGGGAAAAACATTGGCTATGAATACATCATGAGAGAAATCTGGCACAAATATAAAAGAACAGAGTGAGAGTGATGCCATGTTGTCACTACAAAGAGGCTCTAGAAACATTATAGCCAGCCCACTTCAAACCCAACATTCTATATTCTCTCCAAACTTACTTCAAACTGAAAAGCACATTAAGAGTTTGATTTTGTGAACATAGTTGAGCAAATGTTCTTTCTATATGATTGAGCATCATTCAGATATATCTGTAGGAGTGGTATAGAAGGATCTTGACGTAGCAGTAGTTCTAATTTTCTGAAAAAGCACCAAATTAATTTCCAAAGTGGTTGTACAAGTTCCCACCAGCAATGCAGGAGCATTCCCCTTTCTCCACAACCTCTCCAGCATTCGTGATCCGTTGAGTTTTTTATCTTAGTGTTCTGATGGGTGTAAGGTGGAATCTCAGGGTTGTTTTGATTTGCATTTCCCAGATGACTAAGGATGTTGAGCATTTCTTTAAGTGTTTCTCTGCCATTAGATATTCCTCTACTGAGAATTTTCTGTTTAACTCTGTAACTCATTTTTTAATTGAATTACTTGGTTTGTAGGTGTTTAACTTCTTGACTTCTTTATATATTCTGGATATTAGCCTTCCGTCAACAGAAGGTTGGTGAAGATCTTTTCCCAGTCTGTAGGCTGTTGTTTTACTCTGTAGACAGTGTCCTTTGCTTTACAGAAGCTTTTCAGTTTCATGAGATCCCATTTATTGATTGTTGATCTTAGAGCCTGTGCTGTTGGTATTCTGTTCAAGAAGTTGTCTCCAGTGCCAATGAGTTCCAGGTTCTTCCCCACTTTTTCTTCTAATAGATTTAGTGTGTCTGGTTTTATGTTGAGGTCTTTGATCCACTTGTGCTTTAGTTTTGTGCAGGGTGATAAGCATGGCTCTATTTGCATTTTTTTCTACATGTAGACATCCAGTTAGACCAGCACCATTAGTTGAAGATGCTATCTTTTTTCCATTGCATGGTTTTGGCTTCTTTGTTAAAAATCAAGTATCCGTAGGTGTGTGGGTTTATTTCTGGGTGTTCTATTTGATTCCATTGATCCACCAGTCTGTTTGTATACCAGTACCATGGCATTTTTGTAGTGTTTCTCTATAGCTTGAGATCAGGGCAACTATATTCATAGCAGCTTTATTCATAATAGCCAGAAACTGGAAACAACACATATGTCTATCAGCCAAGGAATGGATACAGAAATTGTGGTACATTTACACAATGAATACTACTCAGCAATTAAAAACAAGGAAATCATGAAATTTGCAGGTAAATGAATGGAGCTAGAAAACACTATCCTGATTAAGGTAAACCAGAAGCAGAAAGACACATATGGTATATACTCACTTATAAGAGGATATTATCCATAATATAAGATAAACATACTAAAATATATGGTCTTAAAGGAGTTAAACAATAAAGAGTACCCTAGCGAAGAGACTGAAACTTCACTCAGAAGGGCAAACAGGATAGACATTGGAAGCATGAGAAAAGAGGGAACATGACATGAACCTTCCACAGAGGGCCTGGGAAAGACTCTACCCATCAGGGTATCTAAGGAGATGCTGAGACTCGTCACCAAACTTTGGGCAGAGTGCAGGGAATCTTATGGAAGAAGCGGGAGATAGAAAGACCTGGAGGGAACAGGAGCTTTACAAGGAGAGCAACAGAACCAAAAGGTCTGGGCCCAGGGGGGTTTCAGAGACTGATGAATTAACCAAGGGTCATGCATGGAAGGGACCTAGATGCCCTGCTCAGATGTTGCCCCTGGCAGCTCAGTCTCCATGGAGGTTCCCTGAAGTAAGGGGAACAGGGGCTCTCTCTGACATGGACTCAGTGGCTGGCTTTTTAATCACCTCCCCCTAACAAGATGGCCTAAATGGGCCACAGAGAAAAAAGATGCAGACAGTCCTGATGAGAATTGATAGGCTATGGTCAGATAGCAGGAGAGAACACCCCCTATCAATGGACTAGAGAAGTGACATGGTGCAGGGGTTGGGGGGAGGAATGGAAGAATATGAGGGAGGGGCCTACAGCAGGGATACAAAATGAATAAATTGTTATATAATAATAATAATAATAATAAAAATAATAATGAAAAAAATTTAAAAAGAATACATCATCAATCCTCATTTAGAAAGACAAATGGGATGTGCATTGAAGGTATGACAGGAATCTACAATCTACAGATGCAAAAGGCATCTGAAAGACTCTACCTAGCAGTGTTTCAAAGCAGACAGTAAGACTCATAACCAAACCCTCGGCAGAATGCAGGGAATCATATGAAAAAAGGGGAGTTAGTATGATATGGAAAGGATAGGAGCTCTACAAAGACCAAATATATCTGGGCACAGGGTTTTTTCTGAGACTGACACTCAACTAAGGACCATCTATGGATATAACCTAGAACTTCTGCTGGGATGTGGCCTGTGGTAGCTCAGTAACCAAGTAGTTTTCCAAAGTAAGGGGAACAAGGACTATTTCTAACAGGATCTCAAGGTCAGGCTCCTTGACTCCCGCCCCCCCACAGGGGAGGAGCAGTCCTGTTAGGCCACAGAGGAGAACTCTACAGCCACCCCTGGAGATACCTGATAAAACAGGGTCAAATGAAAGGGGAGGAGGTCCTCCCCTATCAGTGGACTTGGAAAGGGGCAAGAAGGAGACCAAGGAGGAAGTGTGGGGTTGGGGAGGGAATGAGGGAGTGGGATACAGCTGGGACACAGAGTTAACAAAATGTAACTAAAAAGAAAAATAAAATTAAAAAAAAATAAAAATAAAAAATAAAAAAATACATCAGAAAAAGAAAGTTTTATTTTAGTCATGAGATGGTCTGTCAGGCTCTGAGTTGCTCTCAGTGGTAAGTTTAGGGATGGCTATTACATTTACTCTCTCTCACTTTCAGACACACATACACACATACTGAAGCATACAGTCATGGTTGTTAGACCATTAGAAAACAGGATTTAAAAAAAATAAACCTATAGAAAGAGAAGGGACACTGGGTTTCTCCTGGTACATTTTTAATGTCTCTCATAATAAGCTGCAGAATCATTAAACATTTATCACCAGATTCCAACATATAGTAATGAAAAATTATCTGTTTAAACTTTATATTCATATGTCACATTTTTGTAGAGAATATAACTATCAGAGAGTACCTCATCTGAAATCCCACAGGTAACAAATCTACGTTTTCATTCCATGAATAACAGGGCCAGGCATTGTACTAGATATTACAAACGTGGAGAAAATGACAGCGAAGTTGAAAGAAGAAGGTAGGAAGGTAAAATGGGAAGATGTAGAGGAAAAATATTCATGCTTTCATGATTCTTTGAAGGGAATCTACTGAAGCAATTTATTCCTTAAAACTGACAGTCTCTGGGACACAACACTCAGTTTCTGCTTTTGTTGAAGATAGATGCAGACTTGAGAGAAAAGCTGGTAAATTACTTGCAATCATTCCTTCCACATCCCACTTCTATTTAGCCTTTCTTGTTATCTTTAATTCATGTTATGCTGTACACTTATGTACATTTGTTTACACATATACATATGTCATTGGCTAGATTCCATATATGTGTTCTCTCTCAAATGTGGAATCTGGCAATAAATGTTTAGTGATTCTGCAGCTCATTTTGAGATACAATAAAAATGTATCAGAGGACCCCCCTTGTCCCTTCTCTTTCTACAGGTATTTTTAAACTGATTTCCGAGAATATACACCTTTATTTATAATTCCAAATATTTTTCTAGTTCTAATTCTGCCATAATTTTTTTCTTTATCTTTTTTTGGTTTTGGTGCTGGATACATGAATACAATATATTTGATACTGGAAGTAGAAAATCAACATTTGAATGCCAAAGTATATGTCCATTAAGTTGTGTACTCATTAGGTCTGGTTACTCTGATGTGCAATGCTTTCATTTATTTGTAAGATTTTTTTATAATAAAGTATTTTTACATAACTACGTGTCCCTAATAATAAAATACTGAGATCTAATTTTTAGTAATCTGATTCATATATATATATATATATATATATATATATATATAAATTTAAGTAATGAGAATGTCCAAGTTTACAATTTATGGAATTTGTTGACTAAAGTCAAGTTCTAATGCATGACAAAAATCTGGCCAAATTCTGAACCAAACTCAATTATTTTAATTGATAAGGTTTTATACCCTTCTGAAGAATGCATTTCCTACAACTTCCTTTGTTATATTCATCTGTCTCCAGCATGAAGGCTCAATCTATTTCTCTGAGATACCCTGGAAAAATTATTATAAGCACCCTGTTAAGCACATCATACTATCAGCAGGCTCTGCTCAAGATTTGAGAGAGACGGCGGACAAGGGGTACAGGGCTCTCCAAACCCTGGCAGATAGCATTTTGTCCTACTACCCAGAGCACTACCAACAAACAATGGCTGAGTGGAAAGCAGGCAAAGTCAGCTCTAATCCGAAACAGAATGTTGAGAATCCTTCCATTGTCCATGGAATGTTCAGAAATGGAATGTTCAGAAATGTGTTACCAAGTCTAGACATCTGGAACTTCAGAACAGTTACAGAACATATGTGCCATTTAGTGCCTTTCCCCCTCCTTACCTCTTTACTTTTTCATGGTTCATTAAAATGGCTTCTCTGCAAACACAATCATTCAAGTGTATGTCTCAGGGCCATATGCTTACAGATTTTGTCCTTTTCCCTCTTCAGTTTGCTGCAGTTGTTGAAGAAGCAAACATACAGCAAAGACTGGAGAGAAACAGAGGCTATATGACTTTGCAGTAACCCACTGAACATCTTTTCTTCTCCCTGTCTCTCCTGTGCCTTCTCCAAAGGCAACAATTAAATGTTTCATTCTTAATTTCAAGAATAATTTCATTTATTCCCTACATACACTATTCTATTTCACCAATAACATTATTTGTATTTTTATAAAAACAAATATTGTTTTTTTTTTTCCTTAGAGTGCTTTGGATAGCCATTGTTATCCAAAGAAAGAAAGAAAGAAAGAAGAAGAAGAAGGAAGGAAGGAAGGAAAAAAGAAAGAAAGAAAGAAAGAAAGAAAGAAAGAAAGAAAGAAAGAAAGAAAGAAAGAAAGAAAGAAATCTTACTTGAATATTGGCCACAAAGTAGAAAATAAATTAGCTCAGCCTTTTACTAGACAGAAATGAAACAAAAATTATTGCATGGTTCCTATTACTGAATAAACTATCACTTCTGTGGAGAAAAATAAAAGGGGGTTTATAAGAACCTGAAAAATGCTGGCCTGAGCTCACTGAATGAAGTCAGATGGTATAAGCTTAATTCACCCATTCCTCTCTATTCAACAATTGTGACTGGACCTTGAGATTCCTCTTATTGGGGTGAAAATAGCAGTTTTCTCATTTTCAATAGCTTGCTAGAAATGTTAAATTGCAGAGATTACTGAAAGGGAACAAATTCCTGTGAGGGAAAAAAAAAAAAAAAAAGGTAGAAAGGACCTCTTCATCCTACAACGTCCCTGGAATTACCAGCCCCTACTCTTCCTTTCTGGGGAGAGAGAACAAAAGTGGTTAAACACGTGCTGGCTGAAGGATCTCTGCACTGATGTCTGGAAAGAGACCATGTCTATCACAGCTGAAAGAGGAGGGAGCAGGCTGTATACTAGGCAAATGCAGGGAGTTGCTTTCAAAAATAAGAACAGCACACCAGTGTCAAGATAATTAGAAAAGAAAACGATTTAAAGCGAAATTTGTTTCCTGGCTCTGAAAAGACCTAATAACTATTTGACAAGTAATAATTATCTAACTATATCTGAGAATCTGAAATACATGTTGGGCATTAAGAATTTAATATCAAAGCACATATGTGGTTTACTTGTCATTTCCATAAAGATAACCAAGTCTCAGTGAAGAAAACGTTGAAAAAATTATTCTTGTTGTCTGTGGATGGATATAGTCAACTTAACATAAAGCAGAAACTGCATAAAAATAGCCCATAGATTTTCAGTACATTCTTCCACTAACTCAAGTTTGATTCACACTCTCAGACAGACAGCATAAATTTTAATTTATTTTATTTAATATGTATAGATGTTTTGCCTGCATGTTTGTATGAACACCACATGTTTACCTGGTACCCACAGAAATCGGAAGAACTTTTAAGGACCTCTGGACTTGGAGTTTCAGATGATTGTGAGCTGCCCTGTGTGTGCTGGGAATCAAATCAGGCTCTTAGAGAGAGGGGTGAGTGTTCATAAGCCCAGAAAAAAAAAATTTAAAGCTTTTTCAATTTTTCTTGGAGAGGGCCTTCTCAAGTCTTTCCAGTGGAAAATAAAGGAATGCCATTGTTTGATGAGCATCTCAAGCTCATACCTTAATCTTATGGCACAGATGCTGTTTCAATATGGCCAATAACCTCTTGTGGAAGGCAAAATATGTACATCTCTCTCTTTCTCTTTCTCATATAAAGTCCATCCCCAAGCATTGTCCATTTTAGATGCGTATGAGCATATTTACCTTTCTCCACATCGACCCATATCACCTGATACACATTTCCTTCCTACCAGAAAGACAATCGTCTTATGTGAATCCTTCATCCACACACATACCCTTGCATTTAAGAGGTTCTTCCACACACCTTCAGAGAAGACCCTGTAAAATAGCCACCTGAGTCTGGACAAGATTAACACAGAAGGACTGCTTATTCCTCCATAAGGCTTTGCACCCTGAGGAACGCATTCTGTCTTGAAGCACAACTCCAAGTGCACTGAGGGTAACTCTCAAATGAAGAATGCTCCATGTCAACTCTAGGTTGGTTTAAAAAGTGCTCACTATCAAATATGCATTTTAATTATGAATGAATTTCTCATAGTTAGGGGATGCAGAAAATATTCAAGTTGTAAGAGTTCCATATTGGATGATAATTCTGGAATTAACTGTGTACCAGCTTTTTAACTAAGATAGATTTAAATAACACTGGGAAAATACACCTTTTAAAATAAAAAGTGAATTAATAAGAGCTTTAAAGATCATATTCAAACAAAAAGTACACCATTTCAGAATTCTACTCTTCCTGATATGTAAAACCATTACGCATGGTGAATAATTCATTATGATAACATGCTACTAGTGGTAATCAGGAAAAAATATTGTATGTAAGACACATTTTTAACATCTTTAAGCAGCCATTTTCTTAATTAAGGAGAAATATCTCTATGTTTTATTTCTAATAACAGTATAAATATTATAGATAGATAGATAGATAGATAGATAGATAGATAGATAGATAGATAGATAGAACCAGAGTCCTCTTGTCCTCATAGTGTCATGGCCTGAAACTGCTAATAGAGTTACTAAAAACAAAACAGAGAGAAAAACGGAACCTGAATGATCCTGACAGAAAATAAAATGTCTTTTGGCTTTTAAATTTGTACATTAAGGCATACAATCATATGAAATATTGAAAGAATTAAAGTCATCGGGTGAGAAAAAGACTTCTGCTTAGAAATGATACTACCGAATGTAACATAAAATAACAGCTTCAAGGTTGTTAGGTCATTTTTGTGTATCCTCCGAAGAGTTGTTTTATTGTGAATCTCTCACAAAGAAATATAGGTGTTTTATTCCCAATATATCAATCCTAAAGTAGGAAAAGAACAGAGTGGGAGGAAAAGTCATACTGTTCTGTAGTTCCCCTCTCAGTAACACACAATTACACCTGAGCTGTGGCTTCTCTTAACAACAGAGAAATCTGGCAAAAAGACTTCTGTGCTATTTTAATCTGAAAGCATGATGTATGGTAGATTCTTTCAGCAATATTGAATTAGACGGAGAAAATATTGACTGGAGGATAGAATAATTGGTGTCCTCACAAAACTTCAAGTAATATATATGTCTGTGTTTGTTGGTATTCATTGTCAATGAAAGCAATTATAGCACACATTTCTAAATACTATGGATAAATTTTAAACAAGAAATAAAGGGAAAGATTTATTAAGAAGTAGGACTTAACAATACAAACTCCATATATACATAATATAAATTTTGTACATAATGACTCAATTCATTATGACTTTCTCCACTCTTGGTTATCCTAAATACCTGTATATAAGTCAAGGGGTGAATTTGACTACAGGAAAGAGAAAAGATATAGTATACCCTAACAAAAGAGATTTACTCAGGAAGCATTTTTTCTAGTGCTATTATGAAACTGTTAATCACCAAGGTTTGTCCGTTCCGTTCTTGTACGCGTGTTTGTGCGTCACATGATACTCAACAAATATATAACAATATATTATTTGTTGGTTAGAAATTAAGTACAAATCTAAAATGAGCATTTATTCTTCTCTGGTAGCCTGAAAGACAGCTGCTTAGCATTTCCAGTTTTCATAGTTTTGTATAGCATGATCCCTACTGTACTGACACTGAGGATAATGAATAGAACCTCCAAGCATATGTGATCAGAGATTGGTGATTGGTTTTTTGTTGTTGTTGTTCATTTGTGTCTAAGATTTCTTTAGCATTAGACATGGATCAACTGGAGAATCCTGTCAGCATTCCACGAGGATAGCAATCCACCTGAATGAGCATCTTGGAATTGGAATATTGAGCCACATATTATCCTAGCACTCAGGAAGTTGGAGAAGGGGGATCATGAGCTTGAGGACAGCCAGGGCACTTTCAAAACTAAATTTATTTCTATACCTTTGGAAACTACAATTCTATTTGACACATAGACTGTAAAATTTTGAGAGACTTCTTGCCAGGACCTCAAGATTTTTTACCCTAAGAACTCTGTGTTACGATAAATGTACATTATTTAATTACTTAATTAAAATAATTGTTTATACAGCAATAGATAACTAGCAAACATAACCAGAAACATTCATTTTTATTTTTTTAAAGTAGCATGCGGCGATCCCCCCACCAAACACTCTTATATGCACAATACGCATGCATATTCACACACAATTATAACAGAGTGTACAAGTGAAAAGTGTATTCTCAAAAGTATGTTTGTAGCCCAAATGCACTCCTTTAGATAATATATACTGTATCTAAATAAATTTCTCATTAGTGTTGTGAATAGATACAAAGTTACATCTGCCAAGAGTGATGTGCTGGAAACTTGGTTACCAGTGTTACTATATGTAAAAATGGTAGAAACATTAAAAGGTCACGCTGGTCAGAAGTAGTTAGGTCATTAACATCAAGCTTCACAATCACAAGCTCATGGATTTTGTGGGACTCTGAATTCATTCTTTTGGGAAGGTTGTCATAAAAAAATGGAGCACTGGTGCTCTCTTACTCTGCCTCCTTTCCTTTGTTCTCCCCCTTTTGCAGGTGTCACACTGTGATGTAATCCACAAGGAGGCTATTACATAAATCCAATTAATGCTGGCATCAGGTCCTCGAACCTCCAGAATGTTGATCTCAAACAAACAAACAACAACAAAAAACTTCTTTCTATAATGCTCCATCCCAAGGATTTCATTACAAGAAATAAATTAACACAGTTACTTTCAAATTTAAAGCGTGCCATAATTTCAATGCATTCTGAAAGTATTTCACCAAAAAAAAATGGGAATCAATTTTACTTTAAAAAAAATAATTGTATAAACAATTCTGTTAAATTCTATTATAATAATATACATTGTATAGAATATAATGATAGAATAGAATATCCTAACTCTAATAAGATCTAAGCTATTACTTAGGACAGTAAGTTTGAATTCCATTATATGGCATACCATTAAAAATAAGCCACTCAAACATTTGGTGTTTTCATGATGAAAAGTTTACGCTATCAACAGAAATGTTCTCGTTTCAACGCATACAAAATTAGTCTTGGGAACTATAAAAAAAAGAAAGAAAGAAAAGTGTACCCCAAAACAAATCATAAAGTAAGTTTGCTATCAATGAACAATGACAATTCTGTGGACTGAGGCCTTTGCCGTAACATATAAACAAACCTATAAAGGTTGATTGTTATACTACTTCAGCCGACTTGTCTGCTTTCCACAAAGGCTTTTAATAGTGATGCCTTAAAGTCATTCATTACAGTTACACAACAAGGAGACACTTTTCCTTTGCTAATTTAGCGTGTGTGTGTGTGTGTGTGTGTGTGTGTGTGTGTGTATGTGTGTGTGTTTGCTTTTTTGGTGTATTGTTGTTTTTGTAAGTAGGGGCACTACAGCTTGGAAAGCCATGCAAGGGTTGTTTGTTTCATACAGATAAGCCATCTTGCTGTGAGCAAAGGGAAGCTCCCATCTCAAGCTCCTGCAGAAATGCACTGATTGGCACTCTGCTGACTTGTTGAGCTTAAGCACAGCCAGCAGAAGCCTGATTGCAATTATTCTTTTTCCTGCTCTTTTTTGTATGTATCAGGTGCATCAGGGCTCTCAGGGATGTGCTGTTTAATATCAAGACCCAATAGCAGTGGAGAGTTCTCCTTGCTCACTCTCTAGTAGGCAAAGAAACACACTTAACATGGCTAAGTTGTTTCCAAGCCAACTCAAACATAGCAGGACTCAGGATCGGAGCCCAGCCAAATATTCTTAGTGGGTGGTCAATGCACATTTGTCTGTTTTAATTGAATGATCACAGAGAGCGCTAAACCCAACCGGAGCTTTAACATTTTTCCATTGTAAGTGCCAGCTTTTTACACCAAGACTTGCTGGTAGATTCAACTCTTAAAAGCTCACTACCAGAATATTTCTGGAAAGTTTCTGTGGTGATATCTAAGATTACACTATGTGACCAATTGAAGTTCCCTATCACAGTTTTCTACTCCCAACTGGGAGACTTAATGAACTCTCTAGTATCCTTTGGATTAATTTGTTCTCTTCTCATTTATCCAGAGTTACTTTTTTTTTCCCACACAGAATCATGTTTAATACAAAGGTCGTTTAAAGAACAGATTCTATTTGACCCTAGCTTATCGGATCTCATAAAGGCTGGCTATATCATCTTCCTCTGTCACCTGTCAAGGCTGCACTGCCCCCCCCCGGGGGGAAGGTGATCAAAGAGCCAGCCACTACTCCTACCAGAGAGTACCCCCACTCCTTTTACTAGGAAACCCAATTGGAGGCTGAGTCTATGGGCTACATCTGAGCAGGGGTTTTAGGTCCTCTCCTATTAGTGGACTAGGGGAGAGGCATAGAGGGAGAAGAGGGAGGAAGGTTGGGATTGGGAGTAGATGAGGGAAGGGGACACAGCAGGGATACAAAGTGAATAAATTATAATAAATAATAATAATTAATAAAAAGAAGGAAAAAACAGATTCTAGGGATTGATATTTTTAAGTCATTTAATAGAGAAACAAAATGTATTAAACCTGTATATAGATAGTAAACACATCCTAAAATTAAATTGTACCTTGTCAAATGATGTTTATAAATTAGACCACAAGACCAGAAAAATATGAAGAATGGAATTTACAAATGAATAAAAAGTTCTTTTGGATTGACAATGTATAGATTCCTGGCAAAACAGCTAAGAAATTTTCACAGTGAAAGCCATAACACACACAACCATTTTGGAGCCATTGATCTAGAGCAGTTGGCAGAAAGGACCTCCCTAGCCATTCTTCATAAGCTGATATTTTCTTTTACTATTTACTATTTTACTAATATTTACAATAATTACTATTGTATTCATCTCCTTTCATTCAGACAAAAAAAAAAATGCTGTAATGAACTCAGTGGCTAGCTCATTGATCATCTCCCCATGAGGGAGGGAGGGGCAGCCCTACCAGACCACAGAGGAAGACAATGCAGACAGTCCTGATAAGATCTGATAGGCTAAGGTCAGATGGAAGGAAAGGAGGACCTCCCATATCAATGGACTAGGGGAAGGGCATGGGAGGAGAAGAGGGAGGGAGGGAAGGGTTGAGAGGGGATGGGGATGAGAGAAGGGGTTAACAGCTGGGATACAAAGTGAATAAATTGTAATAAATAAAAAATATATTAAAAATAAATAAATAAATGAAACTAATCCATTAAAAATGCTACAATGAATTGTAACAATCTGTGTATGAGTTGGGATGGCAAGACATTAAAGAGAAAAATATCATGCAATGGAAGATTTGGTTTCTTTGTGTGTTATGTAAATACGTTTTTGTTTTAATCCCAAGTGTGAGATTTTAGTTCGGCTATAATTTGTCCACACCCATTAATTGTCACATTCAGGGCAAGATCTTTGCCACCTGGTAATGGCCTTCCACGTGCATCAGAGCAACAGAGAGGAGGGCATGGTCTAGAACTCTGGGTATATAAATGCGAGGTTGAGAAAGAAATTCTGTGTGACATTCAGTGTTGGTGTGTGGCATGTAGTAGTTGGGAGAGACCAGAGATAAGACAGCTTGGCAATCTGGAGCAGACAGACGGAGAGAAAAGCATTGGGACACAGCGGCATGGAAAAGCTTGCTAGCTGTGTTTGTGGTTGACAGATTCCAGTATAGAGCCCTAAAAGAACTCCTTGACCTTAAATAGCTGAAAAAAGTAAAGGGGTCTGCCCCCCATCCAATAATCTTTTCTCTTTCACACATCAAATGAAGGAGAGTTTTAAAAAAGACCACAATAGGTGGCTTTCCACTACAATATTAAAAATGGACAAATTAGATTAATGGGATCAATGTCACAAAAATTTTATAAAAGCTGGTCTTAAAATTCATGAGAACAATTAAAAAAAAAAAAAACGAGGGGAGATCCTGACATGGTCTTAAAAATACAATAATACAAAGAACAAGGTTAGAATGTTACAGGCCTGAAACCACACCCAAGAGTGGTAAACTGCACCCAAAGCTGTACTCCATTTCCTGCCCCCACAACCCTACCTGCCTTCTTGGAGGCCTACTGGCACCAGGGACAAGCAGGTCAGACCCTGGCCCAAGCCCTTGCCTGCCATATTCCCATAAAACATACCCAAAAGCCATAAACTGCATGGTACATATTGAACTTCTTTTTCCAGCCCACAACCCTGCCTGCACACCAGTACCAGGGATGCTAAGTGGAAATGGTATTAGGGACTCCAGAGGCAGGGTGAGCACCCAAAGCCAGTGGCCATGCAGGCAACATCAGTTGTCAAACACGGGAGACATGATATTGGACCTGAAGACTCAGTAGTGACCAGAACTCCAGGCCACTCGGGCCAAATGACTAAGAGAAAGCAAAAAACAAAGAGAAAACATCAAAACAAACAGACAAACAAACAAACACAAAAAACATCCATCCAACAAAGATAAACTCAGAAATCAGCATCTAAACCAATAACCTCAAAACAAGGTGTCTAAAAGCCATCATAAAAACACAATCAATGACAAATAGGACAATATGATACCACCAAAGTCCAACTATCCTACTAAAGCAAGCCATAATATACTGACAAAGCAGGAGAAAATGACCTTAAATCCAATCTTATAAAGATGATAGAGGCCCTTAAAGAAGAAATGAATAAATTTCTTTTTTTTCCCCAGAGCTGAGAACCGAACCCAGGGCCTTGCACTTGCTAGGCAAGCACTGTACCACTGAGCTAAACCCCCAACCCCATGAAAAATATCTTAAAGAAACACAGGAAAATACACTCAAAGGAAATGAACAAAACTGTTCAAAATCTGAAGTGTAAATAGAAGTAATAAAGAAAAACAAACTGAGGAAATGCTGGAGATGGAAATCCTAGGGAAGAGAACAGGAATTACAAATGCAAGCATCACCAAAAGAGTACAAGAGATGGAAGAGAGAATCTCAGACATAGAAGATATGACAGAAGAAATTAACACGTTAGTCAAAGAAAATGTTAAATCTAAAAAGTTCATGACACAAAACATCCAGAACACCATGAAAAGAACAAACCTATGAATGATTGGAATAGAAGAATTCCCAGATCAAAGGTCCAGAAAATATTTTCAACAAAATCATAGAGAAAAAATATCCTTTATGTAAAGAAAGAGATGATTGTAAACACACAAGAAGCTTACAGAACACCAGATTGGACCAGAAAAGAAAATCCTCCTGCCACATAATAATCAAAACACTGAATGTACAAAGCAACGGTATTTATTAATAGCTGCAAGGGAAAAATACCAAGTAGCACATAAAGGCAGACCTATCAGAATTAAACTTGACTTCTCAACAGAGACTCTAAAAGCTAGAAGGGCCTACATTTCTTGCAGTCTCTAAGAAATCAGATGCCAGCCAAGACTACTACACCCAGCAAAAGTTTCAATCACCACAGAGGAAGAAAACACGATTTTTCCATGACAAATTTAAGCAATATCTACCCACAAATTGAGCACTACAGAAGATACTACAAGGAAAACCCCAACAAAAGGAAGTTAAATATACCACAGAAAACACAGGAAAAAAAATAATTCTACAACAGCAAAATCAAAAGAAGGGAAGCACACAAACATATACACACACACAGACTTTACCACCACCAACATCAAAATAACAGGAATTAACACTCATTGATCATTGATATCTCTCAACAACAATGCCCTCAATTCATAATAAAAAGACACAGGTTGATGGATGCAAAAACAAAATCCATCATTCTGCCGCATACAAGAAACACACCTCAAAATCAAAGATAGACATTACCTCAGAGCAAAAAGCATGAAAAGATTTTTCAAGCAAACAGACTCAAAGAGCAGCTGGAGCACCAATAGCTCAGGCACTGAACTCAACAATTAATAAGTTGGACCTCATGAAATTGACAACCTTCTATAAGGTGAAGAACACTGTCAAAAGGACAAAATAGCAGCCTACATAATGGAAAAAATCTTCACCAATACAACATTAAACAGAGGACTGATATCTGAATTACATAAAGAACTCAAGAAACTGGATATCAACAAACCAAATAAACTGTTTTAAAAATAAAGTACAGATCTAGAGAATTCTCAGCAGATGGATCTCTAATGGCTGAAAAGCACACACAGAAAGGTTCAACATCCATAATTATCAGGGATTTTCAATTCAAAATGACTCTGATTTCATCTTATGAGAATGGTTAAGATAAAAAAACTCAAGCTACGGCACATGTTGGCTAGGATATGAGGCAAAGGAAACACTTCTCCATTGCTGGTGGGAGTATAAACATCTACATCTATTTTGTAAATCAATTTGGCAGTTTCATAGAAAATTGGGAATAGTTCTATATCAGGACCCAACTATACCACTCGTGGGTCATATACCCAAAGGATGATCCACCACCACCATAAGAACACCTGCTCGACTATGTTCATAGCAGGTTTATTCATAATATTCATAAACTGAAAATAACCTGGATGTCTCTCTACCAAAATGGATAAAGAGAATGTAGTAATTTACACATGGACTATTGCCTCCTAGAATGACTATAAAAAAAAATGTTAAACAAAGAAGTACTGATGAATATTTGAAGAAAATGGAATTCAGTCCTACTCATAAATTATACTTAAGATTCACATTAAAAAAATAATTGCTTATCAAACCAGTAAACATAAATTTAGTATAAGTCCCAGTATCTGTTCCTAAATATATATTCAAAATATTGAATGTATATGAGCACAAAAAATCCACATGAATAGTCATAGAAGTACTAAGAAAAAAAAAAACCTCAAAGTGAAAACAATCCAAAGACCATCAGTTAATGAATCAAGAAATAATGCACTGAGTATATACTGCATATAATATAATACATGCACCTATAAAAGAGATGTCACATTGATTCAAACCATATCATATAAGAATATTAAAACAACACCCTAAATTTAAAATGCCAGAGATAAATACCAAATAGTATCTTATTTTATTCCCATTAATTAACAAGAATATGTAAATTTATAGGAAGTGGAGAGAGGTGCAAAGTAGAGTCTGGTAATGTTCACAACTGTATAATTTTAGTTAAGTGTAACGAAAATATTAATATCACATATATGGATGCAAAATATAAAATATATAGCATACTTTGTTACAGATAACTTTAAAATCAATGGATATTTTAATTATATCTCAGAAAAGGGGAACTTCCAGTTGAAATTAAGAGAAGTTGGGATATAAGAAGAAAAACATTCTTTTTAATTTTTAATTTTTATTTTTATTAATTACAGTATATTCACTTTGTATTCCGCATGTTGATCCCTAACTCTTCCCCCCTCAATTCCACCTCCCCTTCCTCTCATTCACCCATGGCCCTCCTCCAGTCCATTAATAGGAAAGGTCTTCCTCCCCTTCTTTCTGATCCTAGTTTATCAGGTCTCATCAGGATGGGTTGCTTTGCCTTCCTCTGTGGCCTGATAAGGCTGAACCCCTCTGAGGGAGAGGTGATCAAAGAGCAGGCCAATCAGTTCATGTCAGAGACAGTCCCTGGTCCCATTACTATGGAACCCACTTGGACACTGATCTGCCATGGCTACATCTGTGTAGGGGTCTAGGTTATCTCCATGAATAGTCCTTGGTTGGAATATGAGTCTCAGAAAAGAGCTTTGTGCCCAGATTTTTTTTCCCTGTTGCTCTACTTGTAGAGCTCCTGAACCCTCCAGGTCTTGGCTAACTCTCCAGGTCATTGGTCTCCAATGTTTGGCTATAAGTCTGAGCATCCGCTTTAACACCCTGTTGGGAAGAATCTTTCAGAGGTCCTCTCTGGCAGGATCCTGTCCGGTTGAGTGTGTTCTTCCTTTTCTAATGTCCATCATCCTTGCCTTTCTGAATGAGGATTGAGCATCTTACCCAGGGTCCTCCTTCTTAATTAGCTTTATTGGGTCTACAGATTTTAGTATGTTTATCCTATATTATGGTCTAATATCCACTAATAAGTGAGTGTATAACATGTGTGTCTTTCTGCTTCTGGAATACCTCACTCAGGATGATCTTTTCCAGTTCCCACCATTTGCCTGCAACTTTCATGATTTTCTTCTTTTTAATTGCTGAGTAGTATTCCATTGTGTAAATGTACCACAATTTCTATATCCATTCCTCAACTGAGTGGCATCTGTGTTGTTTCCAGCTTCTGGCTATTACAAATAAAGCTGCTACAAACATGGTTGAGCAAATGTCCTTGTGTAATTGACCATCTTTTGTATACATAAATATATATATATACACAAATAATTATATATTTATTTATTATAGGAGTGATATAGCTAGATCTTGAGGTAGCACTATTCCTAATTATCTGAGAAAGCACCAGATTGATTTCCAAAGTGGTTGTACAAGTTTACATTCCCACCAGCAATGAAGTAGGGTTCCTCTTTCTCCACAACCTCTCCAACATGTGCTGTCACTTGAATTTTTTATCTTAGCCATTCTGAGGGGTATAAGGTGAAATCTCAGTCATTTTGATTTGCATTTCCCTGATGAGTAAGGATGTTGAGCATTTCTTTAAGTGTTTCTCTGCCATTCAGTATTCCTCTATTGTGAATTCTGTGTTCAGGTCTGTACCCCATTTTTAATTGGATGACTTGATTTGTTGCTTTTTAACTTATTGAGTTCTTTATATATTCTGGATATTAACCCTCTGTCAGATATAAGGTTGGTGAAGATCCTTTTCCATTCTGTAGGCTGTCGTTTTATTCTGATGAAAGTTTCCTTCACTTTACAGAAGCTTTTCAGTTTCATGAGGTCCCATTTACTGATTGTTGATCTTAGAACCTGTGTTGTGGTGTTCTGTTCAGGAAGATGTCTCCTGTGCCCATGAGTTCAAGGCTCTTCCCCACTTTTTCTTCTAACAGGCTTATTGTGTCTGGGTTTATATTGAGGTCGTTGGTCCACTTAGGCTTTAGCTTTGTGGAGGGAAATAAGTATGGATCAATTTGCATTTTCTGCATGTAGACATCCAGTTAGACCAACACCATTTGTTGAAGATGTTATCTTTTTTCCATTGTATGGTTTTGGCATCTTTGTCAAAAATCAGGTGTTCATAAGTGTATGGGTTTATTTATGGTTCTTCTATTTGAATCCATTGATCCACCATTCTATTTCTATGCAAGTATCATGCAGTTTTTACTACTGTTGCTCTATAGTACAGCTTGAGATCAGGGATGGAGATACCTCCAGAAGATCTTTTATTGTAGTAGATTGTTTTAGTGACTCTGGGTTTCTTGTTATGAAGTTGAGAATTTTTCTTTCAAGGTCTATAATACTTGTGTTGGGAATTGCATTGAATCTGTAGATTGCTTTTGGTAAAATGGCCATTTTTACTATGTTAATCCTTCCAAGGCACAAGCACGGGAGATCTTTCCATCTTCTGATATATTCTTCTATTTCTTTCTTCAGAGACTTGAAGTTTTTTTCATATAAGTCTTTGACTTGCTTGGTTAGGGTTACACCAAAGTACTTTATGTCATTTGTGGCTATTGTGAAGGGTGTTATTTCCCTAATTTCTTCTCAGTCCTTTTGTCTTTTGTATACAGGAGGGCTACTGATTTTTTTTTTTTGAGTTAATTTTGTATCCAGCCACTTTGCTGAAGGTGTTTATCAGCTGTAGGAGTTCTCTGGCAGAATTTTTGGGGTCACTCATGTATACTATCATATCATCTGCAAATAGTGACACTTTGGGTTCTTCCTTTCCAATTTGTTTCCCCTTGATCTCTTTTACTTGTCTTATTGCTCTAGCAAGGACTTCAACATATGCTGGAGAGGATGTGAAAAAAGGGGAACCATCCTCCATTGATGGTTGGAATGTAAACTTGTACAACCACTTTGAAAATAAATCTGGTGCTTTCTCAAACAATTAGGAAGATTGTCAAGATCCAGCTATACCATTCCTGGGTATATATCCAAAAGATGCTCAAATATACAAGGACATTTGTTCAACCATGTTTGTAACAGCTTTATTTATATTAGTCAGAAGCTAGAAACAACCCAAATGTCCCTCAGTTGAGGAATAGATACAGAAATTGTGGTACATTTACACAATGGAATACTACTCAGCAACTGAAAACAAGGAAATCATGAAACTTGTAGGCAAATGGTGGGAACTAGAGAAGATCATCCTAAGTGAGGTATCCCAGAAGGAGAAAGACACACATGATATATACTCACTTATAAGTGGATCTTAGGATAACCATACTAAAATCTGTACAGAAAAGAAGCTAATCAAGAAGGAGGACCCTGGGTAAGATGCTCAATCCTCATTCAGAAAGGCGAATGGGAGAGACATTGGAAGAGGGAAAAAACAAAACAGAGTACAGGACAAGAACCTGACAGAGAGGGCCTCTGAAAGATTCTACCAAGCAGGGTATCAAAGCAGATGCTGAAACTTTAGCCAAAAACTTTGAGCAGAGTGCAGGGAATCTTATGAAGGGGGGGGGATAGTTAGAAAGACCTAGAGGGGAAAAGAGCTCCACAAGGAGAGCAACAGAACCAAAAAATCTGGGCACAGGGATCTTTTCTGAGACTGATACTCCAAACAAGGACCATTCATGGAGATAACCTATAGCCCCTGCACAAAAAAAAAAAAGAAAAAAAAGAAAAAAGAAAAAAAATGGGCACAGGGGTCTTTTCTGAAAATGATACTCCAAACAAAGACCATTCGTGGAGATAACCTAGAACCCCTGCACAGATATAGTACATTGCAGCTCAGTCTCTAAGTTTGTTCCCTAGTAATGGAAACAGGGACTGTCTCTAACATGAAATCAAGGTTGGCTTTTTGATCACCTCCCCCTTAGGGGGGAGCAGCCTTACCAGGCCACAGAGAAAGTCCAGATGATCCAGTCCTAATGACACCTGATAGACTAGGGTCAGGAGAACCTCTTTTATAAGTGGACTAGGGGACAGGCATAGGAGAAGAACAGGGAGGGAGGGTGGGGGAGGATAAGAGAGGGGGCTACAGTTGAGATACAGAAGGAATAAAGTATAATTAATAAAAATAAATACATTTTTAAAAAGAATGGGGAAATGTAAGAGCTATAACTATGACATCTTCATTACCTTTATTTCCTAATATATTTTAAATCAACTACTGTGTCAAATGTCAAAAACAATTATTTTCCCTTCCTTTCTCATTTGTATTTTATGATTCACCCTACAGAGGAACACCAAAAAATTTTAGTTGAAACTTTAGAAGTTATTTCAACATCACAGAAATACCTATTCACTAAGTTTCTTTTCCTTTCTCAACTGAAGATTTGAAAATTAAACAAAAATTCAATAACATTGTGATGATCATTTTGGTTTAATCTCAGTTATTTTACTGGCTCCAAATAAATGCAGGATTTTAACAAATTCATAAAATCAGAAACTTTGAAAGATAGTAGGTTGAAAGATAACTTCACTGCATAAAAACTGCCAGAATCTCACAATCTCTCCTCATGGTTTCTATAAATAAAGACATCAGGCTGTAATATAAGCACTAGGGAGACACGTAATAAAACTTGAGTGAGCAATATAGTAAAAAGAAATCTGCCCTTTAGAGATAATGGATGTTCTCTCCACTCTACCCATGAATGCAGCACTCATTAACACTAATGGAAGCCACATACAAGCATCAAGAAAATACACGTGGAGGAACAGACTTCCAGAACTGGGAAAGACATCTGATCTGTCACTGAGTATGAAAGAACTCCTGCAATCTGGACATAGAATTTAAACAAAGCATTTAAAGTACTGAAGTACTCAAAGAACACGCCAATCCTTTGCCAATTTTCTTTCTTCTTCAGAGATCACTTACAGTCATTTCCACGTTGCTATGTCCCTCAAATAAATGGATTTTAAGACACTTGCTTCAAAGTAATGAAGCTAATGAATTAATTAAGCAGCATAAGCCTTATCAACTACCAAATCATAAATTGGTGGTTCGGTAAAGTTTAGCTGCTTTTACAATATCACTTAGATTTTCTGCATAGAAATTTCTCTTGATATAGGCTATCAATAAATGCTTCTGATCTCAAGGAATCTTTATTGTCGCTGAATTCAAAGGCTCTTGATCACAGATTTCCTGCTGGTATTTCTGGAGGCTTAGGATAGCTGCCTGAAGCTTTGTGATACTTGAAAGGTTGTATTTCAAGTATTGACAGCATTTAATGAGAATTTTTTTTTCTTCTCAATGCAGTTTATTCTGGAACCTTGAACAATCTTCTGACCCTGGGGAAAGCCAGCCCACAGCTTAAATAGCCTCTGGGTAGCCAACCCCAGCATGCCATGTGGGCAATGCAGATAGGTCCACATACACGGAAGCAAGTCAGATCAAATTTAATTGAGCAAAATATAAATATAATTTATTTCAAATATCTGAATGTTATATTAAAATTCATGTTGAAAATCAGGGCAATTTTATTTTTTTTTTAACTTAAATATCTTCGGTGACGCTTCTTAGGAGATACAAAGACTGTTTTCAATTCCAGCAATGCAGTTCAGCAATGTTATGGAACAGTCTCTGTCCTGTAGTCTGTGTTCAACCACATGACAACTCTTCTGAATTCCTCCCAGGTGAGAATGTTTGTGTTTTTTTAAGCAATTCATTACTCTGTTTAAGTGCACCATTATTTTAGAAGTTTTTTAAACTCATTTATCTGCATTTTTCTACTAAAATTAAATCCCAGAAGATTCTAATTCTCTATCTCCCCTCGCTATTTTCCCTTTCCTTCTTTTTCTCTTTCACTTTCCTCTCCAAATATAGAGCATTATCATTTCTCCTTCCCATGTAATAATATCAAACCAGTAGACTGTATTGAGTTGTCAAGGGTCACTTAAGACACAAACTGAAAAGACTTAGAGATAATTAAATAACATTGTCATTTCCATAATTATCAAATAAATAAGCATGCTCCTGAAGTATTTAGAGAAAAGTAGAATTCATACATTTTAAGATCCAAAATTGGATAGGGGAGTGAAAAGGAAAGATTTTGACTGACAGAAAGCCTACAAAAAAGATCCAACAAATCCTGGGAGGAGCAGGTAAGAGCAAAACTTATGAAGTAGGAAATCACCTATATCCCTGGCATTATAATTTTAGGTGTTATTATAACACACTGTGCATAACTCAACAAGATTGATATCTTGAGATACTTAGTAATTTTAGTGAGTTGCCACTTCTTGTATCTAGTATATTTCAAACCTACTACACTCCACAGCAACAGATCTTTCCTGCAGGGAAACCAGGAAAAACCATTACTAAAAACTGTCAGTGAGGCAGCCTTCCTTGGCTATTGAGTTGTCATTAGAATCATCAAATTAAGAAATGTGTTCTCCTATAAATGTCCCAAATGTAAATATTACAAACCATAGGACATATACATTGTAAACTATCTTCCCATTTTTAGAGCCAAATTGTATCAGAGCCAAATTGTTTCACGTGTTTAAAGATGTGAGACAATTTCAGAGTGCTATAATAAGACTATGACATATTGGAACTATAATATCAATAATCTCCAAAATATATTTTAAAGCATATAATTTTCTATTCTTATTCAAAAGAAACATTTTTCAATTCCAATTTTCAAAGGACCTATGAATTCTCTGTTTGAAATGATGAACCATATAGAATTCTAGAAACCACTACCTATTATTCTAGTACCATTAAAATAATCAGTCTTTTGCATTATAAAATCACTATGTTCCCAAGCTGAGTTGGCTCGTGCCTTTAATCATAGCACTTAGGAGGCAGAGGCAGGTGGCTATCTCTTGTGTTTGAGACCAGCTTGAACTACAGAGCTACTTCCAACACAGCCAAGCTACACAGAGAAACCCTGTCTCGAAACACACACACACACACACACACACACACACACACACACACACACACACATATACTCCACCAGTCATTTTCTGACTCCTACAAGGCTACCATCGCACATGTAGACCAAGATTTAATAAATAAATAGTTTTAATGAACTGTTATTTTTGAGGCTAGGATATAAGTATATCATTTCCCCCTTCCCTTTCCTCAGTCAGTTTTATCTTCTCCCCAAATCAGTTCTTAGATTTGTTAATTCTTTGTATTGTTTTCATTGTTTCTCTCTCAATTTTTTTAAAAAAAAAATTGTTACTCTTAATTTTACTGTTTCTTGATGTAGAATGGGTTAGGATTTGGTTTGTTCCTGTTTTTGAGTTACATCATTAAGCCATTTTTGTGTGCTCCTCCTGATTTTTTAATGTAGTCACTTAGAGCTATAAATTTCCCTTGTAGAACTGATCTAAATTTGTCCCAGATGTTTTGTTGTGTGGGTTTCATTTTCACTTAGTCCCAGGAAGATTTTTATTTCTTCTTGATTTCTTTTTTGATCCATTCATCATTCAGTAATGAGTTGTTTAATCTCTGTGGGTTTGTGTATTTACTAGAAACTTGTATATTGTCAGTTTTAAAATTTATTCCATTTTGGTCAGATAGAATACAGAGTTATTCCAGTCCTTTGAAACTGTAAAAATGTGTTTTGTATCCCAGGTGTCATCTATCTTAGAGAAGATCCCATGTGCTCCGGAGTGGAATGTGTATCCTCTGGTATTTGAATGGAACATTCTGTGTTCATCTGTTAAATTTATGTGTTGTATGATGTCCTTTAATTCTGATTTTAATTTCATTTTTGTTCATATGACCTGTCTACTAGAGAAAATGAGGTATAGAAATTGCCTGCCATTAGTGGGGTGATGTTAACCTGAGTCTTTAAATCTAATAATTGTTTGGTTTGTTTTTAATAAAATTATTGCTTCATAGGGTTGCTACATATATCATTAAGTCGGTAACATCTTCTTACTCAGCTATTCCTTTGGCTGGAATGAAGTATCGCTCTTCATATATTTTGATTAGCATAAACTTGCAGTCATTTTTCTAATATTAATCCCTGCTTATTTCTTTTTCTTATTTGGTTGGATTACTTATATCCATCTTTTTGTTCTAAAGCATCATCTATCTTTGACGCTAAGACATGTTTCTTGGAGACAACAGATAGAATGATTTTGTTTCTTGATTCATTCAACCAATCTGTGTCTTTTTTTTCTTGGTATTGTGGTTTTTATTTGTCAGCTTGTAAACTTTGTTCTCTAACTTTGTTATGCTATAGTAGCAAGAGTGAAGAGAAAATTGAGCTGTTTTTGATGACTTGGCACTGAAAGACTATCCTAAGGGAATATTTTGAAAAACACTAAAACATTGTATTCACAAGATTGACCACAGCATTTATTTGTAAGACCGAAAATTTGGAAATAACTTAAATTTCCAACAACAGGAAATTTAATTGGGTAAATAAATAATATTTTCATTTTAAAAATAAGCTTTTCAGGGCTAGAGAGATGGCTCTGGTGTTAAGACCACATACTATTCTTACAGAACACCCTAGTTCAATATCCAGCACCCACGTCAGACAGTTCACAGCCAAACTTATAACTGGAGCTTGAGAAGATCTGATGCCTCTTGTCTCTGCAAGTACCAGCATACATGTGCACATATGCACATACATACACAATAATTAAAGTGTCAAAATGACCCTGTTAAGCCTATGCTTTTCCTAGTCTTTGAACCACTGCCTTTTCCTTTTTCTTTAATTAAAATAGCTAATTTTTCTTTTCTACAGAAGATGACTGAACATGACAAAAAATATCAAAGCAAACTGGCCCTATGTAACGCAAATTATTTCTCATTGTATCTACAATCTTCATGGGAGTTTAAATAACATTTCTGTAACATGGACATAATAGGCGCATTTTTAATCTTAACTCTTGAATAATTTCAAAGCCAACATTGGCTACATAACAAGTTCAGTGCTAACCCATGCTATATATGAAGACCAAAACCAAAAACAAAACAAACAAACAACAGATCATTTTGTACCTCACTCTGCAACAGCAAAGAAAAACTGGGCTAAGTTGAAAGGACAGTATACCTGCTATATATCGTGAATGAAATGAACTTTCAACATTTCATTGTTATAACCGTTAACAGTAGTCAAGTCAGCACAGTGAGGCCAGCAAGAACTGTTTTATAACCTCACATTTATATGCACAATTTACTGAAATTTTCTTTTTAGGCTGAGAACAATACCTGCTAATTGATGGGCATTAAGTTAATTAGGGAACACAAAGCACTAATTGCAGAGAACAGAAGACGCACTTACACACATGCCTCACAAAATAGCAAGTGGCCAAGATAACGTCTTTCACAGTATATGACCTCAGTAAGCACAGCTCTCCATGGCTTTCTGCAAAAGCTAATTTTGTATGATAAAAGCATGTCCTTGGAAGCTTACTTAGAATGACGATATACAACTTTTCATTATTTCTTCTTTCTTTGTTTTTAAATTATTTTCTTACATTCATTTTATTAACATTTGTGTGCATGTGGGTGACAAATGTGTGCATGCCCCACATCTTTCTCTCTCTCTCTCACGCTTTCTCTGTGTGTGTGTGTGTGTGTGTGTGTGTGTGTATGTGTGTGTGTGTGTGTATACACGTGTGCATGCAGATTCTCTAGATTGCATGTTATGTGTGTGAAGATCACAGACCATTTTTGGAAGTCATTTCTCTCTAACTATCACGTAAATAATAGAGATTGACTTCAGGTCATCAAGCGTGGTGGCAAGTGACTTTACCCACTGATCCATCTCATTGGTCCACTCTGCTTTTTCCCTTTAAAACACACTCAATAGTCAAAAAGTAAGAAATAAAGAAATTTATTGACTTTTCCCAAACATGATTTTTTGTTGTTGTTGTTTCAGCTTTCACCAATTTAATTCAGTCCTTCTTCTTTTTTTCAGTTCCAAAGCTAATTACCCTAAGAATATGAAGATGTGGAATTGAAATTTAAATTATAAAATGATTTGAGGTAAAAAGGAAAAGTGTTACTTTGCATTTAATTTAAATAAAGATGCTAAATCAACTATCCAGTGCTTCCCTTTACAAAACTTGAGACCTCTCTCACAGTCAGCTCTGTGAAAACTGATGTCCCTCTTATGTACTTTTAGGAAGACCGTAAACATTCACTCCACAATTATAGGAAAATATTTAACAAATATTTTAAATTATAAATATCTTATAACTTGCAGAATCAAAACAGAATAAAAACAGAAGTTTACTTGCATGAGAAGTAAACTTGCAAAGAACATAATTACAAGCGTATCTCAAATGTCTTATCAAAAGCATTTGATATGAATAACAGAAAAAACAGTATAAACAGATTCTTAATGAATGATTTAATGACCCATACTTCTCACATCCACTTTCCAGTGCTTCCTTCTTGTCCATTTATATCTATGTTACTCCCAGTACAAATACTAGACCTATAAGATAGGATAAACGCACTAAAATCTGTATACCTAAAGAAGCTAAACAAGAAGGAGGACCCTGGGTAAGATGATCAGTCCTCACTTAGACAAATGGGATGGACATTGGAAGAAGGAGAAAACAAGGAACAGAACAAGAGCCTACCACAGAGAGCCTCTGAAAGACTCTACCTAGGAGTGTATCAATGCAGATACTGAGACTCATAACCAAACCTTGGGCAGAGTGCAGGGAATCATATGAAGAAAGAGGAGATAGTAAGACCTGGAGAGGAAAGGAGCGCCACAAGGACCAAATATATCTGGGCACAGGCATCTTTTCTGAGACTGATACTCCAACCAAGGACCATGAATGGAGATAACCTAGAACCCCTGCTCAGATGTAGCCCATGACAGCTTAGCATCCAAGGGGGTTTCCCTAATAAAGGGCTGTCTCTGACATGAACTCAGTGGCTGGCTGGCTGCCTCCCCACCCCCAAGGGAGGAACAGCCTTGCTAGGCCACAGAGGAGGACGTTGCTGCCAGTCCTGATGAGACCTGATAAACTAGGATCAGACGGAAGGGGAGGAGGGCCTCCCCTATCAGTGGACTTAGAGAGGGGTAGGGAGGAGATGTGGGAAGGAAGGTGTGGTTGGAAAGGAATGAGGGAGGAGACTACAGCTGGGATACAAAGTAAATAAACTGTAATTAATATAAAAAAAAAACTCTAAAAAAATAAAAAATAACACTAGCTCTTGTTCCTATTTATCAATACACTACATTTTTCTATGTCCTTTTCAAACAAGGTTTTCAAGTCCATGCACAGGTCTTTGGCTGTTTGATGGAGGCCCAGATTTGTGTTACAGAATTCTTATCAGGTCTACTCTAAACTTAAAATTTACCATGCCTCTTTTTAGGACTTAATAGCTAAAACCCAAATTTAATGGGTAAAAGCATTTTTTTTTATTAATAAAGTGAGAAATATAAACTAAAAAAAGAATAAAGATAGACTGTGGTAATTGGAACACAATAAGCTCAAAACACAAAAGGCAATGGAGTTACATTAAAATAAGTATAATTTAAAAGTCAAATTTAAATGCAAGCAAAAAGCACATGAAATCAAGTTTCTTTTAGCCATCAGGAACAGACAATATTATTTGCCACAAAGCTCTTAAGTTTCAGTAATGAAATAATGCAATGTTTAAAATATGGAGAAAACCACTGTAAAAGCTAAATAGGGTTACTATGGCAACTGAAAACCCTTCAACTAGTCTTAGGCACTAAGAAAAGTGGAAATGAAGTCTTGCTCCATGGGAAATATTACAGAAGGATTTGCAACAGATTTGTAATACTTTGACTTCATAAATAACCCAGTAATATTTAAAAAGCTTGTATATCTTACATTAAATTATGTTCTATGTGTTAGGAAATAAACCAAAACATAACTTTGAAAATCATAACTCTAATATATCAAAACTATAAAGAATACATATGATGTCTCAAGATAAAGATGGCACAGTCTTACTTCCTTCCATTGCTTTTTTTTTTCCTGGAATGTGCCAGAACTGCTGATAGATACTATGGATAAACTAATATAGAAGTACAATTACTCTTATGTGTAGGAAAAAAAAGTGAACAGGGAAATAAGATGCTAATCGTACATAGAACTGTACACAACATCTTTGCATGCTTTATGGCAACTGTCAGAGGGTACTTAAAGGGGAGCATAGGAAATAGTTTCTGACATACAAAGAACATGAGATGAATTCTAGAAATTGTAAGAAGGAGAAAATAATAATTATATAATTGAGACCTAAACATATAGTATCTCATACAAAAATTAAGACTTTGGCTTGCAGCCTTTTTATTGAAATACTAATAAAAAATGAAATGTTTTCATTTCAAAGAAAAATTTAATTTGTGATATTATTGCTTAACTATCTTTTGGGAACAAACATCAAAGAATCTTGAAAAAAGTGCTTTTTTCTTTTTTAATAATTTTATTTATTTTTTATAATTTATTCACTTCATATCCTGATTGTAGCCCTTGACTCCTTGACTCCCTTGACTCCTCCTGGTATCACGCTCTCTCCCTATTTTGATCTATTCCCTTCTGCTAGTCCACATAAAGCAGAAGCCTTCCTCTCCTACTGTATAACCTCAGTGTATCAAGTCTTTTTTATTTTCTTTCTTTATTATTTTAATTTTTTATTTTTTATATTAATCATAGGTTATTTACTTTGTGTCCCAGCCATAGCCCCCTCCCTCATTCCTTCCCAATCTCACCTTTTCCCAATCCCTCATCTCCTCCCTGCCCTTTCCACCGATAGGGCAGGTTCTCCTCCTCTTCCATCTGACCCTAGTTTATCAGGTATCTTCAGGATTGGCTGTAGTGTCCTCTTCTGTGGCCTAGCCAGGCTGCTCCTCCATTGGAGGGGGAGGGGAGGCCAAAGAACCAGCCATTGAATTCATGTCATAAATAGTCCCTGTTCCCCTTACTAGGGAACCCACTTATATAGTGTATCAAGTCTTATGAGGACTGCCTGTCTCCTCTTCCTCTGTGCCTGTCAAGATCCCACCATCACCACCAGGGGGATCAAAGAGCTGGCAACAGAGTCCTTTTCAGAGACAGTCCCTGTTCCCCTTACTAAAATACCCACATGGAGACTGAGATGCCTATTGGCTACATCTGAGCAGGGGGTCTAGGTCCTCTTCATGCATGGTTCTTGGTCGATGCATCAGTCTCACAGCCCCCATCCCCAGCCCCATATTTGTTGGCTTTGTTGGTCTCCTTCTGGAGGTCCTGTCCCCACCATGTCCTTCTATCCTCTCCGCTCTTCCTTAAGACTCTCTGCACTCAGCTGAAAGTTTGACTGTCAGTCTTAGCATCTGCTTTGATCCCCAACTGGTTGTAGTCTTTCAGAACAAATCTATGGTAGGCTCCCATCCTGTTCTCTCTCTTCAATGGTTTCCAATGTCTATTCTATTTGCCCTTCTGAATGAGAATTAAGCATCTTCCTTAGAGTGTTCTTTGTTTCTTTAGGTCTGTGGATTTTAGTATGATTATCCTGTACTATATGCTAATGTCTGCCTATAATTGTGTATATACCAAGCATGTCTTTCTGGTTCTGGGTTAACAACAGCTAAGGCTCTAAGATCAACAATTAATTAATGGAACCTCATGAAACTGAAAAGCTTCTGTAAACCAAAGGGCACTATCAATAGAAGAAAACAACAGCCCATAGACTGGGAAAAGATCTCCACCAGCCCTATATATGAAGAAGGCTAATATCCAAAATATATAAAGAACTCAAGAAATTAAACACCAACAAACTAAATAATCCAATTAAAAATGAAGGTCACAGCTAAACAGAATTCTCAATGGAGGAACATCAAATGGCAGAAAAACACTTAAAGAAATGCTCAATATTCTTAGTCATCAAGGAAATGCAAATCAAATACAAATGCAAACCCTGATATTATATCTTAGACCGGTCAGAATGGCTAAGATCAGAAACTCAAGTGACAATAAATGCTGGAGAGGATGTGGAGAAAGGCGAACAGTCCTCCATTGCTGGTGGGTGTGCAGACTAGTACAGCCACATTGGAAATCAATCTCTCTCGTGCTTTCTCAGAAAACTGAGAATAGTCCTACTTCAAGACCCAGCTATTCCATTCCTGGGTATATACTAGAAAGAGGTTCCACCATACAACAACAGAAAAACATTTGCTCAGTTGTGCTCACGGCAGTTTTATTCATAACAGCCAGAAACTGGAAACAACCTAGATGTCCTTCAACCAAAGAATGGATAAAAAAAAAATTGTGGTACAGTTACACAATGGAATATCACTCAGTTATTAACAACAAGGAAATCATGAAATTTGTAGGCAAGCGGATGGAACTAGAAAAGAACAAAAGGCTTTTATATAAGTTGGTGCTCATTGGCCATTTCCAGCTCATTTCTGCCTCCACAGCTATATTTCTACTCTTGAAAACTGTCTTGATCTCTTATGAGGCTGAAGGAACAGTTCAAGCATTGAACACTGTCTTCTTACAGTATATTTAAAGAAGCAAAATCATCAGAACCTCAATGTTGAAGACTTCAAGCTTTGAATCAAATTCTTTTGATTCCTCAGAATCACTAGAGTCAGAACATGTGCTCAACTCATGAGGTAAGTGGCATTGAAAAGCATAGTAGTGGGTGAGGAGGCACTCAAAGTTTTGGCTAACCTGGAAAAGAATCACTCAGAAGGTAGCAACACCTATCACAGAAAATTCTAACTTGCCTGCCTTTAAATTTGTTTTTGTTATTAATAAATATATAACATTGCACACCAAGGTCATATAATTCTTAAGACCGCCTGTTTGTTACTTTGATATGAGAAGACAGGCAATACTCTCATCATGAATAAAACATTTAGAGGAGGTACTCAAGGATGACTACTTCAAGCAATAATTTGAAGGCACACTACAACTTGATAAAATATGCACACTCCAATAAAAATGGAAAGCAAAATTAATAACCATCTCAGCTGATATATTTCAAAGATCCTATTTGGAATTCATGTGTATTTATTGTTTTATTTTACCCTCTGTTATCAAATAATTTAATTTGGAAGTATTTATAATCAGAATATTAAGGCTTTACACTGGTTATTTGTGGTTATCCACATCGGAAATATATATGGCACTATGTTGTGTAAATAAGTATTAAAACTTAACAAACCACTTCCCTATAAAATAACTAGTTAGTTCATGGACATAACAAAATATAATGACCAGATATTTAAAATGAGTCATATTATATTTTATAATTGATTGTTTAATTTCATCAGAGTTACATAACCATGTTCTTCATTTGTAGTGTTAACTGATGGACTAGTTTCTATAACCATGAACAATTATCCTTCACCATTGGAAAAAAAAATCTTTCCTGTGTTTTGATTCCTGGGAATTTCATCATTCTATACAAGAAGTGTGCACACTGCTTTTCTGACCAGTTTCATCAAGACAGGTATTTTAGTGTTTCTTGGGAAGTGTCTTGACTAGCAAGGCTGAGGAGAACACTTGGTGGGTAAGTGCTTGTCACAGAAGCATCAGAACCTGAGTTCAGACCCTCAGGATCACTAAGAAAGTTCACCTAATGGAAGTATCTGTCATGTCCTCCCTGTGGGAAAGAGGATAAGCAGATTCCTGGGGTCTACTAATTCCTGAGTAGCCAGTTCTTTGAAATCAATGAGCTCTGCGTTCATCATATCTCAAATAAGGTGAACGGTGAGTTACTCTCACAAGTAGATGGCTTCATATCCATGCCTATGCAAGTGGATTGCTTTAAAATCAGTGGGCTACAAAGCCAAACAAAATAAAACCAAAAATGCTTGAAAGCAGGATGGGAAGTTGTTGAAAGGAAGAAGAATGGGGATGGGAGGAGAATAAATGAGGGTAGAGGGATGAATGTGAGCAAAATGTATATACATGTACGAAGTTGTCAAATACAAAATGCATGTGCTTGTATGAAACTGTCAAATACAAAATAAATTTTTTAATTATAGATGCAGAGACCCACAGCCAAATATTAGATGACACTCAGAAAATCTTGTGGAAAAGGAAGATGAAGGATTGATGAGTCCAGAGAGGTCAAGGACACCACAAGAAAACTTACAGAATCAACTAACCTCAGTTCATAGGGACTCAACGGAAACTATAGCAACTAACCAAAGACTATGAACGGGACTGAAATAGGTTCCCTACATACATACAATAGATGTGTACCCTGGTTTTCATATGTGTCACCTAAAAATGGAGCACGGGCTGTATCTGACACTGCTGCCTGCCTTTGGTTCCCTTCCCCCTAACTGGGCTGCCTTGTCTACCCTCCGTGGAAGAAGTGTCCATTCCTACTGCAACTTGATAAGCCAAGGGGAGTTGATATCCATGGAAGGCCTCCACTCTTCTGAAAAGAGAGGGAGGGAGATTGGAGGGAGGAGAAAGAGAGGGACTTGGAAAAGAGGAGAGAGGGGAAGCTGTGATTGGGATGTAAAGTAAGTGATAAAATAAGGAAGGAAAATAATTACTCAATTAAAAAAATAAGAGATCTAAGTGGGTTTAAGACTTCGGTCTGCCTTGGGGCTTTCTGTCCTGTGGTTGTTTTGTTTTGTTTGCTTGTTTGTTTTGATGGTACTGTATTGAATAAACAGATCTTGCACATCCTGGGCACACACTGCACTACTAAAAAAATTAAATTAAAATTAAAACAAAAAAATTAAAGGTAATTTGAAAAATAAAAAAAATAAAATAGACAGTGATAGAGGAAGATAGTTGATGTCAACCTCTAACTTCCATGTCTGTACACATGAGCAAATAAACCCACACACAAGGTCCAAACACAAACATATACAACACATGTACACAAAATATCTTGTTTTTATTAATAAATGGCATATTCATAAATATAACCCCATTATCATTTGTTACTATGACGATTGCCATTTTAAAATGAACTTTTTTTTCCAGCACCTAATCAAATGCCCTACATATCCTATAAACAGTCAAGGACATGGCTCTTAGATTCTGATAGACAATGAGAAAATCTCCCTTTTCATTAACTCAAGGTCAAGTGATTAGCAATCTACAGAATCTCTTATTTTTAATTTATACTAATGTATTTTATTCTTTTTTAAAAATGTATTCTTCTGTCATATATTACATGCTGACTGCAGTTTTTCCCTCCTTTTATCCCCCAGTCTCTTCCCCCAATCTCTACTCTCCCAACTCCATTGCTGCTCTGAGAGGAGCAGGCCTCCCAGGGTCATCAACCAAACTCGGCATAAGATGTTACAAAAAGAACAGGTATATACCCTCACATCCATGACTGGACAAGACAACCTAGTAGGAAGACACCCGTCCCAAAAGCAGGCAAAAGACTCAGAGACAGCTTCCACTCCCACTCAACCCCAAACTACACAACCATAACATGTATGCAGAGGACTTGGATCTGAACCAACACAAATCTGATAAACACCAGTATCACAAGAAGTATATCCCTTCACAGTTATAAGTCCAAGCACAGTTAGGAAGTGAGGAGAACTTTAGTCATCTTAGGGTAAGTCAGCCAGGAGCACCTTCTTTGGCTGTTTTGATCACTCTGTATCTTTCCAGGTTACTCTAAGCAGTACACTCTGCCTGGAATTAGTGTAGTTCAGTACTTGAGATGATGTTATATTATGGCCTTCTGATTGGTAGAAATGAAAACTATGAACCTTCAAGTCTGTGATTGGTAGAATTACCATCTTTTGAGATTAGTCTAGGTTTGTCGAAATTTACCTTCATACTAGCTTCTCTAGGGTTGAACCAATAAGTCCCAGAAAAAGCTTCTGGCTAATGGTCTTATCACATAAAGGTTATGTGATTGCCTCAAATGTAGAGTAAAAGTCAAGGTTCCTGGCAGAGACCATGTAGGAAAGGACACTGCTGAGGAATTCTAGTGAGTCCCTGAGAGTTGAAGGCCTCTACTGCTGAAGCTCTGAATTTTAATCCTTATAGATGGTTGAAGCATTCTAGAGAACCCCCAAGTACCAGATCTACAATAGGGTATACATAAGTTAGCAGAGGAGCTTAAACCAGAGGAGGTGAGATGTTATTAAAAACCAACACTAGAGGGGCATGGGAGGAGATGAGGAATGGAGGGTGGGATTGGGAGGGAATAGGGAGGTGGTTACAGCTGGGATACAAAGCAAATAATATGTAATTAATGTAAAAAAATTAATTAAAAAAAAGAACCAACAATGGAAGACAAACGACCAAGTAATAGGAGCTCTGAATATCAGAAGGATTTAAAAAAATCAAGAAGAAATAAAGATGGGAACCTGACCCCATGGTGCAAGAGCTATGTATATAGATGTTGGGTACTGGCTTCTAAGCCCTTTACAATAATCCACTCGCTTCATTGTCAAGAGCTGTGAGCCTCTGGTTTTGAAAGTTAGAGTCAAATACTTGTGATTCTCTGGGCTTAATCTAAAAGAAGCTACCATGTTTAGAAACTGGTTTAGAATTCAGAACAACCAATGAGAAGGGAGCTGTCACTCTATCTATTTGTGATTTCTATGTGAATAGAACAAACCCCCAGAGAGCCATTTGTAACATAAATATAAAATGTAATTACTTCTTTCCTGAAACTGTTTGTGCTGACTGAACACACCCAATTTTTATAGGTCCAACCTGTTACACCTAGAAGATGTTTATTAAAAGGGGACATTTGGCAATACCGTGTTGAGTAACCTATAGTTGAAAAGTCTGATATATATGTGTACACTCACAAACAGTGAGCAGACTAGGGCAATCTCAAAAAAAAAAAACAAAAAAAAAAACAAAAAAACAAAAAAACTAAGTTAGATTCTCTAACCATACTAAGACTCCAGTATACTTCTATGAAAATTTCTTTGTAATTTTTGTCTTTTGTACTCCCTTTGCTTTTGTTGCTTCCATCATGAACTTGGACACGAACAGCATTTATCCATCACCTAAAGAATTGTGGATAAACATAGCCTGTCATATTAGAATATCCTGGGGTGTCAGTCTTTTCTTTTTTCTTTATTTTTTTTCTTTTCTACGTGTGGTGGGCATGACTGTCTACAAACAATCAACAAAATCACTTTGAGAGAGAAAAAAATCTAAACATTGGCAATCAACCCTTAACTTACTTCAAACAAACAATCTATAGACACTCTAAAATTTGTATTATTAAACTGGATTTTCACCAAACTCCTTTTTAAAAAAGTTTTTGTAGTCTCACTATATTCAATAGACATCTCTTTGCTTGACCAGGTTTTGCTTTTCATTGTGATTTTGTACTAACCTGAATACTGAGGGTGAAAACCGATAAATGTTAAATGATGGAGGAAATCATTACCTTTTAGTATAAATAGAAAAGTTCTAAGGCTAATAAGAGATAAAAAGAGACACCATTAGTGAGGCAGTTTGTTTCTGAAAATCTCCTCATTTTGGCGTGATCTAAAATGCAGTATAAATATTTAATTGTTTATCAAAACTATTCAAGGCAAAGATGAGGTTTTAGGTGCTTTCTGAAGGCAGACATTAGAAACCTGCTGAATTACACAATTTAGTTAGAACCCAAAGACTACAGATGTTGAGTTTTCTAGCTAATGTGAATTCATAGATATTTGGTTAATTCATTTCCTGTGATATACTTCATTGTTTGTAAATTTCACTTATACAATTATTTTCCTGCCTCTGCTTCCCTGTGGAAGGGATTATATGTTCATTTTTGCATTGTTTTGATTCTAGGAAATATGTGATTCAGATCTGAAAACATGAAAGTCAAACCAGAGACTATTTTTGTACCACTAAGATGGATTAAAACTTGGAAACTTGAAACAAAATATTCAAGCATAATGATATTGAGACAGTTTTACATTCTCCCCTCTGAAAAACAGGAAAATTAACAAGGAACTATACTGGGACTTGTCTTTTGTTAATTACAGTTTATTCACTTTGTATCCTAGTTTAGCCCCCTTCTTCATCCCCTCCCAATCCCACCCTCCATCCATCAACTCCTGCCATGCCCCTCCGGAAGTCCACTGATAGGAAGGTCCTCCTCCTCTTCCCTCTGACCCTAGCCTATCAGATCCCATCAGAACTGGCTACATTGTTTTCCTCTGTGGCTTGGTAAGGCTGCTCCCCCATCAGGAGGAGGTGGTCAAAGAGCAAGCCACTGAGTTCATGTCAAAGACAGTCCCTGTTCCCCTTACTAGGGTAACCACTTGGATACTGAGCTGCCATGGGCTATATCTGTGCAGGGGTTAAAGGTTATCTCCATGCATGGTCCTTAGCTGGAATAACAGTCTCAGAAAATATTCCTGTGCCCAGATTTTGTTGTTGTTGTTGTTGTTGTTCTGTTGCTCTCCTTGCAAAGGACCTGTCCCCTCCAGGTCTTTCTATCTCCCCCTTCTTTCATAAGATTCCCTGAACTCTGCCCAAAGCTTGGTTATGATTCTCAGTATCTGCTTTGATACCTTGCTGGGTAGAGTCTTTCAGAGGCCGTCTGTAATAGGCTTCTGTCAGAATGGAAGACTCAGAAATAAACCCACATACCTATGGATACTTGATTTTTGACAAAGAACCCAAAACCACACAATGGAAAAAAGACAGAATCTTCAAACAATGGTTGCTGGTCTAACTGGATGTCTACATATAGAAAAATGCAAATATATCCATATTTATCACCCTGAACAAAACTTTAGTCCAAGGGGATCAAAGAAGTCAACATAAAACCAGATACACGAAACTTGTTAGAAAAAAAAAAGTGGGGAAGA
The DNA here is from genome assembly GCA_010120015.1 of Rhombomys opimus. Taxonomy (NCBI): domain Eukaryota; kingdom Metazoa; phylum Chordata; class Mammalia; order Rodentia; family Muridae; genus Rhombomys; species Rhombomys opimus. The sequence goes on along the minus strand of REGO01000180.1, from coordinate 1,973,417 downwards.
GCCTTGATCTCATTGGCACAGGAGACAACTTCCTAAACACAACACCAACAGCACAGGCTCTAAGATCAACAATTAATAAAAGGGACCTCATGAAACTGAAAAACTTCTGTGAAACAAAGGACACTGTCATCAGAACAAAACGACAGCCTACAGATTGGGAAGCGATCTTTACCAATTCTGTATCTGACAGAGGGGTAATATCCAAAATATATAAAGAACTAAAAAGTTAAGCACCAACAAGCCAAGTAATCCAATTAAAATAAATAGGGTACAGAACTAAACAGAGAATTCTCAGTAGAGGGATACTGAATGGCAGAGAAACACTTAAAGAAATGTTCAATGTCCTTATCCATCAGAGAAATGCAAATAAAAACGACCCTGTGATTTCACCTTACACCCATCAGTATGGCTAAGATAAAAAACTCAAGTGACAACACATGCTGGAGAGGATGTGGAGAAAGGGGAACCATGCTCCATTGATGGCAGGAATGTAAACTTGCACAACCACTTTGGAAATCAATCTGGTGCTTTCTCGGACAATTAGGAATAGTGTTTCCTCAAGATCCAGCTTTAGCACTCCTAGGCATATATCCAAAATATGCTCAAGTATACAACAAGGACATTTGCTCAACCATGTTTGTAGCAGCTTTATTTGTAATAGCCAGAAGCTGGAAACAACCCAGTTGCTCCTCAGTTGAGGAATGGATACAGAAATTGTGGTACTTTTACACAATGGAGTACTACACAGCAATTAAAAACAAGGAAATCATGAAATTTACAGGCAAATGGTGGGATCTAGAAAAGATCATCCTGAGTTAGGTATCCCAGAAGCAGAAAGGCACACATGGTATATACTCACTTAAAGTGGGTATTAGACATATAATATAAGATAAACATGCTAAAATCTGTACACCTAAAGAAGCTAAGCAAGAAGAAGGACCCTGGGTAAGATGATCAATGCTCACTCAGAAAGGCAAATGGGATGGACATTGGAAGAGGGAGAAAACTGGGATTTTTCTGTAACACTTCCTTTAAGTGGGAAGAATCTAAAAACTTACTTTTTGTTTTATTGTAATAGTTTGGAGGGTGAATGTATTGAACAGATTCCAAGTTTGTCTTGATCTCTTGCTCAGAACTTTCCAAGGCTGTATTATAGGAACATTTCACTGGATGCCACTGTCATCAACAAAATGAACACATATTTAATGATACAACAATTTACAACTAATCATGAAAACTATGCCTACAAACCATTTAACAATGTTCTACCACTAAAGAGCAAAACTCATAGTATTCTTAAAAATCAAATCATTGTTTCTATTTTGTTTAATTATAAGTTTTCTTCTGTAAAGTTGACCTTTCGTAAGGATAGTTCTAATAGTTGTCTGTCATACATACATAGAATCATATAATCACCAGAAGAATCTGAGATTTCAAATTAATTCCATCACTTGTAAAGTCTTCCTAAAGTTACCCTTCATCCTCACAGCATGATCTATCCCTGGCAAGCACTGAGTCTCACTGTACCTTTATCTCTTCCAAAATGTCACATAAGTGAAATTATACACGGTAACCTTTCCTCCTTCAATGTTATATGTAAGAACAAACAAGATTCATCAAAAAAAATTCTTAATAAAATCCTGTAGGGCTCATTACAGTAACTTTGTGGGAATAGATCTTTGACATCTGTCCAGAGGGACTTGAAACAGAAGACAAAACTATTTCTATCATATATGAAGTCAAAATGAAAGGATGGAAATGGTGCCTTCTGTTTCCAGTCAAGGGTAGGAACAGCAAAGAGGTCCCTAAATACACCTTTCAAACCTACTTTTCTTGTTCACTCTCAGACACATTCTACAACCTTTGAATTTATTTTAAGCTGGCTATCTATCCTCTTTCTCACTTTGGAACATGGGGCTATACTTCCACAATCCAGCAAGGTCAATTAATTTATGAAATTTATGAATGCCTTGAGCAAACCTATTTTCCATGTACCTAAGCATCAGAGAACCTTTTATGTTAATTGTAAACCCATTTCTCACTTAGAATACTGAGACAACAAAAAGCTTTATGTACCTAGGATATTAAAGTAGTGTTTGTTAACATGGAATTTCCATAACAATGAAGGTATGCTTTTCTCTTAATTCCTCATTTGTAAATTTATTTTCTCTCCTCCAGTTATTGCAGAAAAGAAAATTATATAGGAAAAAGATGTTTTTCAAATAGGTTTTGATTAGACCTTGGAAATGAATTGAATATCATTTTGGTAATAACTCACAATAAAGAACAGCCCCATAAATATTAGTTTATGATGGTGAATGCATAACTTCATATCAATTAAGAAATTGTCTTGATACATAACTCTTTCAAGTAATAAATGGATGAAGTGGACCCCCCAAAATTATTGCAACTTCCTGAGGCTGTCATTTTCTAGAAAGTGATAAAGGAGCTCTTATATTCTCATTTGAATTTGTGGTATTTTATTGGATGTTGGATGATTTAAATTATCCCTTTTTAGCTCTCACTGCAAGAAAGGTTTAAAAGATTATAGAACTGTTTGGTAGAGAGAAGGATCCTCATTCATCATAGATTAGACTTTTTAAAAACTGAGGGGCTAGAGAAGGGTAAATATTTATTTCAATTTCTGTTCCCTATCATCTATCAGTTTGTCTCTGTAAATATAACAATACAGAACTCTGACATCTACCACTTCATCACTGTGGCACCACAAGCAAGAATATACTGATTTTCTCTAAAAAGTCTCAAATACAAACCATGGTCATTGCTTTCATGACTAATAAAATAGCAAATATATGTTCTGAAATACTGTGCTTCTGCCACCACAGATAACAGAGCTTTCCAACAGAAATACACATGGTTAAAGTCTTGCCTGTGATCTACAAGGATTTGGGAAATAGAAGTTTCCCAAATGAACCTTACAGTAATAATTTTTTTTTGTTTGGAACTCTGTTTTTAATTAGTACTTATATGATTTATACATTAGGATTTTTTTTTATTTTTTTAACTTTTATTAATTACACTTTATTCATTTTGTATCCCCCCATAAGCCCCTCCCTCTTCCCCTCCCAGTCCCACCCTCCCCCCAGCCCTTTCTGCATGCATGCCCCTCCCCAAGTCCACTGATAGGGGATGTCCTCCTCTCCTTCTTTCTGATCTTAGTCTATCAG